>CM069932.1:33836280-34268149 GCA_036172225.1 Cryptocoryne crispatula var. balansae
ATTTTCTCTTATTCTGGCTTTATTATCTTGACCACCTTCTTTTATTATTAACTCTCTCCTATTTCTATCTAATGATTTTACTTCTTACTATTGGTCTCACCAACAAGAAGTAATTAAGATGTATTGTTGTTCTAAGTTGCCCTTTAGTTAGCTCATCACTATGAGTCATGATGGATCTCATATCCATCTATCCATGTTGTCTCCATAATTTATGTCTTATAGAGACTAACATTTAGTTAAGGCAAACAATGCATCTTGTCTATGAGATAAGATCTTATCTTTCTTTCATATCACTAGATAATTTAGAAGACACCTACTTCTCAAGTAGAATAGTTAATTGGTCAACTATGAGAACAATTCTCTTAGTTTTAAACCAGTCTAAGAAGTGTGAGCCATTAAGCTATTTGGCATCTAGTATGCCATACTAATGGTGGCTTATTATCATTTTCTACAACTGAGATATAATTTTATCAAAATAACATTTCAGACATTCAATAAAATTAAGATATGGTCTTTCATCCTAATTTATGCTCCCACTTGTTTTCGACGAATTTGCATAACCCTCATTATGCAAAGACGGGATATCACGATGAAATCCTAGTGGAGACTAAGACCCTATTAACCTTATGGTGATGACCTTGTGGTAGCACAACAAATCACCCCATACTTAATAGGTAGGCAACTATTGCCAGTTGCAACTCTTGCAACTCTTAGTCATTTAGCCTCTAGAGTTATGGCCTTGTGGTAGCACAACAAGCCATATACTCTAGTTAGGTCAAACCCGCTTGTTACGTTATGAGAATGGATTCTTCACACAGCCCTTGTGGTAGCACAACAAAGCCATGCAAATGGTCCACCCCAAGGTTCGGCAAATTCCTTAGTCATGATCACCAATCCCTTGCTGAATGAGTCTTGTGGTAGCACAACAAACCCATCCAATCTAAGATTGGCTCATCAAGACCAAAACAACGGAAGGCTACGTGAGTCATTCTTAATGTCACACGTTTATCAACCTAATTATGACAATGAGGGATTTTATTTTAGTCTCATTAATAATATGTGCTAAGTATATATAATACCTTTGGAATATCATATATCTAAGGTATAACCTGTAGCACACATCCACATATCAAATATGCACAAAATCAGGTGATCATGGACTTAACCCTAAGCATGCACCTAAGGCACCCCTATAGGTGCAAATCCTTGCTTCAAATGCTTGAGTTGGCATGCTCCCACTTCATAAGGGTGCTTCTCCAAGTGGTCCCACTCTCCAACCTTCCACGAACCGGCTTCTAACTCTTACAAGCGGCTTAAGGGTACGCAGACCCACAAATGTACATAACTTAATAAGAAACCTTGGTTTTAACCAAGGGGAGTACATTAATGGAGGGAGGTAGATTGTACAATCAGATTGTATAGAGAGAGGAGGCACACATAGGCCTCGTTTAATAACATAACCAACATAATTAAAAGCAATCACAAGTCAAGCACAATTAAGTCCATGATCACCTCCATACACACTAACATTCATCACATGAACATAGAGCGCATACGTGATAATTATATGAGATATATCATATATATCAGAAAAAAATTATATATAATTTATTTTGAAATTATCAATTTCATGCATGTCGAATTTTCATGAAATAAATAACATGAAAATAACATGACAACAACATATAAACAATTTATATGAAATGAACATACAAAACTAAACTATTTAGAACATTCATGCATTCCCAATACTGTGAAAAGTCAAAAATTAATGTCTCAATTTATATTCTATAAAATCTCATTTTACAGAATTAATTAAGACACTAATTATTTAAGTTAAACCTTTAAAACAATTTTAAATTTTAACCATGAGTGAATCTATGTAAATAGGACTAAACATCATCTAACATGTCATTAAACACTTTAAAACATGTTAAATAATATTATAAAAATTTTAAGAATTTTTATGGAATTTTATGGCAATTTTTCAGATTTTCTATGACTTTAAACAATTTAAAATCATTTAAAAAAGTGTCTGGCACAAAGCGCCGCACGCGCCGGCGCACTACACCACGCCGGCATAAGCCAGGGTGCGCCGGCGCAGCGCGCGCGTGAGCCCCCATTCAAACCGGGGTTTGACCCGGATCCGGATCCGGTTCCGGGTCCATTTCGAACTCTTCTTCTCCACCCGATAAGGCGGCGGCCGGTGCACTGTTCATCTAGGAGAAGTATTTCCATAAAACTAGGTCCTTATCTCCCTATCCTGGACTCAGAAAAATCCTAAAAAATATGCGTTGGAATCTCTATCAAATAAGGAATACAAAACAGTCATCCTCATATCCAGGAAAAATCACAATAGATTGCAAAACGAGGAATAAGAGGCAGCGGTCACTGAGATTCCGTAGCAGAAATCTCCATTTTGCAATGAGGATAACTCCGTATCCCGGAAACAAAATATTATCCAAAAATACAATTTAGAATACCCATAAAATGAAGTTTCTAAATATGTATATATCCCTTCATATACAAATTCTCTATAAACAGGAAATCAGGAAGAAACATGTCGGCGCCGCCAGACTCCGCAGAATCCTAGTTCGCCGGAAAACTCAAAAATTCTCTTCCTCCGCCGTCGTTCAAAGCTGGAGATCAAAATGAAAGGTTAGGTAATCAGATTACCCATATCATAAACCTTTTCCAAGTCTCAATTTCTTCTGTGGACTGATATTTCACAAAATCCCCAAATCCGGGTGTTGGTTCGGGCATGACAGAAACACCAACTTTTGAGGCTTCTCCCGAACACTATAGAGATCCAAACTTCAAAAGGTTTGCGGCGTAGGAAAGCCCTATATCACGAGATTATACTTGAGCCAACCAATCTTCTATCTGAATCACATGCAGATAATAGTGGCCACGACAAAACAGACGTTTGCACAGATTCGGGAACACATAAATAACATAAAATAATGTCGATTCGACGTCGGTTTCAACCAAGACTTGAACCGGGCTCTGATACCACTGTAAGGAATTTTAAATAAAAGTGTGGTGCAGCGGAAGATACGATTCCTATGGGTTCCTTTAGAATTCGTCTCAATTAGAGCCGAACGACAAAAATCGAAAACCGATCAAATCGGGTTTGAATATACCTGATAGGGATTCATATAATCCCATGGAGAGGAAGGAGATGAGCTTCTTAAGCTCTTCAAACCGTTCAAGTGTCTGGTCTTTAGCAGTATCCACACGAACTTCATCCACAACAGGTTCTCCCTTCGCGCCTGCCTCAAGAACTCTTCCCGAACGGAGCTCCATCGACCATAGACACCTTCTAGAGAGAGGAGGAGGTAGAGAGGAGGCTAGGGACGTGATTTTCACCCTTGGATTGATGGGGTTTGGCTGAAACCATTAGTATTTATAGAGAATTATAGAATTTTTCATAAAAACCCAAAATCTCCATAAATTACGCCCTTGCCCCTGTACTTGTGGATAAGTCCTTTTGTGTGTGACCCACTAGGCCCAATAACCTATTTTTTTGAGGCCTAAATAAAATAGAACAATTCTATTTAATTTAATTAAATTCGTTATCCGATAATAGATTAATCGGTCTACTGATCATGAAGGGTAAAAGACACATCCCATGATCCCAAATGGCTATGGGGATAATCTCATCTCCATTGAGCCTTTCCATCATCAGTTACCACATGGATATAAACCCTCATTCATCCAATGTCCCGGTCGAAAGGAGTACGACATCGACTGTCAACTCCTTAGTGTACTGACTCTATAGGATCATATACTCGGAATTGGATCAATTGGAAAACTCCTTTTCCAATTATCCTATCTACCCTAGCCAGGGATTTAGAATACTATCACATAAGACATTCATTCTCACTTACCGAGAGTGGACGATCCCTTGTTGTCCGCTCAATTGCCTCCATCGGATTTTCCTTGTACTCGATCCATTGCTATATTGGACCATCTAAATAGTGATCTATAAGTCAATGGTCAAAGCACAAGTTCCACCCAACAAGGCATGTTTGGTGACTCAGGTCAAAGGTCCAGCCATGCAACCGTGATGATAGAAAACCCTGATAGACAGTTCGGTAAGATACCATTCAGGGTTTCTAATTCGGTCAGTTCAGTGAACTCATTCAACTAATGAGCACCTGTATGTGTATTTCAGTGTCTCCACACTAATGAACAATGAGATCGGCCGTCCTCATCACATGAGAAGGCATCACATGCACTAGTCTATCCGAATCCTTGATGTCCCGTCTCAAGTATCCTATGACTATGAACATTTGGATCAAATACCTCTAGATGATCAATCTCATTATCATGATCTCATCATGATTTAATCATCATTGTATTTGATCAAGAACTTCATTATGATATTTGCATCTAATAAAAGCTTATAATGAAGATTTGCCTGATTAATTGAATGAGATATTTCTAGAAATATTGAATCATATCATATATGATTGGCTTGTAGGGCATACATTTCTGTCACATATGACAAAAATGAGGGCCGAATATGGGGTATAGGTGCATGCTTTCTGGAGTTGCACAGAGGGCTAAGAAGAGATGTAGAAGATAAGGGGAGAAAAGAAGAAGATAAATGGGCTACATCAAGTAACTTATTCAGCTCACCTTTTTCATTGTTGTAGGCTTTGTTGTAGATGGAAGGGGATGGCAAGATACTTCTTTTCTTCCTCTCCTTGGTGTGCACTTATTGCTTGGAGAAGGAAAGGGAGGCCGCACAGGCCTTGGTGCTTCTCTTGCTATTGGAGAGGGAAGGCCGCACAAGGGCCTAATCAGTTGCTACTACTACTAGATGTTGGCACAAGAAAAAGAACATGCTTCCTTCTCTTCATCTTCTTCTAGCACTACAGGTGATGGAGGAAGGAGAGGTGTGCCTACTGCCTTACTACTCTTGCTGGTGCTGTCACTGGAATGAGGAAGATGACATGTGCTCGTCTTCGTCGTCATCATCATCATCTTCTTCTTCTTCTTCTTCTTCTTCTTCTTCTTCTTCTTCTCTTTATGTAGGTAATGCTGGAAGAGGAAGGCTGCTGTGCTACCCTTCTCCCTGTTGAGTTGCTTCTGCACACATAAGAGAGGAGGAAAAGGAAAGGTTAGATTGTTGTGCACACGAGAAAAAGAACTTTGGCTAGATGAGGGTTGAGTTGTGCACACGAGTCGAATGAGGTGAGAGAGAGAGAGAGTTGGCTGACCCACCATTTTTGTCTTCTAAGTCCCCCTTCCAATGAGTAGTCTAAGGGATCAGATCTGATGGGGGGAGATAAGGCAAGGAGTCCTAAGGCTTGAAGAAGTCTTATCTAGTGAGAATTCTAACTAGGAGGGAGTCCTACTAGGTTGATGGGTGTATAGGAGCAAGTCCAAGAAGGCTATGAGCACACTAGATACTAGTTTATTGGTGTTGTGTCACATGTGAGGGAATAGGCACACTTCTCTCCTCGTTCTCCTAGTATCCCACTAGTTGGGGAGTCTAGGGGATAAGAAGGATAGAGGATAAGGTGAGATAGGATAAATCAAGGAGTTGTAACTCACTTGGAATTCTTGTCCCAGAGGAGTTCCAACTGGGAAAGAAGTCTCTCGAGCAGGGAGTATGCACCCAGGGCTGATATGCTGATGCACCAACCAAGAGAGAGGAATGGCGTTAGCTTAACATGGGTTAATCTTTACCTAAGTTTGATCAAAAGTTCTCCTACTCTAATGGCTATCATTAATTCTGGTTGGAATCAATTAAAGAAACACCAAATTTGTTCGGAAAAAAAAATCTAAATGTGCTCTGATGGTCATTGATCTTGTGCTCTATCAAGATGTGTGGTTAGGATCTCCTGAATTGCACTGGATATTTAATTTTTCTGATTCTCCTAATTGGTGCAATCTCGGCCATCGATAAATTTAAAAATTGCAATTCATGCAATTAAATTATCATGTTAGCCAAATTTTATTTCTAATGTACCAATATTTTTGAGACTATAGTCTATGAATGAGAAATTGAAATATTCAACCTATTGGTTGCTCTGAAAGTTGATTGGGCCATTTTGCCCCTGGGGTGATGAGATGTGGACTTCCATCCATATTCGATCTTTCCTAAATAATTCTCCGATCGGTGGTCAAATTTTCAATCTATTTCGAGTGTTGTCCAGCTCTTAGACTGACAATGTGGTGAAGTTGGATCTTTCCAATAGAGTCCTAATTTGACCCAAAGTGTCTGGGACAAAATGGTCATTTTGACCTTTTAATATCCATTTTTTGTGTTTTGGGTACTGTTGCAAAGCTCTTGATTGATGATTTGCAATGAGCTCTTTGTCTTAGCCATTCTAGGCCCATTAAGCAATGCCAAGGCATTACCAAAGCCCTTTTGCACCAACTTGACTTTGATTTGCCGAATCTGGGTTGGATTTCCAAACTGACTTTGGCATTGATCAAATCTATATTGAGCAGGCTGAATGGAAAATTTTGGAACCAACAAGAAAAAAATCTCCTTTTAGAAGAAGAAAACACCCACTAAAAGGAGAGCTAGACACTATTTTTGCTAGGGCATTTGGTCAGCCTTTTAAGGGTGTACTAGGCTCTACGTATAAGGGGGCTCTAGGTGCCTTATTTATAAGGTTGGTAGGTTCCCCCTTTTGGGGGACATCAGGAGCCTGTGGCTCTAGAAATGCATGCATTTGTCTAAATTTTAGTTCCCTTGACTTCGATACTAATTTCCATTCTTAAAACAAGGGTTTAGGGTTACAAGGGAATGTCATGGAGTGAAGTAGAGATAAATGCAATAAGGTGTAATGGGTCATAGCAAGGTGCAATGGTGATGGTTTGAAAATGTGACACCAAATTATAGATTTTGACACACCTATCATGATCAAATTGGGCAAGGTGAATGCCACTAAGTCTTGAGATTACCATCCTATTTCATCTGAGCCATCTCTTATGGTTAATTGGTTTGAACATGAATTGGGGTGCGGAAAGAAATAAATTAAAGACAAACTCCATAGTGGGGGAATACAAAAAATAAAAGGCACACACGCATGGTGGGAAATTGTCATTGGTTAGCACTTAAAGTGCACAGTGTGCTAAATTGGGAAGTGCTAGAAAATGAAACTGAGGTAATTAACTAAAGGTAAATTGAGAAAAGTAACTGAAACTAAATTGAAGAGAATTTCTAATTGACCAGGGTTGGGTCCTTTAGGTTTATTAGTTGAAAACCTTAGTCAATAATGCCTGATGGAGCATCGGTCATATGGAAACTTAAGAGTGATGGTAGTGTGAAAAACACAACTATTGAAACACAGTGTGATGAAAACATCATGAGACTTAGACAAATGTTTGTGATAATGTCTAAAGTGTGGTATGATGAAAACATCATGCAAAATATGATGACACAAAAGTGTGAAGGTATACAAAAGTAAGTTGGCACATGGTGGGCATTGCGATAAGATGGTCGTGGTGAGGTAGGATGGTGATATGAGACCTAATAGAAATGCATGCCTTACAAGTCAATCATATATAATATTATTTTTCATTTATAAAAATATTTCATTCAATTAATTAGGCAAATCTTTATTACTAGCTCTTATTAGACGTGTACATCATAATAAAGTCTTTAGTCATATACATTGATATTGAATCGTGACAAGATTATGATAATGTGATCAATCATATATATAACCTAAATGTTTCTAGTCATAATATCTTTGAGATGGGAGATCAAAGATTTGAATAAACTAGTCTGTGTGATGTCTTCTCATGTGATAAGAATGATCGATCTCATTGATCATTAGTGTGGAGACACTAAGATACATATACATGTGCTCATTAGTTTAATGAGTTCATTAAAATCATTGAATTAAAAACCTTAAATATTATATCACCTAATTGTCAATCTTGATTTTCTATCTTCATGGTTGTAAGGCAAGACATTTGACCTGAGTTGCTAAAGATGCCTTGTTAGGTGGAACATGTGCTTTGACCATTGATCTATGGATTACAATATAAATGGTCTAATATGGAAATTTATTAGGCATAAAAATCCTTGGCTATGGTAAAGGGAATAATTAGAAAAAGAGTTTTCCAATTGATTTGATATTGAGTATATGATCATATAGAGGTGGTATACTAAGGAGTATACTATACTCCTATTTGACCTGGATATTGAATGATGAGAGTTGTATTCAAGCGGCAACTGATGTTGGAAAGGCTCAATAGAGATAAGATTATCTCTATATTCATTTAAGATCATGGGATGTGATTTGGTTTTTTCATAATCCTTAGGCCAATTAATCTAGTATTGGATAACAAATTAAAATAAATTAAATATAATTATTGTATTTTAATTAGGCCTCAACCAAATAAGTTATTGAGCTTAGTGGGTCACAAGTATAAGACCTTATCCAAAAGTACATAGGCAAAAGCATAATTTATAGAGATTCTGCTTTTTTATAAAAAATTCTAAATTTTCCATAAATATTAATGGCTCTAGCCAAACCCTATCAAGCTATGAGTGATAACAACATCCTTAGCCTCTTATCTACCTCTTTCTCTCTCTGAAAGATGTCTATGGGTGATGTAGCTCCATTTGGGAAGAGTTCTCAAGCTTGGTGCAATGATATAACTTGCTATGTATAAAGTTTATGTGGATACCAATAAAGACCAAACATTTAAATGGTTTGAAGAGCTTGATAATTTCTTCCTCTTCCTCTCTAAGGGATTAGATTAATATAACAGGTATATTTGAACTAGTTTCGATTAGTTTTCAGTTTTTGTCATTGGGTTCTAATCAAGACAAAATCAACATGAACCCATTGCAATTGTCACATCTACTGCACTAAATTTTATAAAACATTTTTTACGGTGGTATCATATCTACATTCAAGTCTCGGTTGAAACAAATGTTGAATTGACATTATTTTATGTATTTTATTTTTACTGAATTTGTGCAAACATATATTTTATTTAGGCCACCATAATTTGTATGTGATGCAGATTAAAAATTATATGGCATTGGTAGAATCTTGTGACATTGGGCTTTCTAGTGACGCAAATAATTTAAAATTTGGACCTTTGTAGAGTTTGGGAGGAGTCCCAAAAGTTGGTGATTCTGTCATGCCCATACAGTCACCATAATTTAAGGATTATGTGAAATCTCCATCCATGGAAGAGGATTCTAACTAGTATTTTTTAAGATTTTCTCACGTCTAGAATTTTTATAATAGATAAGAAGAACTAGTAGTGTCCTATTTTAAAATCTGGTGGTGCCACCCCTATTCTTCCTCAATTTAGAATGAATGGATTTTTTCTTGGGATAAAGCCAATTTTTTATAGATCCTCATTCGATGTGGATTCTAATGCATATTTTTTGGAGTTCCAAATAAAAAGATATGGCACCCAAAATTTGTAGCTATAGTACCCCCTCCTCGGCATCTTATCGGGTGAAGAAGATGGCAGGGCTAGGTTTGTCACTATAGCATCGTAGATCGATAGGTGGCATAGCTGTAGGCAAACAAAAAGGCAACACAACGGGCATAGGTGACTGGCACACATACATGCACATGTTGATGCATGTTGGGACGGCATTATAAAACAACATGTGTGGCACAATTTGCCCATATTTTTATTATTTGATTTTAAATGGTTTTAAATCCTGGTAAAACAAAAAACATTCACCAAAAGAATCTATACAAAATTTGAAAATTTCTATAATATTATTTGATTGGTTTTAACATGCTTAATGGCATGTTAGATGATATTAAGCCCTATTAATAAATACATACATAGTTAAACTTTAAAATTGTTTTAACAGCTTAAATTATTAAATTAGTGTCTTAATTAATTATGTAAAATGATATTTTGTAGAATAGTCATTTCTACATTAAATCCTGACTTTGCATAGTGTTGGAAATTCTTACATGTTCTAAATAGTTTAGATGTGCTTATTTATTTAATAAAAATGGTTTACATGCAATATTCATGTTATTTATTTCAAAAAAATTTGACATGCATAAATTTTGTAATATAAAAATTATAAATTATATTTTTATGGTATAAATGTTATATCATATTAATATTATGTGTTCGCATTGTATATGTGTGATGTTTGACTATGTGAATGTGTGGAGATCATGGACATATATTTAACTATCATGTGATAGTAGTTAATATGTTGATGTGTTTAATTGGAGCCTATGTGGATCATTCCGTCTCTTTTCAATTCTGATTTTAAATTCTATTGACCTCCATTAATGCACTTCCCTTGATTAAAACCAAGTTTTCTTATCAAATTATGTACATTTACAATTATATGTACTCTTAAGCAACTTGTAATAGTTAAAATCTAGTTCATGGAGAAGAGAGTAGGAACACATGGAGAATCATTCTTTTGAAAGGGGAGTCACACTTACATCAACATCATATGCTAGCTCTTTTAGTTGCACACCATTCTAGCTCCTGTGTTGCATGTCTAGTGTTAAGTCCATGATCATCTATTTAATTTATTGCATATGTGATGTGTGGTTGTGTGCTATGTGATATACCTTTTCAATATGATATTCCAAAGGTATTATGTATTTGTAACACGTATTATTGATGGCATTAAAATAAATTCTTCATCATTTCAACTACGTTGATAAATGTAAGATAATAAGAATGACTCATGTAGCCTTCCATTGTTGTGTTTCTCATAAGACTCATTCAGCAAGAGATTAGTGATCATGGCTAAAGCATTTGTTGAACTTTGGGGTGGACCATTGGCATGGCCTTGTTGTGTTTCCCACAAGGGCTATATTAAGAATCCATTCTTATAATGTAACAAATAGTCTATTTGCCCTAACTAGAGTAAATAACTTGTTGTGTTTCCCACAAGGTTATAACTCTAGAGGCCGAATGACTTAAGATTATATGGGTACCAATTAGTAAAAGTTACCTACTTATTAAGTGTGGGATGGTTCGTTGTGTTTCTCACATGGTCATCACTATAAGGTTAATAGGGTCTTAGTACCTACTAGGATGCCATCACGATATCCCCCCTTTGCATAATGAGGGTTATGTAAATTCGTTGAAAATTAATGTGAGCATAAATTAAGATGAAAAATCATATCTTAATTTCAAATGAATATCTGCAATGTTATCTTAATATTATATCTCTGTTGTAGAATGAGGTGATAAACCACCTAGTAAGACATACTAGATGTTACATAGCTTAATAGCTTAGTTCATAGATTGGTTTAGAACCAAGAGAATTGTTTACATGGTTGGCCAAATACATAACCTAATTTAGAAGTTGGTGCCACCTAGAATATCGAATGATATGAGAGAAGAAACAATCTCATAATATAGTATAGCGAAGATACATTTGTTTGCTCTATATCAGATATTAGCCTTTATAATATTTATATTGTAGTGGCAACATGGATAAACAAATAAGAGATTCATCATGGCTCATGGTGATGAGCTAATTAAGGGCAACTTAGGATAACAGTTCATCTTCAATACTTCTTGTTTGTGAGACCAATAGAAAGAAGTAAAATCATTTGATAGAAATAGGACATGGCTAAATGTCAAAGAAAGAAATTAAGATAATAAAACCCAAATAAAACATAGAATTGTTTTACTATCATGATGATGGTAGGTGGAAGAGGAAGTGTAAAGTGTATTACACATAATGCAAATGTGGACCTTGTAAGCTTCATGCATCTAAGTTATTGATGTTTTCTTGTCTTAAATAAACACCTAATAGTATTAGATACTATAAGCATATATCATAGTAATAGATACTGGAGGTGCATCTAATGGTATTAGGTATTGGATATACATCTTATATCTACAAGGAGTTGTAGATGATAAAAAATAAATGAAGGCCTAATGAAAAAGATATTGACCTACATATGAAATGGTGCAAAGGTTGCATCATTTCTAGTGGGAGGTACATGTTGACTTTGAAATCAGGATGAGTGAATCTGGATCATTACCTCAAAGAGAAAGAAAGAGGAAGAAGAAGATGAAGAAGATCCCTTCATTACCACACTCATATTGATTCCCAAATATTCAACCTTCGACACCACTAGGATGTTGAAGGGACTATCTGGGTCATGTGGGTAAGAAGAGATAAAAAAAATTAATGCATGAAATGAAGTAACAAACTATTCACCAGGATCCATGGGCTCCACTTTATGTAATGAAATTAAAAATTGATCGTGTGTACCTTAGCAGGAAGAATATGAGTTCAAGCTTCTCCTTCTACGACCAACTGTTGAAGAAGAGTCCTCAATGCGTGGATGCTCGATTTCCTATATAAATAGACAATAAAATAAGTGAAAAGACAATTAGAACTAAATGTGGTGACGTATGTGTAAAGAGGATGACATAGAAATAGACAATTGAAACACAATTGACCAAATTCTGGTTACTTCTAATATATTTTTGTAGGTTTTTTTATTAAAAGATTAAAAATAATGAAAGAATGTAAAAAATTATAGGTGGATGGATAATGACAAAATAAAGAGATAGAAATTAAAAAAGACCAAATATGAGTTCAATTGAAGAAGATATGGCCAAATCTAGGTCCATCGTGAAAGCAAATAGGAACCAGGATCAGCCTGGCGCTATTTTGCGTCAGAGACCACCACGACCAGCACCAACCTCATAATTGCATACCATCTGTTGTAAATGAAACAAGACTTGGGCAAGAAGAATTTTTATTTAGACAACCTGGCAGAAGATGTCTTTATGCTTATGTAGAAGTCAGAGAAGAGAGACTTGGCTGAACACATGCGGACTAATGGTAACATAAAATGAGCATATGGGCCCAAAACTGATAAAAAAGTGAATGGGTACGTGAACCTTATTTTGTAAATGGATGGGCATGTGATCCCATGCTTAGAAGAGCCCTCAGTCCTAAAGCTGATGAGGGAAGTAAATGGGCAAGCAGGCTTAGTGAGAATAGAAGGTTGAAGAGGGCACATGGGCCCAAAGTGAGAAAGTGGGCTCGGAAGCCCATCCAAAAGATCTAAAAACAATGGTACAAGGTTTAAACATGGGATTATTGTATTCAGGCCTTATGGAATAGTTCTGACTTGATTGGTAGCTTGCTGGATAGGATGATCCAAGATTGGTCTGCCCTTGAGTGGTCTTGGTGCTCTTCCCCACTTGAGAACAAACAAGTCAAATATAAACACATATCTTCTAAGTCTACTTCTTCATCTGGAGCCATCCTTCTCTTGACAAATGTAATGGAATGCTTGTCATCTTCAACCATCATCATGGTCTTCCCTTTGATAAAGAATGTGTGGAGTCCCATGGCATATCATGGCTGAAAGACCCTCCTTGGGATGGAATCCTCTTCATATCCCAACCCCTGCCTACGTGGCCTTTTCATAGATTCAATTGGTTGAGTGATCCCTTGAAGATCCTTGCCAAAAACTTTTCCAGGCTGGTAGCCCAATTTCATCATCATCTGCCATCCCACTGTGTCTGGTAGAGAGGCGATCATGCATCTAACATCTGGCAACTCTCCCACTGAGATCTGGGGTTGCATTGACAGTCCTAAGGGCAAAAAAGCATCGTTTAGCTCATCCCTTATGGGCATGCTGGTTACTTTGACAACTTGTCCTTTAAAGGGAAATTTTATGCATTGATGGTTTGTTGAAGCCACAGCTCCCATTGTTTCCAAGTATGGCCTCCCAAGTATAGCCCGAAAATTTAGATCCAGTTCCAGGATATGAAAATCGGTTGTGACCGTACATGATCCAAGTTTAACCTCTAGAGTGACCACCCCACATGTAGACTTCTTGGAGTTCTCATAGGCTATCACCATGGCACAACATGTCTTGATTTCTTGTTCATAAATGCAGCACAACTGCAAAGTTTCTGGCGGCATAATGTTGATGGAAGCTCCAGTGTCAACCAAACATGATTTCACTTCAATATTACAAATGATAACAGCCACATGTAAGGCGTATCTCCTGACCTCTGGATTGTAAGCACTCAGAATGGGATCCGAAGATCCCTACTTTTCCGGTCCTTTATGCTTTCTTTGGAGACTTGGTGGATGGGATGTTAGTGTTTGTGGTCGCCAAAAGCCAAAGGCTCCACGATATAGTGGAATGGAAAATAAATAAAGTAGAGAATAGGGATGACTGTCGTACCTTGGGAAGCAGTGAGATTGTAGATTCTGACTTCTCCTCTTTCAGTTAGCCAAAAAAAGAAAGCTTTAGTGAGCCTTTCGCCTTCGATCCAGCTGAAGCTCTGCCTCGGTTGAGTTTACCTAGGAATGTCTGAAAGAAAACACGAAAACAAATGAAAATGCTATTAGTTCTAGCAAAAGCATAGCATCATGCTTGGAATGGATTTTAAACATACAAAAGGGTACGAACTAACCGGATGGGGATGAAATCCCAACCCCTATTTTTGGTAGGTTTTAAAATGTATGATAGATGCAAAATGTCCTAATGCATGCTAAATGAAGTGATGAAGGGATTTAAGATGAAGAAGAGGAGCAAAAATCTGATTGGATGGGCTATCAAACTCTGGAAAATGCAAAATTGACTTCTGCCCCTACTAGTGCCCTGTATGTAGGGCACCAACTGCAAGTGTCCCCTTTATGGGGTGCGTTGACCAAGGTCAAACTACCCTGTTTATGGGGCACCAGGGCTGGCTTGGGCATACTTTCTTCCCCTCTTTGCGATGCCGCTCTGGAGTGCTGGACGGCTTCTAGGACGAAGTAGAGGCTCCTCCTTGTAGCCGATATATAAATGAAGCAAATGGTAAGGAGTTTAGATACTAGATAGAAAGGGAATGGTGGGGGTAGGCCTTCAAAGTTGAAGAAAAATCATGTTTCTGGGTGATAGAAACAACAGGTTTTGGGCTTTTTGAAAGAGAAGTTCAGATCGGTTTAGGGGCTTATGGAGGGTGCTAAGGGCTTTAAAATGTAGTATTGGATGAGCTCTAGAGTGGTACAGAGTTAGAATCCCCTTTAAGTTCCAAATGGGTGCCTATTTATAACCAAGATGAGGGCACTTTAGTCAAATCCAAAAATTTGTTCCACGCGGCAAAGCGCCCTATATATGGGGTGCTAGCATTATGAGCCGCGTCAATTTGATAAGACGAGTCCTAGTGAGTGGTCAAATCAGCCGGTCGGATCAATTTAACCGAGTGCCAGGTGCCCTATTTATTAGGCGCTTGGTGCTTTATAAGCATGGTGCCTGGTACCCTATATACAGGGCGCCTGGTGCCCTGTATATAGGGCACTTTGACCCTGTTCAACGCCCTATTGATCTTCTTCGAAATGAGCCAAAAAATTGATTTTTTCAAAAACTTGGTTCCTTTGAAAGGATAGTCAGATGTATTTCATGAAAATAAGAATTTAAGCTCTTCGACTAGGCCAAAATTGCGTGTCTACAGCTTGCCTTACCTTTGCATCGGCATTGTAGGGGAGTGACACAATGGAGCATAGGCGAAGTGTAGCATGGTGCAGTGAGGCGTAGCGGAATGAAATGGTGACGGACTAAAAAGGTGACGCCAAGGTGTAGATTTAGACACGCCCTTATTAGTTTAATTGAGCAGAATTAAAACTTTACCAGATCTTAAGATCTCCCCCATATCTTGTCGGAACCTTTCTTTTTGATTGGTTAAGAAGAAGAAAAATAGTAACTAAAATCCAACGCGGGGGAGAGTCGTCATCGGCTAGGACTCGAACTACATGGTGTGCTGGACTCGGTAGGAAATATAGTAAATTACCAAAGTAAAGAAGAGACAGCCAATCAACCAAAGTTGGATTCTTTAAATTTATAGTGTTTACTTAGAAACACTGGTTCAGTTCGGAATGGAATAAATTCTTTTTTTGATGAAATCGTCGTTAAAACATGGTGGAAACCGATTCTCTGGAAAATCAAGTCCTTCTCTAGGTGCTATAAAATACCATCTTTAAAAGGGTTCATAATGTGACTGGAAGAAGGTTATAGCAGGATTAAGAAGCAGGGAATGGTTGTGGTGGGATGATGCATGATGGTGTATGAAATGATGCATACTGGGTTTAAAAAAATACAAATAAGTATAAAAAAATAGTTGAAGATATAGGTTGAACATAATGAGTCAAGACATCCGTGAAGAAATCGTCATCCCCGCATATTCAACTTTGGCTTATCCGCAAGCCTAGGAATGACCAAGCCTTCACTGATTTTGTTGAAGGGGTTCTCAGGCTCAGCCATCTCTAGTCTTGAGGTCTTCAACATCTTAAATATTGTTTATTTTGATAGATGCAATACTAAATGCAAGTCCTATTAGTGATCGGGGTAGTCCACTTTTAGTTTTTCAATTTCTAATTTTTTGTGTTGTTTTTGCTTCCTCCAAGTGTCTGGGGATATGAAGTTGTCATGCCTTCTCTTGTTCCTACATTCACTTGAGAAAAGATATTATAACTTTAATTTGGCTTAGTCCCTTGCGAGGAGAGGGCGAAGTTTCCTTGATCTTTTGTCAAGGGACATAGGCCTTACTAAGGTAGAGATAACATAAGTATGCACAAAAGAAAACATGCATGACTAAAATTAAACATGAATGCAAAGGCAACTAGTCAATTAGAAAGCAAAATTTTAAGTGTTTTGGAAACTTTTTGATTTGTTTGTGTTTTGATGGTTTTATGACTTTTTCGGTGTTTTGAATATTTAATTTTTAAAAGTTTTGATTTTATGAATTTGTTTGGTGTTTTTGAAGTATTCAAATGTTTTTTGTTGTGTGCAGTGTGAAGGAAACGACCATCTCATCATTTGTCTAGCCTGTTGTAGGTGTCCCTCATGGTTACCTAAGGGTTAAGAGTAGGCATCATGTGTGGGAAAGTGCCTTGTTAGGAATCTTCTAACCTTCCGCCTTCGATAGGCTATGGATCTTCTTGGACCTAGTCGATCGACCCTGCCCACAAGGTTAAAGAAGGAAGTGGATTGGTGGTAAGTCCTTAGTAGAGTTCAGGGATGTCGAACTCATTTTTATACTAGTGCCCATGTTGCCTGTTGGGATTTGGCCTCCTCGGGTCCTTCCTTCTAGCCCAATTTCTTTGATGACTCACATTCAAATAGATTTTATCTTTTGCTTGATTTTGACCTGAGAGGTTCCTTGCCCATCTTTTGGAGCCTATGGGAACCTCGGGAATCTTTTGTTTTTGAATGTGTTTAAAAGAATTTTTTGATTTTTTATATGTTTTGAAATATTGACATCTGAGTTTTCTAGAAAAATAGGGGGTAGCCTATAAAGATACTAGATAGTCGGGTGATATTAGAAGAGTATAGAACCGATGTTTGGGTTCTATGAAAATATTTTTGACCTCTCTCCATCGGATGGTGCGATTATCCGATGTTCATTTACATCGAGCAAACACTCGAACACCCTTGATTAACTGCCATAGTGATCTTGTTTGACGAGAGCGTGCACATCCACAACATGTAAAGAACACAAAGGGCCCCGGCCTTTTAGGCCTGATGAGATGCAAACAAGTTTGATTAGATTTTTTTTGAAGTTGTTTTATGTTTAAAAATTGATTTTGATGTGGTTTGAAATGTTAATTTCATACTTTGATTTTACTAGGATTTGAATGTTACTTGTTTTGAACTGGTTTATTTTACTTCAATTGATTGAAGTTTATTTTATTTTTGTTTGAACTTGATATTTTAGATGTGTTGATCAATTTGACATGTTTAAGTTTAGTTGACATGTGTTGAGTCATTTTCATGTAATTTTCTCATATTGGTTGGTGTTTTAGTACCGATTTAGGTGTGTTCGGTATGTTTTAGATGTTTTGAAGTTTGGTTCAAATTGATTAAACTTGAACTTCAGATTGCTAATGAATCTAAATTTGACATGTTTTAAGATGAATTTCATATGCATTAATGTTTTCTTTATGTGTTCTTTTCAATTGGTTTTGAATTATTTGATTTGCACTTGTTTAGGAAATTGAACTACAATGGACTAAATGCATTGAATCAATTCTTCCAGATTGTATTAGATCTGATTTTTGTTGAATGTTAGAGTTTTAATGACTCATTTCAAGTGTGTTTTAAGGTTGTTTTGAATGTATTTTTTAGATATGATTAAGTTAACTTCAGATTTGGTTAACTCTTGTTCGGTTTGCATCACATCTGGTCTGTCAGCCTAGTGTCGATGCCCAGTCACATGCAATCAACTCGGCACTTGAAATGTTCTTGTTCAAAGTATTCCATGTCAATGTATATCAGATGTGGCAGTTCATAAGCCATGTTCAATGCTATCAATGGTGCAAATGTGTGAATGTCCTTCCCTTGGTGTAAAATCCACTTGATTGGGAAAATTTTAGCAGCATGCCACCTTATTTTCCAATCAGTGTGGAATTTTACCCATCCTACAAGGCAGAGTCATTTGACTTTCCAAGTAGTGGGAAGGGTCCGTTTGCAGTGGGAAGCGTGTCCCATAAAAATTTATTTTACCCTTGTTTCCTCTCGAGCCCATAAATTGCACATATGTAGCCATTGTTCCTCATTGCATTGTCGAGGAACATTGGCTACAGCCTCCTCGAATGATCGTCCTGCAAAATACTGAATACAAAGATTGTTAATAAGGAATATAAAGATTTACATTACTTGTAATTAAAAACATACCCTTCTTTTTAAATGGCTCCTTTGCTTTCTTTGCATTTTGCCCATATGTCTTAAAATCTGTGCATCTATAGATGCACTCCGTTCGAAGGTAAAGTGTTGCTACATGAAAAAAAGGTGAGAATCAAGACAACAAATTATAAATAAGAGCACAAAAATTAAATTTACCTCGAGATCACGAAAAATCGCATCTTTCTTCTCTTGTGGGAGAGTCGTGTAATTTTGTTCCCATAAATTACAGTGTACTACCGTTACATACCCCTAGATAGGATGTGAACTCCTGACCATGAGATCCTACACCTGAACCACCTACTAACTCGACATTAAATGACTCATCGGGTCCCAGAGTTCGCACAGTCATCGCCTTAGCTGGACCTCTCCCACGACGAGCAGCTATAGCTATTTACATGTGAAACGAGAAAATTGGTTAAGAGACAAAGTAATTCTTAAACAATTGATATAATTAGAAATATTTAAACATATACCTGAAGCGTGTGAAGATGGACTACCTCCATCCGAAGGTGTCGCCTGAGGAGGAACATGCTCGCGGGGTGCCTCTAAAGATCGTTGTGTCGCAACACCTCTAGAGCTGGAAGGAGTAGACTGGGATCGATCTCTAGATGCATGAGATCGACCTAAGTGACTCTGTGGTCCACCACCCTGCGATGGTGTACCCCCCTGAGACGTCCTACGGCTCTTGCTGAAACCCTTCATCTATCATATAATAAGGAGATATGATTTGAGCTGAATCAAGAGTGTTTGTGTTCTTTTCCCTAATCCAACACCGATTTGGATGGGTCAAATTGGCATCCAATTGGGTAAAAAAAACAAAACACCCTATATGAACCAAATTTGCTCCATCCAAACCATCTATCGATTTGGATGGGGGCAAATCAGCCTCTGTTTGGATTTTTTCCCCAACCGGAAGCCGATTTGCCCCATCCAAGCCCGTCACTGGGTTGGATGGGCCAAATCGGCCTCGAATTGGGTGTTTGAATTTTTTCTCCCAACCGGAAGCTGATTTTCCCCATCCAAGCCCGTCACCGGGTTGGATGGGCCAAATCGGCCTCGAATCGGGTGTTTGAATTTTTTCCCCCAACCGGAAACCGATTTGCCCCATCCAAGCCCGTCACCGGGTTGGATGGGCCAAATCGGCCTTGAATTAGGTGTTTGGATTTTTTTCCCCAACCGGAAGCCGATTTTCCCCATCCAAGCCCGTCACCGGGTTGGATGGGCCAAATCGGCCTTGAATTAAGTGTTTGGATTTTTTCCTCCAACCGGAAGCCGATTTGCCCCATCCAAGCCCGTCACTGGGTTGGATGGACCAAATCGGTCTTCAATTGGGGGTTTGGATTTTTTTCTCCAAGCGGAAGCCGATTTTCCCCATTCAAGCCCGTCACCGGGTTGGATGGGCCAAATCGGCCTCGAATTAAGTGTTTGGATTTTTTCCCCAAACCGGAAGCAGATTTGCCCCATCCAAGCCCGTCACCGGGTTGGATGGGCCAAATCGGCCTCGAATTGGGTGTTTGATTTTTTCCCCCAACCGGAAGCCGATTTGCCCCATCCAAGCCCGTCACCAGGTTGGATGGGCCAAATCGTCCTTGAATTGGGTGTTTGGATTTTTTTCCCCAACTGGAAGCCGATTTGCCCCATCCAAGCCCATCAACGGGTCAGATGGGCCAAATCGGCCTCGAATTAAGTGTTTGGAGTTTTTCCCCCAACCGGAAGCCGATTTGCCCCATCCAAGCCTGTCACCAGGTTGGATGGGCCAAATCAGCCTCGAATTGGGTGTTTGGCTTTTTTCCCCCAACCGGAAACCGATTTGCCCCATCCAAGCCCGTCACCGGGTTGGATGGGCCAAATCGGCCTTGAATTGGGGGTTTGTATTTTTTTCTCCAACCGGAAGCCGATTTGCCCCATCCAAGCCCGTCACCGGGTTGGATGGGCCAAATCGGCCTCGAATTAAGTGTTTGGATTTTTTCCCCAAACCGGAAGCCGATTTTCCCCATCCAAGCCCGTCACCGGGTTGGATGGGCCAAATCGGCCTCGAATTGGGTGTTTGATTTTTCCCCCAACCGGAAGCCGATTTGCCCCATCCAAGCCCGTCACCGGGTTGGATGGGCCAAATCGGCCTTGAATTCGGTGTTTGGATTTTTTCCCCCAACCGGAAGCCGATTTGCCCCATCCAAGCCCATCAACGGGTCGGATGGGCCAAATCGGCCTCGAATTAAGTGTTTGGATTTTTTCCTCCAACCGGAAGCCGATTTGCCCCATCCAAGCCCGTCACTGGGTTGGATGGGCCAAATCGGTCTTGAATTGGGGGTTTGGATTTTTTTCTCCAAGCAGAAGCTGATTTGCCCCATTCAAGCCCGTCACCGGGTTGGATGGGCCAAATCGGCCTCGAATTAAGTGTTTGGATTTTTTCCCCAAACCGGAAGTAGATTTGCCCCATCCAAGCCCGTCACCGAGTTGGATGGGCCAAATCGGCCTCGAATTGGGTGTTTGATTTTTTTTCCCCAACCGGAAGCCGATTTGCCCCATCCAAGCCCGTCACCGGGTTGAATGGGCCAAATCGGCCTTGAATTGGGGGTTTGGATTTTTTTCTCCAACCGGAAGCCGATTTGCCCTATCCAAGCTTGTCACCGGGTTGGATGGGCCAAATCGGCCTTGAATTGGGTGTTTGGATTTTTTTTATATAGGGTTTGTCAAATTTATACTTCTAATGGATGTGTTGTTTGGAGTTGTACCTCTTCATCAGTTACACCAAATGTTATAGGTACGTCCTCAAGTTCTTCTTGATATGGTTAAAATTCATCATCACTTTCATTTTCGGTAATGTTATAGTAGTTACGAGGTAAAGATCTTACAGGCAAAACCCAACCCTTATTGGAGTTGTCATCCACGTAAAATACTTGTTCCACTTGACTTGCAAGTGCAAACGGTTCATCAATTCCTAATCTTTGTTGTGTGTTTAATGATATAAAACCATAATCATTAAGTTTAAAACCTCGATCCTTGTTATACACATCCCACCATTCACATTCAAAAACTATTAAACGACTATTCTTTTCGAATGATATCTCAAGTATATCTAAAATCCGTCCATAATAACCTTCACAACCAGATTGGAGTTGATCCTTGACAAGAACACCACATAGTTGAGTTGATTTATTTGAATCTGCATCGAATGTTCGAAACCTAAATCCGTTGCATATGTATCCAGATAGTGATGATACAAATCTAGATGGACTTAGTGATAAAATATCTAACTCCTTCGTGTATCTGGAAGAACTTATATTCTTTAACTCCAAAATGTGTGATCTAAACCACACCAAGAAGTTTTCTTCTATAGTTGATCCATTATTAAGATCATTTGTATGATCTTGACGAAAACAATCGATATCAGCATTCTAATTCAACACATATGTTTGGATTAACTCTTGCTCTCTTTCCGTCAAAATTTTAGGCACTCGCCTACATTTCAATGGTCGACCAACTGGTTTGAATATAGAAGCGTCGTCATGATCATCCTCATATGGAACACCATCATAGTTTCGATCTCTACTATATTCACTTGTATCTTTCATATATGTTGAAATAAAGCGTGTACACTCCTCAACTAAATAACCTTGGGCAATCGAACCTTCGACTCTCGCCTTGTTACCGACATAATCTTTTAGCTTCTATAAATATCTTTCAATCGGATACATCCACCGATATTGAACTGGTCCAGACATTCTGGCCTCATAAGCCAAATGCACAACCAAGTGGACCATAACATTAAAAAATGATGGTGGGAAAACTTGCTCCAACTTGCACAATGTTATTGCAATCTTAGACTCCCAATGTCTTAAAATGTTACTATCCAACACTTTTGCACAAATGATCTTAAAATACTGGCATAAATCTACAATGGGACTGAGTAAATCCTTCGATACTATCCCTTGAAATGCAAAAGGAATGATCATTTGCATCATGACATGACAATCATGACTCTTTAACCCACTAATTGTTCGGCTACTTACATCTACGCATCTACTAAAATTTGAGGAATAGCCATCTGGTACTCGAATATTCTTAATGAAATCAAGTATTCTAGACTTTTGTTCGTTGCTAAGCTTGTAAACTCCAGCATGAAACCTCGATGCACCCTCATATGGATGTAACTGCTGGACGAATGTTTAAATCTACTAAATCCTTCCTTGAGATAATGTTGTCCTTATCGGTTCACGATATGTTAAAAATATCTAATATATTATCACACACATTCTTCTCAATGTGCATGACATCTAAATGGTGCCGAATGATCAGAAATGGCCAATATGAAAGCTTCTCAAAAAATATACTCTTTTTCTTCCAATTTCTATTTTTTGACAAATTCTTCCTTAAATTTTATAAATCCTTCTTAAATGATTTTCCGAATCTAATAACATCTATTTGTTTTTGTTGGCTCTATATCTCACATCCTGTAAGCAACTTTGGTGTTCCCTTCGGACACCGACGACCATCGAAAAGATGATTGTATTGATTCTTTCTCCACCGATGTGCTACTGGCAAAAACCGACGATGACCCAAGTAACATTGTTTCCGACTATGAGCAAGTCGAAGAGAATGTGTTTCATCATTGCAAATAGGACATGCCAATTTCCCTTTAGTAATCCATCCAGATAAATTTGCATATTCTGGAAAATCATTTATCGTGCTCAAAAGTATGGCTCTCATCATAAAAACTTCTTTTTTTGCTGCGTCATAGGTCTCCAATCCGATCTCCCATAAATCTTTTAACTCTTCTACTAATGGTTGCAGGAATACATCGATATCATTTCCGGGAGCTCTTGGACCGGGTATTAACATTGATATCATTGTGTACGTGGCCTTCATACACATCCATGGTGGCAAGTTATATACCATTGTTATAACAGGCCACATGCTGTACTTTGAAGACATGTTACCAAATGGAAGCCAATCCAAGCCGAACATTGTGTTTCTCTAACGCAAAATCCGGATAAAGTTCATCTACTCTTTTCCAAGCAGGAGAATCAGAAGGATGACGCATTTCACCAGCCAATTGGTATGACCGTGGTTGACAATGCCTTGTCATCCATTTAGCCGTATTGGATGATATGAATAGACGACGCAACCTATTTCGTAATGGGAAATAATGTAAAACTTTCTGTGCTACTTTTTTATTTTTATTTTGAGGATCATCTTTATATCTGGAAGTGTTACATTTTGGACAAACACTTTCATCTTTATTATCTCTCCAGAAAATAATACAATCATTTTTGCATGCATGAATTTTCTCATAAGTCCTAATTCCTTAACTATTTTCTTAAGTTCATACCAATTATCAGGGACACATGCACTATTAGGTAGCACTTTCTTTTAATAAAGATAAGATCGTATCCATACATCTTCTAGTGAGACCATTCATCGACTTAAGTGGAATCAACTTTAAAATAAATTTTAGTTTAGATACAACTTTTACACCATCATATAAAGGTGTTTCTGAATCTTTTAATAATCTAAAATATTTTAAACTTTTTTCATTTGGTTCATCCTCATTTTGTCGGGTAGAAAATTCATTGTTTTGAATATCATCGAGCATTTTCGTTAAATCATCATCTATGTTATCCTCTTGCCGTTCATTTAATCGTGTGTTATCCTCATTACAAGAGCTAAGTTCAAATTCAGCATGACATATCCAAGTTTGATAATTTAACCATATGCCATCACATATTAGGTGTTCTTTCACAATATTTCTTTTTAAAATAAATGTATTACAACATACTCTACAAGGGCATTGTATTAAATCTTTGTATTGTCCATGTCTATATTGTATCCTACAATCATCAAAAGCATAGTCTAAGAATTCTTCGACCCCTCGTACATACATAGAATCTAATCTATTACGAATAAGCATCCAAGATTTGTCTAATGAACTCATTTCTTCTAATAAAAATATCTCAAAAAAATAAATGACAATGTAATAACTTGATTACTCTGACCGGACGTCCTCCAAAGGAAGCAAGTTTCAAGTGAATACAAGTCTTTTGAAGCTTCCTGACAACAAGGTAAAAAACAAATATATATACAGTCAGACATATAATCAATCGAAGAACATAATTTTCTCTTTAAACCCATAGGAACAGACTTGGATTGGGCAATGAAACCCTTCGGATTGGAGACTTTTGGATTTTTTTCCAACCCGATGTCGGATTGCCCATTTCAAACTCGGAACCGACTTAGAACTGCGAATCCGGCTTCAGATTGGGGAATTGGGAATTTTCTTGCCCAATCTCAAACTCGGAACGAGCTTCCGATTGGCGAATCCGGCTTCGGATTGGGACTTGGGGATTTTTGCCTAACCCGATGCCGGATTGCCCAATCCAAACTCGGAACGGACTTCGATTGGCGAATCCGACTTCGGATTAAGACTTGGGGATTTTTTCCCAACCTAAAGTCGGATTGTCTAATCCAAACTTGGAACGAGCCTCAGAATGGCAAATCCGGCTTAAAATTGGGTAATTGGGAATTTTTGCCCAACCCGATGCCGGATTGCCCAATCCAAACTCGGAACGGACTTCGATTGGCGAATCCGGCTTCGGATTGTGGACTTGGGGATTTTAGCCCAACCCAATGCCGGATTGCCCAATTTAAACTCGGAACTAGCTTCCGATTGGCGAATCCGACTTCGGATTAAGACTTGGGGATTTTTGCCCAACCTAAAGTCGGATTGTCTAATCCAAACCCGGAACGAGCCTCGGAATGGCGAATCTGGCTTAAAATTGGGTAATTGGGAATTTTCGCCCAACCCGATGCCGGATTGCCCAATCCAAACTCGGAACGGACTTCGATTGGCGAATCCGGCTTCGGATTGGGGACTTGGGGATTTTAGCTCAAGTCGATGTCGGATTACCCAATTCAAACATGGAACAAGCTTCGGATTGGCGAATCAGGCTTCGGATTGAGACTTGGGGATTTTTGCCCAACCCAATGCCGGATTGCTTAATCATAACTCGGAACGGACTTCGATTGGAAAATTCAGCTTCAGATTGGGGACTTGGGGATTTTAACCCAACCCGATGCAGGATTGCCCAATTCAAACCCGGAACGAGCTTCAGAATGACGAATCCGGCTTCGGATTGAGACTTGGAAATTTTTGCCCAACCCAAAGCCAAATTGTCCAATCCAAACCCGGAATGAGCCTCGGAATGGCGAATCCGGCTTTGGATTGGGGAATTGGGGATTTTGGCCCAACCCGATGCCGGATTACCCAATCCAAACTCGGAACAGACTTCGATTGGCAAATCCGGCTTCGGATTGGGGACTTGGGGATTTTAGCCCAACCCGAAGCCGGATTGCCCAATTCAAATCCGGAATGAGCTTCATATTGGCGAATCCGGTTTAGGATTGAGATTTGGAGATTTTTTCCCCACCCCTATGCCGGATTGCCCAAACGGATACATGATTGTCCTATTTTATTTTTGTCATCTTAAAAAGATATTGAACAAATACCACATTTGTTCTAAATTTTGAATCCAGTAAAAAACACCTCAAATTACCACCTAAAAGTAAATTGGTTTGATTGTTTGAGGTTACCTAAATAATAACTAGCACATTTAACTAACAAATATCACATTAATTCTAATCAATTTATCTAAATAAATATTACATTTATCTAAAAAAAATATGTTGTTACCTAAAAGGAGGTCGCTCGGTGGGGGCTGCAGCAGTGGTGGCGGCGCTCGGCGGCACTAGCAGTGGAAGCACCGGCGGGTGGCACCGGCGGCGGCAGCGGGCGGAGGCACCTGCAGCGGCGGCGGGCGGCAGGGCGACGGCGGCGGCGGGCGGCAGGGCGACGGTGGCGGTGGGCGGCGCCTAGAAGAGGAGCGGCAGCGGGCGGCGCCGGCAGCAGCACGGCGGCACCGACGGTGGAGACAGCTCTTATCGGCGGCGGCGGATGCTGCAGCAGCAGCTGCGTCGGGCGGCGCCAGCAACGACACGACGTCGGCAGCAGTGACGGCGGCAACGGGTGGCGGCGGTGGCGGCACTGCGGCGGCAGCAAGCGGCTAGGGCACAAGAGCAAGGCACGGCAGGGGAGAGGAAGAGAAGGGAGCGTCGGGGCGATATAAGAAAAAAACTAATGGCGACGGCTTCCTAGCCGTCGCTAATGGTGCATTAAGTTACATTGGCGACGGCTTATCAGCCGTCGCCAAAAACTTTTGACCGTTGAAGGTATTGGAGACAACTCCAAGCCATCGCCATTAGTTTCCAACCGTTGAATGGTCAAAAGAGGGTCCGTAAACCCTTTAGAGACAGCTAGAGCCGTTGCTTAAAAGATTTTTAGCGATGGCTTTATAAGCCGTCACTAGTTTACCTCATATTGGTGATGGCTTAATTGTAGCCGTCGCTAGTTTACCACATATTGGCGACGGCTTAATTGTAGCCGTCGCAAATAACGGTTTCGACGACGGCTCTTTAAAGCCGTCGCCAATAACCCGTCGCCAATAGCCCTTTTTCCTGTAGTACAAGTACCTACTCGTGGTGATTGAGTGACAACCTTAGGTCTTGAAGATTGAAGCACTAAGAACCATACCCATTTGAGTGAACAATTGCTAACAATGTATCTAATCTAAGGTTTCAACCTAAATATTGTCGAATAGTCATTTTAAAACCTTGTTTGCATAACTTGCTTGCTTACCAAAAATTGAAAACAACCAAAAATTTATTCTTGCAAAAAACCTAAAAAACAAAACAAAAACCTCTTTAATTATGTGTTCAACTTGTCTTCCAAACAACCAAATTGAAACAAAAAAATCAAATAAAACAAAACATAACAAAAAAAATCTTCAATTGTGTGCTTGACTTGCCCTTCTTTTTTTAACCATCTTTGAAGAAAGAACAACAGGATGCCCATGATGCTAAGGTCCGAAAGACACATCGGGATGCTGGACTACTACAAGATGGGTCACTACATACTATAGCAACCCATGGTCCAACCAGAGGGCCATGTTAATGCCATCAGGGAACCCAAAATTCAAGATCCCACCTATCAGCCTGCTCCGCTCAACATGGAGCAACTCCTTCAGGGTCTATCTCTCCACCTTGATCTTAAATCATTCTTAATTGTGTAGTCCCTAGCAAAGGGTAAGACACTTGTCAATCATGGTCCAGCCAAAGTCAACCGAGCTGCCTCACCTTCCCAATTGGTAGTTCAACCTCTTACCATAACCCCACCTGGGCAGTCCTGCAATGCTACTTCATCTACTCACCCTATTTTGGGTCATTCTTTAGCTTGCACACCAACCCACCCCCTCTCATCCGAGTGTCACATGCACACCCTCTGGTGAATTCTTCCCCACCTGTTGCCAATGATCAGGAAACCTTTGAATTTCCCCTATATACTATCTACATCCCCCAATTACAAATGCCAACCTTCCATCGTTACAATGGCTCAAGTGATCCCTTCACCCATGTTAATGATTTCTTGAGCAAATCATCTCGATGGAAGAATGATAGAAAGACCCTTGCTTTTCTTTTTAGGAGATCTTTAAAGGGTGTAGCCCTAGATTGGTTTTTTTCATTGAATGAAATAGAAATATGCGATTTTGAAACTGTCAAAGCAAAATTCTTGCACTGATAAGGGCCAGGCTATTCAATAATTGGGTAAGCAAAAGGAGACATGGAATTAATACAATATCATGATGAATTAAGGTCCATGGCTGAGAGTAGCATTAATGTTATGCACCAACCTAGGATCCCTCTCCAACCCCATCCAGATCATCATCTTCAGCCAAATCCTCGATGCCAGTTGATTAGGCCACCCATGCCCCAACCTCAATCCGTCATGCAACCCGTGTTAATGGCACAATCAATTGTGCATGATCAAGCTTCTCATGTCCATTATGCAAATACTTCATTACCTAAACCAGCTCCCCAGCCTTTGACCTCACCAAAATTTTCAAAGGCCCCACAGCCAATCATCGGGCCCTTAGCTTCTCAGTCTACTTCACCAACAGCTCCTCGGCTAACCATACAAGCCTTGGCCCCTCAACCAATTTCACCAATAGCTCCACAGACTGAACCAAGTTCTATGCCAACACCAATTGAACAGCCCTTGGCTATTCAATCAACCCCTCAAAATAGGGTTCACCCTAAGTCGGTTAAGGCCCCTGTTTCTTCTATTGCACCTACCTCAGCAGAGGAACTAGTCACTCCTATCATTTATGCTCCTGCCCCGGTAGAGAAACCAATTAAACTAATCATTCCTGCTCCTACTATGGTAGATGATTTAGTCATTTCAACTCTTCATGCCCCTACCATGGTAGACAATCCAGTCATTTCGACTCTTCAAGCTCCTACCTTGGCAGAGGAACTAATTGCTCGAATCATTTGTGCTCCTGCCCTGGCAGAGGAATCAACTTCTCAACATATCATTACTATCAACTTATTCTATTGCTCCTACCTCTGCAGAGGAACCAATCACTCCTATCATTTATGCTCTTGTCCCAGTAGAGAAACCAATTAAACTAATCATTCCTGCTCATACTATGGTAGATGATTTAGTCACTTCAACTCTTCATGTCTCTGCCATGGTAGACAATCCAGTCACTTCGACTCTTCAAGCTCCTACCTTGGTAGAGGAACTAATTGCTCCAATCATTTGTGCTCCTGCCCTGGCAGAGGAATCAACTTCTCAACATATCATTACTATCAACTTCTTCTATTGCTCTTACCTCGGCAGAGGAACCAGTCACTCCTATCATTTATGCTCCTATCCCGGTAGAGAAACCAATTAAACTAATCATTCTTGCTCCTACTATGGTAGATGATTTAGTCACTTCAACTCTTCATGCCCCTACCATGGTAGACAATCCAGTCACTTCAACTCTTCAAGCTCCTGCCTTGGCAAAGGAACTAATTGATCCAATCATTTGTGCTCCTGCCCTGGTAGAGGAATCAACTTCTCAACATATCATTTGTGCTCCTTCCCTTATGCCCCTTTCATCCAACTGGGCCCATGTGCCCCTTTCCATCAGCTAGGCCCACGTGCCCCCTTTATCCAACTGGGCCCATGTGCCCCTCTTCATCAACCGGGCTCTTATGCCCCTTTTCTTCAACCGGGACCACATGCCCCTTTTAATCAATCCGGCTTGCATGCCCCTTTCCTCCAACTAGGCACATATACCCTTTTTCCCAACTGGGCCTACGTGCCCCTTTCCTTCCATCTGGCCCACGTGCCCATAATTCTCCCCAATCGGTCCCATGTGCCCTTAATTTTTATAAATCGGACCCATGTGCCCACAATTCACCTCAATCGGCCCATGTGCCCGCAATTCACCTCAACCGGGCTTACATGCCCATGTTTTTCTGCAACCGGGCCCATGTGCCCAAATTTCTTCTAAATCAGGCCCATGTACCCACCTTCCAACAACCTCGGGCACACATGCCCACACTCCTTCAACTTCGGGCCTGTATGCCCCCATTTCTTCACCATTGGACCCGTATGCCCATACTTCTTCGAAATCGGACCCCCGTGCCCCAACTTCTTCGAATTCTGGTTTGCGCACCCATACTCTTCAATGGCACCAGCGAGCCCATCACAAATCACAATCTTGCTCCCAACCATCTAAATCGGGCCCGTGTGCCAGCTCTTTTTGTTGGGTCCCTCAAGCTCAACCTCCAATCGGGTCTTTGAGCCCATCACCTCTAATCGAGCCCTCATGCCCATCAACATCAACCAGCCTCTCTAGCCCACATTAAAACCTTGGGCTCACGTGCCTCTTGATTCCAACTACTCCTGGGCCTTCAAGCCACGGGCCCAAGAGCCCATTTTAACTCACTTTTGTTTCCAAACATGTTTCTTTCCTTTTTGAATTCTCTTTCTTTTCCCAGGTTTTACTAAAAATCAAGGGTAGAAAAATTTCTTGGGTGATACCACAATCCTTGCCTTTTACATCATTAATTTTGACTCTGCCATGCTAAATCAGATCCTCCACATCTTTCACTTCATCATATGACTCTAAATCTTCAATCCAATGCGATATGGAGCATATCAAAGTAGAAGCAGTTGGGCAAGGCAAGGCAAGCATAAATAAAGTCATCATCAGCAATGAACTTCTTCTTCTCTCAGGTATTACATTGCATTCATCATCATTATGTCATCCGCATGGCAATATTTTTTTAAAATGATTTTGAACTTCACAATTTTAATGGACAGAAATTTATGATTGACGATATTTGTAGCTACCTTATTTTTATTAAACAAATTCTTTACATTGCAAGGTATGCGAACAATTGATTTACCTCTGGAATGTAATCTACCTCAAAAATGGAGAGAACTACCAGTATGACTTGAGTCCACATGTCCTATGATGTTCTCTAGGATTCGAGGGTAGATACCATACTACACACACAACACGTTCCTATCTCCGAATCTAGATGACTTGACACCCGAGAGAAGCTAGGCAAGGCTTAAAGATGGAAGGAAAACCCTTACCCTACTCTCTTCTATTCGGTCCAAGATAGGTGAAGGGGATTAGAGGGTGAGAGTATTGAAAGCATCCGCCGCCTTAGTAGGAGACTGTCTCAGAAGGTCCAACTTCTCCAAAAAAAAAAGGTGACAAAAGATGGGCAATGAACCCCACAAGTTTGAACAAATATGGGCCTGTCTTAATGAGTACCCAAAATGTAAAAAATAAAAAAGGGCATCAAAATATAGGCAATGATCCCACAGGTCAAAGCACATGTCCGAACGTGTGCCAAAAAAATAGGTTTGTCAACAAATAAGAAAAGACTTGAAGAGGCCGAACCCCAATGTGTAATTGGGTGTGAGTAGAGAAATCCCTCTTGACATCTCCAAAGCCTATCAAGGACTTCCTATCAATTCTTCATTCTTAACCTCCCCCCAGGGTATGGGTGGACCAACCAAATTGAAGCTAAACTCTGGCCGATTAAAGGTTGAAGGTAAAAAAAAAAGATTTTGGGTAAGGAACCACGTTTTGCACATAGTATCTACCAGTGAACCTAGAATAACAACCAAGTGATGAGAACTTGTGTCAATACTGATTTTTCTCTCCGCAAAAAAATTATTTTCAAAGAAGTTAAATATTTTCAAAAATACAAAAAAAATTAAGTATTTTCAAAACTACAAAAAATTGAATATTTTCAAAATCCCAAAAAAATAATTTAATATTTTAACAAAACTTTTTTTCAAATTCTCAAATTTTTTTTCATTACCATGCTTGGTTTGAATTCTCGTCTTTATATTCATATTTATTCTTAGTCTCTCATGTTTCAAATATTTCATTGCATATTTGTTGCTTTATATTTTTTTACACTCTTAAGAAGGCTACATCCCTTGACAAAGGTCAAGACAAACTGCAACTTGCAAGGGAGATAAGTCATATTGGCATTCTAATCTCATTTTTCGAGTGTTTCAAGCACAAAGAACAGACAAGGAGAATTGCACAACAAGGCGATGCTCGCCACTTCTCTCCCCCAAGGATTCTTAGGAGGAGGTGTCACCATGACCTCGGCCTCAACTTTGCCAAGGAGCATTTTTCAAGATTTCAATAAGGCGATGCTCGCCACTTCCCTCCCTTGAGGATTCTCAGGAGGAGGTGTCATCATTACCTCGGCCTCAACTTTGCCAAGAAGCTTTTTCTCTATGTCCACATTAGGACAGATGAACTCTTTTGTGAGAATGCATGTCATCACACCGCAAACTCACCGTTGTCATTTCCTTTCTTAGCATATATCAGGTGCACTACTATTTATTTTATACATTGATGTTGAAGACCATGAATGCAAAGAAGACCAGGCCCAAGATCTCCTTCATTAAAATCCATGATGGCCGGGTCATTCTTTGTACTCACGGATAAGCCAAAATTGTGTAGTGAGGGACGATGGTTCCCAAATGGGTATCTTGACCTCATAGACAATCTATATCTTTAACTAATTGTTACACAAGTTTTGTTTTGTTTTCTTGAGCCCAGCATGCATCATGTAGCATTAGTTGCATTACATTTAGTTTTGTTATCGCATACATCCTTTCATAATCTTCACCTTCTCACCCTAATCTCTAAATCTTTTATCATAATTCCGATCATTTTGAATCCCACTGTATTTTCTAATCCCACCATGTTTGATAATCCCACCATATTTTCTAGTCCCACCGACCTTTCTAATATCCCACCGTGTCTGTTAATCCCACCGTGTTTGGTAATCACCTTGTGCCTCCAAATCTTTCATTTCTATCCCCCACTGTGACCACTACAACCCTTCTTGCTATTCATCCCACCCTGGCAGTCAATTCATCCCACCAAGGACCTCCTATTTGATTAGAACTTGCATCGCCATTATCTTCACGGTCTGAGCTTCAACATTTGCCTTTTGGAATTCGAGATCATTCCATTCCGAATTGAATCTTGTCTATTGGAAGACTTAAATGAATCTAAGAGCCTGAATATGCTCAATTGGTATTCTTTTACTTTTTCAAAACAAATCTCTTTTTAAAACTTTAGCCCATCACAGTACAAAAACACCGCAAAGATCGGGTTACCGGCTGATGATGAACCTATGAACCCATGTTTCGGGTACTCCCCACCGCGTTGAGGGTTGGCTATTCTTCCCTCATGCCAATGGCACATCTCTTACCAATTGAACATAGGAAGACTTGATGAAACATGGCGGTTAACCAGGAGACTTGAGGAGATTCGTCTTGTCGAATTTGGTCGTTAAGCATGTCTATATCTACACCTTGATGCCACCTTTTCAGTCCATCACCATTTCACTCCACTACATTCCACTACGATCTATCTCGCTTCGCTATGCTTTCTCTACGTTTCACACCGCTCCGCTACATGTCACTCCCTTACAAAGCCGACATCAAGGCGAGACAAGCTATAAACAAGCCAAATTGGCCTAATTCGGAGCCCCAAACTCTTATTCCATGGGAAATATCATTTATTTTATCGATTATTTTATTTGGATTACCTCGTGGAGATGAGCTGAGGACGCTAGTAGAGCCCCTTGTGAGTTGGGAATGAACCGATAATTTCTGGAACAATGTCGTAACCTTCAAGCGAGAGCCACACGTGAATTATGAAAACACGGAGCTTGTTTGATGAAAGACCTTGAATAGTCTTTAATTGAAGTCTTGGGAGTCCCTCATGTGTTCTGTAACATTCGGGTTTTTCGACAAGTCATTTCGGTAAACGTTGTTCTATAACGGCTTTTCGTTATGGCTTTTTCGATCTGTACTGACACGGCTATCCTGGACAACGCGTTAGGCCTTTTCGATCATCACCAGGTCCTTTCGAGTCATCTGGGTCGATCCTAGCCGTATATTTCATCAACTGGGGCCATACGGCCATTACGGTCAATTTTAGGGTTTTATGGCTTTTCCGAGTTTCGATTTACATTTACCGGGTTAATCTCATATTTTTCGCTGACTTCGGGTTTTTTGATCACACCGGACTTTTTTGGTCATCATTTTAAGTCATCCCGAGTTGACCCGAGATTCCTCGACCAAAACCGTGCTCTTTCAGATCTTCACCACGGTTTTCAACTTTTCACGAGAGGGTAAACCGGTAGAAAACCCCGTGAAAATTTCTAGGGATTTATGCTGGCTGGTTTATTGACTTGAGGAGGTGCGGTTGAAGACCCTCTTTCCAACGCAACAAACAGGAGCCGAATCTGACATGCCATTTGTAAGTTACGGCCCGCGGAATGCGCGTGCAAGAGAGAGAGAGTGTACCGCGCCCCCGCCCCCTTTGAAATGGGAGGGCACGGTCACCGCGCCCTCAACCTAGGCACACCCCTACCTCCTTTGAAACGTGGGGGCGCAGTCTATTTTCGGAAACCTGAAATTGCCCCGATTAGCACCTTCTAAGCCGGATTTTTGAAAAGTTTCCCCCGATAATTTTCGATTATTTTGACCGCACTCCCGAATCGGGAGCGCGTTACGTTTGTCAAGTCAATTTTTAACAATTTCCAGAAGATTCCGATGAATTTTAGCAATAAGACACGTAACGTGCCCCCAGTTTCTTTGAAACTGGGGGACACGCAGACCGCGCCCCAAGGTGAGGGCGCGCCTTGCGCGCCCTCATCTCCTTTGAAATGTGGGGGCGCGGTCGGTCCAGTTTCTATGTTTTGCACTGGTTTCTCTCCTCTATAAATTGAGGGTCATTCTCAACGACCCAAGGTTAATCCCTTATGCCTAGCTCGTTTTGAGGTCATCTAAGCTCTCTCCCAAAGCCTTCCCAACGTCCATAGGCAATCCGACATCTAGAGATCGATCCCGAGGCAAAGGAGAAGCCCAATCTGTGCGTTCTGCAGCAACCAACTTCATCGTCTTATGTAGAAAATACGGGACTTCTGCTATAAAAGTCTTCAACAGAGGAGTTGTTCCTCTTTTCGTCCTATTTTATTTACAACTAGCGGCATTTGATTCTGACTTGCCTTCTGTTTGTGGTGATTGCTGCACTCAGGGCGCGCATCTAGGTTCTATTTTTCCACATCCATCCAATTTCATAATTTTTACAGACTTTTACAGGAGGATTATAGAGAAGTCATCAACATAAGATATCTTCCCCTCAGAGTTATCTATCCATAGAAAGAAACATCACTTGATTTTGACATCAACGTCGTCTGTAGTATTCTCTGTACCAAAGTCGCGCGAGAAGGGTCCAAAGCTACCTGAACTGGCTTGTTTCACTCATCTTGACTTCAACTCAAGCCGTTTCATTCTATAAGTTTCTCTTAACTCAGTTAATTTAATTGTTAGAGCATATTGTACTTAGTTTTCATCATTTTTACATAACCAAAAACATAAAAAAGGGGTTAGGGCTCGCCCCAATCCGGTGAGTTCTATTTCAATTGCTTCTTTGTTTCATCTCCTCTCCTATAGTTTCTACACTTCCCATAGTTCTAATTAGTTTCTTTCACTTGGTTTATTGTTCTAGTTACACAGGTTGATCATCAGTTGGACTCTTCTTCATCGTCCGGCCGAAGAAGAAGAAGGTTGAACCTACACACATTCTCTCCCGCGCTAAGGTACACACGGTCAAATTCAACTTCTTTCTATTTTCATTACATAAAGCGGAGCCCGTGGCTCCTGGCGACCACCTATTTTATTAATGTTCTAAGTTCATCTTCTCCTCACTCTCCTCCCACATGACCTAAACCATCTCCGGTGCTCGAGCGATGCCATGAGATGAAAGTTCGAGGATCAATGTGAGTATGGGACCGAGGTGAGGACTTTTTACCGCTTTCCGAGTGTTTTCCAATTCACTCCCTTTCCCCTATTCTATTCTATAATCACCTTCTCTTGAGGTGCTGATTCGGAACCCATTTTCAAAGTCGACAGGTGGTAAGCACAATATCGGGACATATCTACATTTGCTGGCCTAACCTATCTTTCTTTGGGCAATTCCAATTGTTTCTCTGCCATAATTACATTGAAGATGTCAGTCAAGGAGTAAGGGAGTTGTTGGTAATTCTCTCTCCTAAGACCTCCCCTTCGTGGTGCCTAAGTGGGTGGTTGCAGTGCTCTATTGTAGATAGGTTGACGAGGTTGCTGGGGTTGCGCTACTGGCTGAGGTAGTTGTTGTGGTTGTCGTGGTTGTTGTGGCCAAACCTGTTGTTGAGGGGGGGTAAGAAAGATTCTGCAGTGGGTTCTAAACTGGTTTTGATAGTTCCCTCCCTGGTTCCCCACAATGTTTATAGCTTCATTATTGACTACTCCCTCATTTGTAGGCCCAGTTGGTGTAGAGGGGGTCTTCCTGATATTCCTATGTTTGGGATCAAATGGATTTATCATTGTGGCATCTTTGAAGTGGGCTTGCAAGTATCGGGCACTGTCATAAAGTTCATTCATGGTGGTAGGACGATGCATAATCAAGACATTTTTTAGGACAAGTGTAGTGTTTTCAATGAGCATCTTTACTTGTTCCCCTTCTGAAATAACATCTGTTAATTTCTCTGCCATTCCCCTCCAACAAACAACAAACTTTATGAAGTCCTTTTCGGGCTTCATCTTCTCAGCAATCAAATCTGTAATTGAGCATGATGGTGCCACCTGATCTCTGTATCTTTGCAAAAATTTGTACTTTACAATATCAAAATCTCCTGCCTCAAATAGGTCAAGCGAATAGAACCATTCCAATGTAGACCCTTCTAATGATCGGCGAAACAAGAAAGCAAGAACTCTTCGATCGTTCTTACAGAATGAGGACTCATAGATAAAATACTTGAGGTGGAGAAAAAGATTGCCAGTACCATTATAGCGGCGATAAACTGGTAGTTCAAAAGGTGGCAGGTGAAGAACTGGCAAAGAAGGAATAGAGACTTCAGGAGTTGACTTGGAGTCCAAGCGACATCTCTACTCTTCATAATGTTCATTCATTTGGGTGAGCTGATCCATGATAGCCTGGGTGAGAATAGGTTCTTGGATTACTGGTGGGGGTATGTGGTTAGATGCGTGATTCTGGAATTGAGGAGCATGATTTGGCAAATTCTCTGAAGATTGTCCCATGACTTGGTGGACTGAGGGAGCAACATTATTGAAATAAGGTAGCTAGACAAATGATGGTTGAACTACAGATGGTTGAGCTAGTGATGGTTGAATCACATATTGCTGAACAATAGGTGGTTGAACAAAGGATGATTGAATGAGTGGTGGTTGAACCATAGGACGAGGAGATGAGGAAACTTGGTTGGCTTTGCCTGATCAGAGGCAATTTTGCCCTTCACCATGGATTGTATATGGGAATAGGTTTCTAGGTCAGTATAAAGAGACAACTCCCTAAAGAGTTATTCAACATCATGGAGAGCAGATAGTTAAGGGACATCTTGCGGTTCCTGATATTCATTGGACAACAATTTCGAGAAAGTTGAGGCTGAGGTAATAGGATAAACCATCTGAGGGTGCACCCTTACAGTGAGGGCACAGTGACCCTCATGGTGAGTATGCTTAGGGTGTAGCAGTTCTAACCCTAATAAGTTGGAATATAAGACTATGAAGTGTTGGCTTGTGGGATATCCTAAGGAAACTTCTGGATATTAAATATACGACCCTTATGAATTATGTGTCACTCAACTCACTACATTTCTAGAGAAAAAGTTCCTCCACAAGAAAGATAGTGGGAGCAAGGTATATATGGAAGATGTTCCAGTCCCACAACCCAATGACACTTCTATTACGGTACCGGTTAATAATTACACATGATAGTTCATAGGTCTTTACTTGTGTCCATTCAACTTAAGAGATATGTGGGACATATCTATGATGGATGAAATGAGGCATAAGATAGAAAGGATATTGATCATAGGATCTATATAGATGCAATATAAAAATCTTCATCTAAGATATGAGATTGTCTCAATTTTCTCTAAAAGTGTACCATTGTTTTGAGAAAACAATGGGGTAGAGCCAATGTCTCATCAGAAGTTTAGAACTTCTGTGGTGATACCATTCAATCAGAGAGATTGTAGTTTATAGAGATATAATTAAAGATAGAGTATCTACTGCTAATAACAATTCAGATCCACTAACTAAAGTAGTTACTCAAAGAGTGTTTGAGCTTCACCTCGAGCTAATACAGATCAACTAGATTGGTGATTGACTTTAATGCAAGTGGGAGCTTGATAGAAATATATGCCCTACAAGCCAATCATATATGACATGATTCGACATTTCTAAATATATCTCATTCGATTAATTAAGCAAATCTTCATTATAAGCTCTTATTAGATGCGAATATCATAATGAAGTCCTTCATCAAATGCAATGATGATTAAATCATGATGAGAACATTATAATGAGATTGATCATTTAAAGGCAATTGATCAAAATGTTCCTAGTCATAGGATACTTGAGACAGTACATTAAGGATCCAAATAGACTAGTGTATATGATGTCTTCTCATGTGATTAGGATGACAGATCTCATTGGTCATTAGTGTGGAGATACTGAGATACACATACATGTGCTTATTAGTTGAATGAGTTTACTGAACTGATCGAATTAGAAACTCTGAATGGTATCTTACCAAACTGTTAATCATGGTTTTCTATCATCACAGTTGCATAGTTGGACCTTTGACCTGAGTTGCCAAAGATACCTTGTTAGGTGAAACTTGTGCTTTGACCATTGACTTATGGATCACCGTTTAGATGGTCTAGTATAGCAATGGATCGGGTATAAGGAAAACCCGATGGAGACAATTGAGCGGACAACAAGGGATCATCCACTCTCGGTAAGTGAGAGTGAATGTCCTTTGGGATAGTACTCTAAATACTTAGCCATGGTAGATAAGATGATTGGAAAAGGATTTTTTCAATTGATCCAATTCCGAGTATAGGATCCTATAAAGTCAATATACTAAGGAGTTGACAGTCGATGCCATACTCCTTTCTGACCTGGACACTGGATGGATGAGGGCTTATATCCATGTGGTAATTGATGATGAAAAGGCTAAATGGAGATGATATTATCTTCATAGCCATTTGGGATCATGGGATGTGACTTGTACCCTTCATGATCAGTAGGCCGATTAATCTGTTATCAGATAACAGATTTAATTAAATTAAATAGAATTGTTCTATTTTATTTAGGCATAAACCAAATATGCTATTGGGCCTAGTGGGTCACACAAAAAAGGACTTATCCACAAGTACAAGGGCAAGGGCGTAATTTATGGAGAATTTGTGTTTTTATAAAAAATTCCAAAATTCTCTATAAATACTAATAGTTTCAGCCAAACCCTATCAAGTCAAGCGTGAAAACCACATACCTAGCCTTCTTCCTACCTCCTCCTCTCTCTAGAAGGTGTCCATGGTTGACGGAGCTCCATTCGAGAAGAGTTCTCGAGGCCGGCACAAAGGGAGAACCTAGTGTAGATGAAATTCATGTGGATACTACTGGAGACCAGACATTTGAATGGTTTGAAGAGCTTGAGAAGCTCATCTCCTTCCTCTCCATGGGATTATATGAATCCCTATCAGGTATATTCGAACCCGATTTGATCGGTTTTTGGTTTTCATCATTTGGTTCCGATTGAGACAGATTCTAAAAGACCCCATAGGAATCGTTGCTTCTACTGCACCAAATTTTTATGGATGATTTCTTACACCTTTTTGGTGTAGAGTTATCTTTATCTTCTACTGGGGCATGACCAAATAGAGCACTCGGCTCACCTTCCTTTTTTGGCGCACTGGCATGCTATCCATGACACCACCTCTCATGCCCACTAGCTCCTCCATCTGGGGGTGAGCTGCTACGTCTTTCTTTAGAGATGGTATGTTTCTTTGTTTTTCTCTACTTCAAACTATTGATTACTAATTCCTTCTTTTCTTGTAGGTTTGTTGGCGCCCGTATCTGACTGTTGATGATGAGAGTGTCAAGTGGGTGGAGAGGGGTTGCTACCTCTTTAGCCGCGACATTTACCTCCATTATCTAAACAAGGTGGAGCCACTCTAGGTTCTCCTTATGATGAGGACCTTTGGAGGTTATCAGGAGTGGTGCCCTCCTCCACCTTCTAGGCACAACCACAGTACCAAGGGTCTGATGCACTCGGTGAATTTGGCTACCCGGTACTGGTCAGCTCTTGAGGGCTGGGAGGCAGAGGGTACTATGGTATTGTCAACTGCCATGGATGACACGGAGTTTCTTCGCCAGTACGATGCTGCCTAAGGTCAATTGTTTGATTACACTAGCCAGGTTAATTTCTCCACCATCTCTTTGTTATCAAACTGAATTGTCTTTGTCGACTCCAGAAAATGGGTTCCGGATCGGCACCTCAAAAATAAGGTGAAAGATGCATAGGGAGGAAAGGGGAGTGAATTGAAAACACTCGGAAAGCGGTAAAATGTCCTCACCTCGGTCCCACACTCACATTGATCCCCGAACTTTCATCTCATGGCGTCGCTCGAGCACCGGAGATGGTTCGGGTCATGTGGGAGGAGAGTGAGGAGGAGATGAAATTAAAACATGAAAGATGTGGTCGCCAGGAGCCACGGGCTCCGCTTTATGGAATAAAAACAAGAGATGAGTTGATTTGACTGTGTACCTTAGCGCGGGAGATCGGGATATGGGTTCAACCTTCTTCTTCCTTGGACGGCCGATGAAGAAGAGTCTCCAACCAATGCTAGCTTGATAGACCTGTGCAACTAGAACAATAAACAAAGTGAAAGATAATGATTAGAACTATGGGAAGTGTAATAACTATAGTAAGAAGATGAGAAAGAAGCAATTGGAGTTGGACTCACCGGCTTCGGGGTGAGCCTTAACCCCTTTTTTTGTATTTTTGATTATGTAAAAATGATGCAAATGAACTAAAATATGCTTTAAAATAGTAAATGAACTGAGTTAAATGAGTTGAGGAAGCTTATGGAATGGATCGGCTTGAGTTGAAGCCGAGTTAGTTGAAGAAGGCCGGTTCGGGTAGATTTGCACCCTTCTGGCGCGACTTTGGTGCAGAGGATGCTACGGACGACACCTATGTCAGAATAGAGTGATGTTTGTTGTATTAAACAGAAGACTCGGAGAGGAAGAGTTACTATGTTTATTATTTCACCGAAATTCTCCTTTAGAAGTTTGTAAAAATTATGAAAGTGGGCGGATATAGAAAACAGAACCTGGATGCGCGCCCTCAGTGTACCAACCTCCACGAACAAATGGCAAGTCTGAATTGAGTGCCGTCAGTTGGAGATGAAAGAGGACGAATAGAGGAACAACTTATATGTTTAAGACTTTTGCATCAGGAGTCCCGGATTTTATACATAAGTCGATGAATTCGGTTTGATGCAGAATGCCTGGATCGAGCCTTCTCCTTCACTTCGGGATCGATCTCTTAATGTCAGATCGCCTTTGGACATCGGGATGGCTTTGGAGAAGAGATTGGACGACCTATGTACGAGCTAGGCATGGGGGGTTAACCTTGGATCATTGAGAATGGCCCTCAATTTATAGGGGAAGGAAGCCAGTGCAAAAAATAGAAACTGGACCGACCGCGCCCCCGCTTTTCAAAGGGGACGAGGGCGCGCCCTCAAACCAAGGGCGCGCAGGGCGCGCCCCCACTTCAAGGGCACAGTCTGCACGCCCCCCTATTTCAAAGGGAGCAGGGGCGCATTACACGTCTCACTGCTAAAAATCGTCGGAAACTTTCAGAAATTACAAATAATCGAAAATCAACCGTGGAAACCTTCCAAAAATCCGGTTTAGAAGGTGCTAATCGGGGAAATTTCTGATTTTTGGAAACCGACCGCGCCTCACTTTTCAAAGGAACCGGGGGCGCGGAGGGTGCGCCCCCAGGTTGAGGGCGTGCCCTCCCTTCTCAAAGGGAGCGGGGGCGCGGTAGACTCTCTCTCCCGCGCGCGTGTTCCGCGAGCCGTATCTTGCAAACGGGACATCCGATTCGGCTCCCGTTTGTTGCGTTGGAAAGAGGACCTTCAACCGCACCTCCTCAAGTCAGTAAACCAGCCGGCATGACTCCCGAGATATTCTCACAGGGCTTTCTACCGGTTTAACCTCTCGCGGAAAGCCGAAACCCGGGGCGAAGATCCGAAAGAGCACGGTTCCGGTCGAGAAATCTCGGGTCAACTTGGGATGACTTAGAATGATGCCCAAACAAGTCTGGTATGATCGGAAAACCCAAAGTCATTGAAAAATCTGAGATTAACCCGGTAAATGTGAATCGAAACTCGAAAAAGCCGGGAAACCCTAAAATTGACCGAACCGGACGTATGGCGATGATTGATGAAAATATTCGGCTAGAATCGACCCAGATGACCCGAAAAGACCCGGTGATGACTGGAAAGGCCTAATGCGTGGTCCGGGATAGCCGTGTTAGTACAGATCGAAAAAGCCATAACAAAAGCCATCATTGATCGACGACTACCGAAATGACTTCTCAAAAAACCTGAATGCTACGGAACACACGCGGGACTCCCGAGATGTTCAAATATGGACCATTCAAGGTCTGTCATTGAGCAGGCTTTGTGTTTTCACAGTTCACGTGCGGCTCTCGCTTGAAGGTCACGGCATTGTTCCAGAATTCATCGGTCCATTCTCAACTCACAAGGGGCTCCATCAACGTCCTTAGCTCATCTCCACGAGGTAATCCGGATCAGATAACAGTCAAATAAAGGATATCGCCTATGGAATAAGAGTCTGGGGCTCCGAATCAGGCCAATTTGGCGTGTCTATAGTCTTATCTCACAAAATTTCTCTTTCAGGATTCCCAGGGTGTGCTCACCATGTATCAATAAAAGATTCATGAGTTAGAGGAGCAGGTGGCCTCTCTTAGAGCCACCTTAGAGGCAGAGGTATGTGTGTTCTTATGTTCTTTGATCATACTACCGCATATTTGACTTACTTTTTCTTTTTGTGCTTTCAACGTAGGGCCCGCTCAGAGGGTGTTTCTTCTCCTGAGGAGGTGAGGGCCTTGCAAGACGTGCTGGCTGCCATGAGACAGTCTCTGGCAGAGAAGGAGATCATGATAACTTTCTAACAGTTGCTATTACCTTGTTCCTTCATTGTCTAAGCCTTACATTTTACTTATAGGTGGTTGAACTGGAGTGATTGGCTGCTTCTTCTTCCTCGGAGTCCTCTTCTAGGATCCAAGCCCTGGAGGCTGAGTTGCAGGCTCTGGTGCCCACCCTCAAGATGGCTAAGCTCTGAGTTGACTTTGATGCGGAGCTACTGGCACGGGACTGCCACCACTTTCAAGCACTTTGTGAAGTGGACAGCCAGCACACAGCTACCTCCATGAGTAGGATGCTACAATGCGTGCCATGGAGCAAAGACAGTACCAGATGCAGATCGATTTAGTTTTTGCTCAAGCGGAGTTGTGTTTTCACCGTGAGATGACCCATCTGTCTTCCCAGCACTGGACACATCAGAGTGGTAGCCACCAGAGTGGCACATAGACCCATTATAGTATCTCGTACCCGAGCCAGGGCTGCACAGCACCAGATCCGGAGAGGAGCCTGACTCCGAGTGTGGCCAACTACTTGGTTTCTTCTCCCAAGCATAGGGATGAGTAGATTTATGATCTGTATGCCCAACATTCTTGTATCATGCTTCTAACTTGTATCATTTTTATGACTGAATTAGTGTTTGCATCCATTTGTCTTGCTTTGCCTTTATCTACAGCATCACTTCGACAGTTTTGATTAGCACAACTCAGCGGCTTGGCCCTTTGCTCTTATCAAAGGGCATAGCCTTCTTAACGTGGCAAAAAATAAAAAACTAAACAACTGTGGAGCAGAATAAGAAACCTTACCTGTGTGGCAAGAATCCATCCTCCTTACTGTATAGTTGTAGACACACCAAATTTGCCTAATTCAGAGCATAAACCTCATGTTTTATAGTGTAACATGTGTGATTAACCATATAATGATGTCATGTCTTTTAATGTTGATTAACCATATCTCTCTCTATTCTATTCAAAATATTTCTGTTCTTTTTCCTATCTCTTTGTTTGGTGATTCTCCATTCTCCAATAATTTTTTTAGATTGTTTTGCATTATTTTTAGTCTGTTAATCAGAAAATAGAAAAAGAGGGGTTAGAGATAACCCGAATCTGGTCATTTTCTTACTCCACTTTGTTTAGTTTTAATTGTCTTTTTCACTTGTTTGTTTGTCTAGTTGCATAGAAAATTAAGCACCCACACGTTGAGAACTCTTCTTCATCGGCCGGCCGAAGAAGGAGAAGCTTTGACCCACACTCTTCACGCTAAGGTACACACGGTCATCTTTAATTTCATAAATAGGAACCCGCGGTTCCTGACGACCACATGTCTTAATTTCTTTCTTCTCACCCTCCTCTCACATGACCCAAACCGTCTCTTTGGTGATCGAGTGACGTCAAGGGATGAAAGTTCGGGGATCAATGTGAGTGTGGGACTGAGGTGAGAGTTGCTTTCCATACTTTCTTCTTTCTTTCTCATCCCCTCTTGAGGTGACGATTTGGATTCATGGACTTCTCTGAAAAGGAGAGGGCCCGTCGAATTTTCGGAGTCGACAATAGTGCTTGAAAACACATAACAAAAAGATCAATTCTATCCATGTCTTATTCCTTTGCCTATTTTTTATTTGACTTGAATTTAAGTCAAAGAGAAGAGCATTCTTCACAAGGTAGAATAAAATAAATGACTAAAATAAAAATGGTGATAAGGGTTGAGAGAACTTACCTACCGTAAAGAGAATCCTTCCCTCTTACTTCAAAATCCCTGAAATACTTGATAAAAAAGGATTAGATCTTCACCACGCCTTTGCTTGTTATGGGCAACTTTGACTTAGGTCAAAGGGAGGTGCCTTCTCAACAAGGTAATTTAAGAACAAAAGTGGATATGCAATGCAGGAATGGAAATAAGCATGACATAAAATAAACGTGGATGCAACTAAGGCAATAATCAAGGCTAAGCTGAATTAAATGATACTTTTTTAGATTTTCTTGAAAATATTTATTTTTTTTAGTATTTTTGAAAGTATCTAATTTTTGTTGGATTTTTTAAAATATTCAAATTTTTTAAATTTTTAAAAATATTTATTTTTTTGGATTTATTAAAATATTTAATTTTTTTGGATTTTTTTGAAAATATTTATTTTTTCGTGGAGAGAACACTAATATTTAAGACAATTCAATAGTCTTTGGGATTTGTCAAGACTCAAGTGCTAGATATCATGTGCAAAATAAAGTTCCCTACCTAGAATCCTTCTAACCTTCTTCTTTTGATCGGCTTAGGTTCCACCTGGATTCAGTCAATATACCCTACCCTAGGGATTTAGAAAAGAAGAATAATGGAGGAAGTCCTTAATAGGGTTTGAAGATGTTGAGAGGGATTTTCTACTCACACCCAAATTACCGGTTGGGGTTCAGCCTCTTCGGGTCTTTCCTATTTTTTTGCTCTTTTATGTGGCACACATTTGGACTGGTTTTTGACAAGTGGGGACATTTCCCATCTTTTGGTGCCTTTTTGACTTGACTATCATTTGGGTACTCATTCAAACAAGTTGATCATTCCTTTTTAACATGAGGGGTTCATTGCCCATCTTTTGCACCCTTTTCCACACTCCAAGATGGCCTCCCACTAGGGTGGCAGGCATTTTTGATACTAGTCCTCTCTAATCTCTTCTCCCTATCTTGGACCGAGTAAAAGAGAATAGAGTAAGGGTATTTCTTTCATTTCTAGGTTTCTTCCTTGCCTCTCACCAATGTAGGGTTGTTCGAATTCCAAGATCGTGAGGTATTGTGTGTGTGGGATGGTACCTACCCTTGACTTCTAATGAACAACCTAGGATCGATGACTTGAGATTATACCTGTGATTTCTCCATTTTTATGGAAAATACTTTTTTAGGTAAACTCCATTCCAAGGATGACTCAATTTTTCTTCACCTACATTAGTCAATTCATATGCATTGTCTGAATACTTTTCAGTGATTAAAAAAGGCCTTCCCAGTTAGGTTACAATTTGGAGTGGGGACCCCCCGGCTTAACAAAAATTATTTTAACAACCATCTTACTGATCTCGAAATTTCTCTCGACCACCCTCTTTCAAAAAAACCTTTTAAGTCTATTCTAGTAAATCTGGGCATGCTAGGTGGTAGTTAGCCTTCTTTTATCCAAGAGTTCTAGCTGTGCAAGGAGAGATTCTCTTCTCTCATCGACAAGAATATCCCTGTCGGGATGAACTCGAAGAGATGGAAGTAATACTTCGTAGGGGATCATTGCTTCCATCCCATATGCCAAAGCATACGGGGTTTGTCCAGTGTGAGTCCTTATAGAAGTACGATAAGCCCATAGATCATCTATAAGCTTATCAGGCTAGTTGGCAAACTAGCTAGACTTACAAGATTTCTTGATGATCTTGATTAAGGTTTTCTTGGTGACTTCTGCTTGACCACTGTCTTGAGGATAGTATGGTGATGAATGATGCAATGAAATGCGATACCTATTGCAAAGATCACACAGATCTTGAGAGAGAAATTGTGGCCCATTATCAGTGACGATGTTGTTGGGGATCCTGAACCTTGCCATGATGTTGTGTTTGATGAAGGAGCAGACTGTTGACGCTTTAATCTCCCCGAACACTTCTGCTTTAGCCCACTTTGTGAAGTACTCCTTTGCCATAAGAATGAATGATTTAGAGCACATTTCGGAGTTGAATCACTCAAGGGGCCAATGATATCAAAAGCCCATATGGCAAAAGGCCATGGGTCATGAATTGGATGAAGGGAAGATGCGGGAGAGTGAATCTTGTCGGCATGGAGTTGACATGAATGATAGTGCTGGACAAAGATGGAGCAGTGTTCTTCTAGAGTTGGCCAATAATACCCTTGTCGGATGATTTTCTAAGCAAGGGCTTGGGCATTCACATGACCACCACAAACTCAAGAATGTGCTTCTTTTAGCACCAACTCGGCTTTTTTTTCATTAAGACACCTGAGTAAGATTCCACTTAGGCTCCTCTTGTAGAGCACTCCTCCTAGGATTGTATACCTCTGGGATACTCTTCTGATTGCCTTCTTTTCCTTGGTAGTTGATCCAAGCAGATATGATTGATCTTGGCAATACCTCACAATTTCATCTTACTAAGATCTCTCACCTTCCTCCAATTCTTCCAACTCAATTAGGGGATTTCTTCTTTGTGTTCTAGGTATTCTTTTCTGTTAAAACTCTCCTTTAGAAAACATTCATCCTCAATTCCCAAAATTGATCTCTTATAGACATGGATGGTCCACACTTGCCTGCCTAGCAGTACAGATAAGGATGAAGCTAGTGAGGCTAAGGCATCAGCAAGGACATTCTGAGCATGGGGGACATGAACAAAGGTGAGTTTGAAGAATAGCTTGATGTAGTAGGTGGTGAGCTCTTGGTATGGTTTGAGGTTTGGATGGGATGTTTGGTACTTGAATAGGATTTGACATAGAATAAATTGACTATCAGCTATCACACTTAGTTAGGTGGAACCATGGAAGTGAGCGGCCTCCAACCCTTCTAGTTAGGCTTCATACTCAACTATGTTGGTTGCTAGAAAGTTAAGCTGAAAAGCCTATGGAATGGTGACACTGTTGGGTGACAGAAGGATGATACATATCCTTCTACCAAAAGAGTTCAGAGCCCCATCAAAATATAATGTCTAAAGATTGGAAGATCGGACCGACATTAATTTGTCATCCGGGAACTCAAACCGAACTGGGTCAAAGACGGGTATGAGAAGATGGACAAGATGTTCAACGATAGCATAGACCTTGATTGTCTTCTGTGAGACATAGGCAAAATCAAATTGGGACAAGAAGCTCTACCATCGCCGTAATCGATCAATCAAAATGGTCTTCTCTAAAGTGTCAACCCTCACCTTAGGCTCTAATATAAAAGAGAAAGAGATGTTTTGGGGTCTGTATTAAGGGCAACACAAAGGGCTGGACAGTTTGATAGGGACCTGATTTTGGAGGCCAGCAAGGGGGCAAGACAAGTGTTGTTTAGAGCCAGTAGAAAGGCAAGTTTATGACCTGATTAGGGGTGTTTTAGGAGCCTAATTGGCTTCTAGGAAGGTGTAAACAAGAGTCATGATCTAGGTGACAGCATGGAGCTGCTTGGAGATGGCCAAAGGGCTAGTTTTAGAGGGCAGCAAGAGACTGTGAGCACATGGACAGCAGGGGAGCCTGAATTAGGACAACAAGGGTCATATTGAGGGTCTCAAAGGATCTAATCTATTGTGGTTTACAAAACCAGAATAGGGAGTCACACATGGGCTTTTAAGGGAACCAGAAAGGATGGTTTTTTGGGGCATCTTGAATGGCCAAAGAGAAGGCCGAACGGAAAAGAAAGAAGAGGGGAGGAAGAGAATTAAAAACTACATCTCTCTTCTACCTTTTTAGAGCAAGTTCTGATGCTATTGCTTGAAGAAGATGGTCAGTCTTCTCTTCTTCTTCTCCTGAAAGTGGTGTTGGAGTTGGCACACCAAGGAAGAGAGTTTGCTGCTGCTGAAATTGGTTCACCAAGAAGAGCTGGTTGCACTTGCTACTGGTGCACTTGCAGAAGGAAGCTTCTTTCTTCTTCTTCTTCTTCACTTGGCACACCAAAATAAAAAGGAAAAACTTGCTGACTTGCTTCTCTTATCATCCAAACTCGACGAGGACAATTGGAGCTTCTGATGGCATGCCAAAGACAGGAGGAGTAGGAGAAGGGTTGGTGCATAGGTGCAAGCAAGGATTCCAGAATCAGAATCGGAATTGAATCAGCCCGATCTGATTCCTAGAAATTGGTCAGAATTAGTTGATTCCTGGGAAGGAAATCGATCATGGAATCGGCTGTAATCGATTTGTTTTTTTTTCAACAAATTTTTTTCAAAATTTTAGAAAAAAAATTTGAAAAATAAGAAATAGTTTATAAAAAAATTCTAAAAATAATATTAGCATGCATCCACTTGGAATAATTGCTAATAAATACGAGAAGATGTTCAATACATGTTGAGATACAAAAATTACAATAAATTTTAACTGTCTTATATAAAAATATAAAAGTAGAAATATACATGTTATCAATCTTGACCAGTATCCATGATATGGATATTGGCCTTCATGCTTTTTCCACTACTTTCGAAACTCCTCAGTTGTGCCTAGTCTTCTATTAAGTGCGGGAGTATATCCATATGAAAATAATGATGATGTCATGCCATCAAAATCATATGCATCAGACTATGGCATGTAGGTACGCTTAGGTGGAGGAATCCACACCTGCTGAGGATCATAAAACTCTAGATATGGTGGCTCCATATATTGTTGTTGTAGTGTCTACTCATCCAGCGTGAAATACAACTTTGGCCACCGTAAATCAGGTGACTGCGGAGCTCATGGCTGCGTGGTTGGTATGCACTCCTTGTCATCATCAACTAAAGAATGAGAAGGAGCCTGTGTACTATCATCTGGGCTCATAGAACATTCCCAGATCTCCAACTTCTTTATCCTCACATCTTCAGCCATCTCTGATGTCCCACAACAACCTAAATATTTTTTTAACATTAAAAATCCACCCATTTTTCATGATGTCACTTTTATTTTCGTTTATCCTAGACTACGAATGGGCTGGGTAGCTACGGCTGGGGTTAGAGATGGGGCTAATGCTGGAGGTGGCTGTTGTATAGTTGTTGGGGCAAAAGAAGGGCCTGCCTGAGCCTGAGAAGTAGGTGGGACTGGACCATCCTCCTCGGCCTCTACATCATCCAACTCTCCTTCTGCCCATGCACAATCATCAAGATTAAACTCAATTGGATGATCCTTGGCTGCCCTCTCCTCTAACCAGGAGGCACGTGCATGCTCCTCCTAGAATATGTAATCCATGTCCACTTCCTCAGGTGGTGGTGTGGTTGAGGTATGCCTCTGCTCATACGGACCACCTACGAACTGCATAAAATGCTCCTCTGAGAAGTTCTATCGATCCTTGATATTCTTTATGTGTTGCCTCATATTGTAATGACAGAAGACCAACTTCTCCAGCCTGTCTGAGGTCAACATGTTCCTACTCTTTGTATGTATCAAGTTAAATATGCTCCAGTTCCTCTCACAATGAGAGAAACTAGTTATTTGGCTGAGTATCCTGATACCAATGGCAGCAAGTGGATTCCATCCACTCCTAGTGTTCACCTGAACCCATCACTTAGCTAAAATCAAACAAATAAACAATTATCCCAACAGCTTCAATAACTTATAGATAAAGAAATAAAAAATTTATCTTGAATAAATATATTAGGAGACACTTTGTTGCAAGAATATCTCATATCAACATCTGAGTATACCTCGACTCTCATCTTATATCTCTGCATCTAAAAAATGACAAGAATAAAAATTTATTAGTTGTCAAATAATTATTGACTCTAAATTATTGATTAAACTCCAACTTACTTCTATCTTAGCTTCTACCCTATCTTGTTGAGATCGGCAGAGACGCTGAATAATAGAGAGTGTACCCTGCATAACCTCATTGTTGTTCACCACCTGTCCTTCTATTGGATGTAGGGGTTCAAAAAATATCCTACAAAAATTTATTAATATTAGTATTAACATTAAGAACAAGGCAATTATTGACTAAACTGAAAGTAGGCAAGCACTAAGCACAAATAATATTTTACCCACCAAACTGCAGCATGTGCATCATGGTGCAAAGTCTTGTCCCATCGGTCATCTATGATCTTCCACCATTTTTTGTAACCTCTAGGATTCTTCTTTTTTATTTTTACTTTTGCCCGGTCCATTACATCATACATGGTGCCCATATGGTTCCTGTCATCAGAGTCTACCTGCCTTAACACAATAACCAGTGGCTCTATGATTTCGAGGTAGTAGGCAATCCTCTCCAAAAATATCTTGTTAGTGATCTCCTTCTCAAATCTGACAAGAATATCTAGCTGATCTTTTTTGTTATGCAAGTGGTCCACCATATGGTTGTAATACTCTTCGGACTAGGTGAACCTCACAAGTGCATGCCTGTGTTAATGTAAGCTCTCCAATGCAACAAAGTTTGTGGCAAAACGAGTCAGACCGGGCCTAACAGGATCATGCCCTCCTGTGTGTCATCTAATAATATGTAGCAGAAGAGGATGCGAATAAATAAATGAAGTGATCATCTATGCCTACCTAATAAGTGTAGAAACACTCTTCTCCTTGCCTATATCCTCTAGTAGGAGATCAAAAAAATGTGTCACACAAGGCACCCAAAACAGATGCTGCCTCATCTCCATTAACTTCTTCTAGCTGCCTTATAGGAGGGTTTGTTGTTAGTGACAACCTGAACCACATTCTCCTCCCCAATCTCCTCCACCATAGCATCCATCAATGAAAAAATGTAGTCAGCATTTTTAATCTTTCTAGAAGCATCCAATGACTTCAAAATGTTGTCCTCTCATAACAGTAAACCAAGAAGTTTATTATACTCTTTCTGGTGATACCTATCCACCCATCACACATAATTGTGCAACCCCTCTCCTTCCACACCAATATAAAGCCATCCATCCACTCCCTCAACTCCTGAACTTCCTCATCTAGCTCAGCGCCATATATATGCCTACTGGTCGAGACTTGCATTCTCGGCCCAGTCACCCACGGCATCCATCGTAGTCTGGAAGTAAAGGTTGATGGCTACATGTGCCGTGATGCCTAGATTAAGTTAAAACATTTTAGATCAGCCAAAAATAAATTTAACTAAATAAAACATACATACATTCTATTTTAAGAGTGATGCCTGCATGCAAGAACCACTTCACAATGTGGCAAACTGCTCTCTTTGCAGCCATTCATGTTGCCTTCACTCCTTCCCCTTTCATGAATTGTTTAATCCCCATCTATCCAACACTTTGTTTTCTAAATAGGTACTCATCACTCGATGTAAACTGAGTACTGACAGAATGGAGGTGTGGCTCCTGTCTCCATCTCTCACTCTCCCGGTCCCAAGTAGGGTGAGCCGATGCTAATTGGCCAAGAACTGGGTCAGCTCTGGACCCTCCTACTCCCCTCCTGCTCTCTTCCTCTACAGCAGATGCGGCTGCACACTTGCTAGCATGCCTAACCTGTCTAAGCTCAGAGTATGTGGAGTCATCCTCACTCTCTGGCTTCAATTTGGCTAGTGCCTTCCCCTTGCCTTTCCCTTTGTAAGTAGGCAAATCTCAGTCCCTCCTCCTCTCATGTAGCTCATTGTGCAACTCTTCCCTCTGTTTAATCCTAATAGACCGTTGATAGGCTCTACCTGTCATGTAGCCTCTCATCTCCTCACTCTTCTCCTTAGGCACTTTATCATATTTTTTACATTTCCACATGTTCCAACAATATGTTGTTTCTGCTAGAACTCACCCCCGTACATCTCCTTCTCACACCACTTGCACTATACTCTCTTTCTAGCTACGTCTACCATGTGGCTGTGTTCCCAACCCATGTCAGAAGGATGTGCTGGTGCTACATCACCCTAATTAGCTATTGCTTATACCTACAACATTTGTAAACAATTCATAAAAAATTGTTAGACATCCTATAAATTCCTTTAGGGGCTGTTTGGGAAGCATACAGCCCATTAAATAGACTATTCGGTATGTTTAGAGGGTTATGTCTAGCCAGAAAGGGTTATAAATCAACATATGAGTTTTCTATATTTTTTCCCATACCAAGAACAATCAATCAATGTTCTTACCATTTGTATGAAGTTGTTTGAAAGGAAATCAGTGGGCCATGCTCGGAGTCGTTGGAAACGTGTAAAAATTGGCATATGGGGTTTCCAGAATTTTTCCCATACAAAGAACATCCAATCAATGTTCTTACTTCTTAATGGAGTTGTTAAATAGAAAATCATCATGTTTAACCATGCTAGGTGTCATCAGAAACGTGAAAAAATTGACGTACGGGGTTTTCGGCAAAGAAATCTTACCCACAATTTTCCAAGGACCGAAGAACAGGTTGAATCAAGGTGGATCAGAGCTTGGATCGGCAAAATTTCTTGAAGGGATCACTGGAATCCCAAAATCAGTCTGGGATCGCCGCTGAAATCACCAAAATCTCTGGAATCGCCTTGGAATCACCGTGGAAAGTTGGGATCGAGCAATCTTGCATCGAATCGATCGATTCCAAGGGTGGAATCGCTCTGGGATCGTCTACGCCAGAAAGGAGGTCACCACAGATCGGTTCCTGTGGAAATCGACTTGTATGCGTCGATTCTATCCCTTTAGGGCTAGAATCAGTTCAAGTCTTGGTTTGGAATCAGATTGAGAATCAAACCGAACCGGACCAGTCTAGCTTTTGGTGGAATCGGTCTGGTTGACCGATTATAGGCTGAATCAGTCAAAATCGGATCGATTCCGACCAATCCAACCGATTCAATCAGAATCCCAAGGAATTCCTCCCAGAATTGATTCTTTTGCTGGGGATCGGATCAAAATCAACTGATCAGATTTTAGAATCAGCCGATTTTGATCTGATCCCACCAATTCTTCAATCTATGGGTGCAGGTGACTAGGGCACTGCCAAGGCTAGATTCCAAGACATTTATAGAGAAAAATGGCACCATAATAAGGTGAATATAATGCTGAGGGATAAGGCTTAGATGGGTTAGAGTCCTAATGCCAAAATAAATCTACTTTAGGAGGATTCCTTGCGCAAGAAGATGTCTCACCAGCAAGATATATGTGTTAGCTAAGAAGATAGCGCACCTGCCCCTACTTTGTAGAAGATCTTGCACACACATCAGCTAGAAGAGAGCTGATGTTTGGCTAGATGATGGCCATCTGATGGGTAAGGATGAGGTTTGAAGGATAATGTTCAACTGGGATATGGATAATCTCTAGAGAGATAAGGATAAGCTAAAGATAGGATGAGAATGTAAGTGTCCTATCTCTTGAAAAAGTCTATACCCAGAGTAATTCCAACTAGGGATGGAGTGTAAGAAAGGCTGAATTGTGCTAAAACCAGTTAAGGATGGAGTGGTTCAGCCAAAGATCAGGTGTGTGCACATAGGAGATGAAAGTCAATCCGATCTTTTGATCTAAATGCTCTCAATCCAACGATTATCATTAATTCTGACCGAAAATTAATAAACACACCCTAAATTAATAAAAAAATACAAAAAAAGCTCTAATGACCATTGATATTATGCACCATCAAGATATGTGGCCATGATGCCCTGAATTGCATCAAACCTTTCGATTTTGTCGATTTCTCCAATTGGTGCAATCTGGCCTTCGATAATGCCAAAAATTGTAATTGAGTGCAATTAAATCCTCCCATTAGCAAAATTTCAATTCCAATACCTTAATATTCTTAAGAATAAATTCATGGACTAAGAAATTGAAATTTTTAGCTCATAGGATGATCTTAAAATTATCTGGACCATCATACACCCCTGGTGTGATTTGACACGGATTTTGCCCAGATTTGATATTTCATAAATAACTTTCCAATTAGTGGTCAAATTTTCAATCCATTTTGAGCATTGTCTAGCTCTGTTTGGTACTAACAATATGGTGAAGTTGTATTTTCTTGATAGAGTCCTGACTCATCCCGAAGTGTTGGGGGAAAAATGGTCATTTTGGCCTTCTGGTGTCCATTTTCTATGTTTTGGGTACTATTGTGAAGCTCTCAACTGGGGCAATGTAATGAGCTTGATATCTTGGCCATTTGGAGCCTATCTAGCCATGATGAGGAATTTTCAAAGCCTATTTATATTATCTGGTCTTTGTTTTACTGAACCTAGCTCAGATTTTTGGACCGGCTTTGGCATTGCTCAAATCTATATTAAGCAAGATGAACAGAAAATTTTGGTGCCAATAGTAGATTTAGACACATTCATAAAGCCCTAGTTGAGCAGATTTGAACTTTAAAAATCCCAAGATCACCCTTTGTTTCATCTAAACTTTCTACATGGTTCATTGGTTAAAAGGATGAGCAGAGGGCACGAAAAGAGAGCTAAAATTGAAAGACACGCCTTGGCATGGAAAGTCTGAAAGTAAATGGCATCCTACATGGTGGGGTGATTGCCATCAACTAGCACAAGAACTATGTGGTGAACTAAACTAACCAATGTAGCGGAAAGTAAAATGCAAAAATTAATCTAGGTTATGCCAAACTTCAATCAACCAGGGTTGGGCCTTTAAGTTCATTAGTGTTCTTTCGGAAACACAAGCTTTGTTTGGAGTTGAATATCATCATGTTTCAATGAAATCATTCTTAAAGGTCAACATGAAACTAATTATTTAGAAATTCCAAGACTACATCCAGTGGCTATAAAGGTGGTGAAAGTAGGGGTGGTCCGCATGGGAATTGAAAGTGGGGTGAAGGAGCGGTGGTCCATGTGAGGTTGAAATTTAAGGTCATCCACCTGGGAGATAGGAATATATGATTGGTCCATGTGGGGATAGGAAATGAAAAGGGTGCTGCAGTGGGAGCTAAAAGAGGTGACGGTGATGGCCCACAAGGTATTGAAGTGTAATGTTTCATGGTGGGGGCTGAAGATGTGATGGTCTGCATTGGGAACGAAAGTGAAAAGAAAAGAGGTCCACTAGGAGACCGTGATTGTAGAAGCTCCTTGTAGGGGACCAAAATTGAAAAATGCCATGGTGGGAGCTAAATGTGTGATGGTTTGTGTGGGGACTAAAATGTGAAAAGCACCACATGGGAGATGGAATGAAGTTGCCCATGTGGTGCAAAAGTGTACCTGGGTAGGATCTAAAAGAAGCTTGTGGGTCTGCATAGGGACCAAGAATTGGAGATTGAAATTGGCGGTTACTACAGTGGGAATTGAATGGGTTACCCATGTGAGGATAGAAAAGGTGGACGTTCGCACAAGGACTAGCAATGAGTTCATCACCACAGGGACGAAAATGTGTGAAGGTCCATGTAGGGACAAGATTTGAGACTAGAAAATGGTGAAGAGTGCATGCTATGGGATGCAATGCAAACATGTAAACGAGGTGGGATGCAAACATGATGGGATGCAAATGTGGATGCAGTGAGTTTAAACCTATTGAGGTAAGAGTGTTCACTACAGGATGAGATGGTGACATGATCATGTAGTAGGTACAAAATACTTATGGGAATTGTAGTAGGTTGTATAAATAGTAGGACTATGGTGTGTTGGACACATAAGGGGGATAATAAATAGGACCATAGTGGGGTGAGGAATAATACTAAGGTGGTGAGGCAATTAGTTAGCCATAGTGGGATGATGACAATGTCATAGTGGAACGAACACAATGCCATGGTAGGAAGATGACAATGGCAAGACTTTATGTTGTGATGCCAAACCCATACAATGAGGCCATCATTGGATGATTATGATGGCAAGACTTTATGATGGGATGTCAAGCCCAAATAATGGTGGAACACATAAATGGTGAGATAAACTTGCCATGGGTTAAAACTCAGTGATATGAGATGCATAAAAATGATGAATGTATGCAATGCTTAAGAAAACACAAAGTAGCATAAGAAACTAGTTGAATATATAGGTTTTACGTGATGGGTTAGGACCCTTAAGAGGGAACCATCATCCCCTGCATGCACAACTTTGGCTTATCTACAAGTCTATATATTAGCTGAGTAGTCACTGATTTTGTTGAAGGGGTTCTCGAACTTAGCTTTTCTAGACATGTAGTCTTTAACATCTCATGTACCATTTTATTTTGGTAAATGCAAGACTTAATGCAAGACACAACATAAGGTTACAAGTAGCCCCTTATGGCATTTTAATTTTTTAGTTTTCTATTTTCATATGCCTTTCAAGTGTTTGAGTCATTGTGCTTGTTTCCTTGTGTGGAGTCCTTCATGTTTCTAGCATTCACTTGAAAAGGTGATTAGAGCTTTATTGTGGCTTAGTCCCTAACCACCCTGAGTAATTGGGTAAAGCCAAAGGATAGCTTGGTAGGAGACACTAACGAAGACAAATTTTCTTTTCTATTTAATTAATGTGAAACAACTAAATAGATTTAAGATAAGCAATTAGATTCATAGCAAGAATCATTATTATTAGAGATAGGTTAATGATGGCAACACGACAAAGTCATCTTTAATAAGGGGTATTAGCAATAGCATGAGGGAAACCATCACCATTATACATGTATAGGTGATAGATGAGCGAAAGTGGGTGTAACTGCACAATCCTCACCAGAAGAGTTAATAGCGATAACCAAAGTCGTCACAAAAATAGAAAAAAAACTTGAAAATTTGACTTCAGAAGGTCAATAGAGACAACTCAGCAGTCGAGTGTGATTTGCAATGGTTGCACCCATTGTCACTGCCCTTGAAGGTACCAATGGTGATGGCTGAGGAGCCATCATCAATGTTCTTTTGGATTTTTAACCTATGCGCACCTCTCTTTCTCTCTCTTGCAAGTGCGAGTCCGTGCGAACCACCATTGCTACTTGACATCACCAGCACTGTGGCTATTACTAGTGCCATCACTACCATTGGCCGCCTTCCCTCTCGAGTTCTCTCTCCCTCTCTCTTGCAAAATCTCTGGTAGTGCCTCTCCCTCTCTCTTGCAAGAGGTTAAACAGCACCATTGTTGCCACTGCTATCACTAGTCACCACCATCATCGTCGGCTGTCATTGCCTAGCTCACATTCGGATCTACTCTTTTAGGTACATATAAACCTTATTTCTTTGTTGTTTAAGTGTGAGAATAGATGTAATAAACTGATTTTTCCTTTTGTTTAAGCATGAGAATAGATGGAATAAACTGATTTTTCCTTTTGTTTAAGTGTGATAATACATGGAATAAACCCTATTTTCATTGAAACCATATTTGTGACAAATAGAGATCAATCTTGGACACTATAAAAGCTTTTGTGTTACCTTTTGTATAAGATTTAAACACTACACTAAAATAATTAAAGGTCTGATTACCCCTTATGATAAATGAGGCCCTGATTAATTATCTACATTAGCTTTCTAGGTTTCTAACCCTTAACATGATAGCTATTGGCACTATGCTTAGAATGTGACAACCGAAGTGGAATTTGTTGAGAAGTGAAAAAACAAAATCCCAAAATAAAATATCAAATTAAGGTGTCAAGGCCCCATTATATTGCTTAACACCTCCGGAAGCTTTTTGGGATCGTGTTTATTCTAAAAGGGCACATTAAATGCACCTAAGCAAATTGGTATCCACTTTCAAGGTCTTCAAATTGGCTACCAATAATTAATTAAAGTTTTAAGTGTTGGAAACTCCTTTGTTACATCAATATTCTTGCCTACCTATCAAAACACAAAAACCCAATACCCAAGAAGAGACCTCCTAGTTAACCCTTAAGGAAGACCCTCAATTAGACACCAAAAGTGAGATTCACATATATTTGAAAAGAAGTAAATATATTTAATGTACACATCTATTTCCAATGTGTCTAAGTCTAAGAGAAACTAATGGGATCTTTACTTCATAAATCCTATTTAACTAGGGATGACCATTGGAGGAAAGTTCCTCTAACCATGACTCTCTATATAATAGAGTGTTTGATTGAATGACTAATTATGTTTCATTACAAATTTATGTTTTGTAGCAAAATTTGCCAAAAGATGTGTTTAGTGATACAAACCAGTGATGTCATAGGGGAAACATATGGGCCATAGTTGAGAGTAAGGTAAAAAAATATTCTTAATTTTAATTCTCGTTCTTTAAAGCATGATGAGTTATCAGTTCGTAAACTCTTATAAATATTTTATAGATCATTAGTAAAAGAAATAAATGCAATATAACTCATCTATCGATGCCCAATAGAAGATGAATAACAAATATTCATTAGTTGGCAATAGATTTTGTAAGTATTTTGTTTAATTGTTTTTTATTATTGAGTAGAATTTCAACGTATCCCACTAATCTTAATTATTTTGAATAGACATAAAAAAGGATGTTGCCCTACCCATCCAATGATCTTCCAATAGAACTAGATGTATGAAAAAGCTGATAGATCTATTGTCTAGAGTAATGAATAAAATTATTAAATGATGGTAAATATTTAATTTATCTATATTAATATCATCATTCATTTCAAATAAATATTAATACAACTTTTGGTTTTAGGATAAAATGCAATAATTGATGAATGTTCCATTGTCAAAGGATTCAGATGTTGGGATTGATAGAAATGTATACCCTACAAGCCAATCATATATGATATAATTCAGCACTTCTAGAAATATCCCATTCAAATAATTAGACAAATTTTTATTACTTCTTCTTATTAAATATGAACATCACGATGAAGTCCTTGATCACATGAAATAATGATTGAATTATGATGAGATCATGATAATGAGATCAATCATCTAAAAGTATGTGATCTAAATGTTCCTAGTCATAAGAACATTGAGATGAGGCATCAAAGATGTAGATAGACTAGTATGTGATATCTTTTCATGTGAAGAGGATGACCAAAATCATTGGTCATTAGTTTAGTGACACTTAGATACACATGTAGGTGTTCATTAATTGAATACATTCATTGAAATGATCGAATTAGAAATCCTGAATGGTATCTTACCAAACTGTCAATCAAGGTTATCTATCATCACAGCTGCATGGCTAAACCTTTGGCTGAGTTGTCAAAGGTGCCTTGATGGGCGGAACTTGTGCTTTGGCCATTGACTTATAGATCACCATTTAGATGGTCAAGTATAGTGATGAATTAGGTACAAGGGAAACCTAGTAGAGAAAATTAAGCAAATAACAGAATCGTGTGCTCTCAGTAAGTGAGAGTGAATATTGTATGGAATAGTACTCTAAACCTCTGGCCTTGGTAAAAAAGGAATTGGAAAAAGAAATTGTTTTAATTGATCTAATTTTAAGTAAATGATTCTATAGAGTCAGTATCAAAGGAGTTGACAGTCCATGTTGTACTCTTTTGCAATTAGGATATTGAATTGACGAGGGTTTATATCCATACTTAACTAATGACGAAAAGGTTTAATAGAGATATGATTATCCCTATAGCATTTAGGATCATAAGATATAGTTTGTACCCTTCATGATTAGTAGACCAATTAATCTATTATTGGATAACAAATTTAATTTAATTTAATAGAATCATTCTATTTAATTAGGCCTTAATCAAATAGACTATTTGGATTAGTGAGTCACACACATAATGACTCATCTATAAGTATAGAAAAAAAGGGCATAATTAAAATAGAGTTTTTGGGTTTTTATGAAAAAATTCCATGTTCTCTATAAATATCAATGGTTATAGCCAACCCTATCAAGCCAAGGATGAGAACTATGTCCTCAGAAGGCATAGTTCGAGATGGAACTTTCTCTAGAAGGCATCCATGGGTGATGGAACTTTGTTCGAGAAGAGTTCTCAAGCTCAGAGCGAAGGGAGAATCTATTGTGTATGAAGTTGATGTGAACACTACAAGAGACTAGATGTATGAACAGTTTAAAGAGCTTGAAAATTCATTCTACTTTCTCTCCAATGGATTAGATGAATCCCAATAAAGTATATTTGAAACTATTTTAATCATTTTTTGATTTTTGTTGTTCAGTTCTGATTGATACAAGATCAACATGAACTCATAGAAATCATCGCTTCCGTTGCACCAAAATTTATAGAATGATTTATTACAGGTATATCTGACCATCCATTCACTTTTGATGAGATATTTATCACCATCTTTGGCAGGGATAGGTCAAAATGGATCTAATGTGGGGTAGAGGACAAATTTGCAACACTTAGTATGGTGTAAGTAGTGGAGGGGCCAACATCTCCACGAATCCTCTAGTCCAAGAGTTGATAGAGAAAGTGGAGAATAATCCACCAATTCAAAGAGACAAAATACGGTGATTGATTCTCTCCAACAACAGATGTTTGACTAATAAAGTAAAGACAATCGAACAACTGGCACAACAAATGATAGCAAAGATTGATTAAAAACTCCCTTCACTAATTGATCCATCGAGTTCAAGACCACCTCAAAGATAAAGAGATGAAGATGATGGAGAGAAAGATGTTGATGCCGATTTGGATGAGGAAAAGACATCATTTCGAGAAGATGATAGATATAGTAATTTGTATCTTTATTTTTCGAACATGACTATTATTTTTGTTTTGTTTGTGGGTGGTGTACATTATAGGCAATGTGCTTATACTTGTTAAACAATGTTTTTTGGTTTGTTGGCGATGACTTACTTGTAGTGATTTCAAGACCTTCATTGAAGCTTTTGAGCTTATTAGTAAAACATCTACACTTTTAACATCAACTTTAGTTGCTCCATTGTTTGTAGGCATTGTATGTAACATTAGAAGTATTTATTTGATTAAATAATATTTATTATATTTATTATGAGATTTAATATTATTAATATGCTCTCCTCCTCCATCCTTCCCATTTTTCCTTCCCTCCAAATATCATACCAAAACCGTCGTTTCCCTTTTCCTCTCCCTCGGTTCCATTTTTGCTTCTTCTCTCAAATCCCTAAATTTCTCCTCTACCACCGTCGCTTCTTTCCTCTCTCTACATCTGTCTGCATCACTTCACTTTTTGTCACCCTCACCATCTCTTCCCACAGCCGCCTGTCACCCTTGTCGTGTGGCCCACCCAGCCACCTCGGTCATCGTGCGATCCAACAGCCTCATCTTTGCGCCATCTATGAGAGCCCACGGCCGGCCACAACCGTACGTCAGGCCCCGCACCCACCTTTGCCTTTGGTTGCCACTATCGGCATTGACCTAGCCGCCCACCTCAGCCGCCACCAGCAACCACACTCCGCTAACCCGCCCCCTGCCGCCTCCCACCGTGCGAGCATGTACGGCAGCCGCTGCCTTCCCATTAGCAATGCCTCCCCCCCCCAGTTGACTGCCTGCGCACTATGCCCACGCACTTCCCGCTGCCTCGGCTCTGTATGCCTACTACATGGCCATTCGTAGCTATCCTTGCCGCTTGCCTACTATGCTGACTGGCCATGATCACTGCCGCCCCGTTGACGGCCTTCCATGGCCGTTTTCTCCATCAGCCACTTTTGGCCTCAATCATCGCGCCTCCGTGTGTCGTCGCCCTATGCTCCCACTAGTGCGCCAATCCCCCTTTACATCGTGGTATACCCCTCTCTCTCTCCTATCGTTTTCTCCCCCATATGATCACTCCTCTCTCTATTTCTTCTATGTTATCTTATTTTCTTTAATCTAACATATTGTAGTTAGACTTCCTAACTTGATTTTTCATTGCCGTCGTGACCATGGCATACTCATCATATGGATTGATTATCTTGGAATTTCTTGTGCCATTCATTGTCGCCATTAAGGTAGACATCTAGGCTATTCTTACCATTCTTAAGTGATTAATTAAACCATAAAAACATATTTGGATTACCATGGTTAATAGAATATAATTAGTGGACTATTTCGGTTGAATAACATGTTTAATTAGAGTTAGATTAGCTTGTTTAACCATAGATGTTTAGATTTTTCAATATCCATAATTATTCACCATGGTAGATAGTTATTTAGTTATGCATGTTAGCATGTTAGGTATGTCCTTATGGTTGAACCTAATTAGCATACCATGATTAGTATTGCAATGATCGTTAAGATAACTTGATTTATTAAAAAGTCGATGTAAAGTTTAAAGCATAGCGGTAATATAATTTAGTTTGGTTTCATATAGACCATAGATAGTAGTGGTTGTCAATGCATGCATTTGGTATGTTTATGTTGTAAACTTGCATGATTCTACATTATATGCATCATATGATTGAATGGTTTTAGTTTGTGCTAGGTTGTGGTTCGGCATGTTTATATGTGGTACATAGAGTCATTCTTCTATGTATTTCATATTTGGATTGCTATTTACATGTTCATTGGTTAATTAATTGATGGCTATATGAGTTATTTATATGCTTACATTTTGTGAGATGTAGTTAATATAGTGAGATGCATTGTGATGAAAGTTTACTTCACCAAACTATGTTAGTGGCCTATGGGCAACGAAGATTAGTTCAATCTAGAGCATCCTTCGATCTTGAATACTACAGTTTATCCTAAGTATGCCCCTGCCCAGGTGTACTATGGAATTTAGTTACTATATGCTACATTCTATTATATGGTAAATCCGGTGTTAGTTTTGTGACATAGCTACAATGTTTAAATGGGGCATGTGACTTACTCAAACAATGGTTTAAATGTGCATTGTTAGTAGTGGTTTAATTGTGTCATTTGTATTCTGATAGGTCTATGTTGTGCATGCATACCTAGTTTAAATAAAAATGCAGGTTATGTCAGGTTAATGCGCATAGAATCATGTTAATCTATGAGATAGTATAAAAATATCTTAATTATCTTAATCAAAGATATATAATTAGTATAAACTCTATATATTATAATCTAAGTTTTTAGGTTTATTACTATTAAAATCAATAGGTTTTAACTAATATAATAAGGTAGTCCGGGGTGTAAGTCCTACTGAGTCAATTGTGACTCACCCCTTTCAATTCTTTAATATTTTTCAGGTTTACAGATTTAGCGTAGCAGAAGCATAGTGGTGGTGTGGAATTCGAGGAGATAGTTGGTTACTTATTCAATGTTGGTATTTAATTTGGTTAGATAAAAATTTATTATGCTATTAGGATGTAATGATTTGAATTGTGACTTTGGATTGTGATTTCGTCTTATTTGGTTCCAAACTGACATATTTTTAGGGGTTTTCCCTAGTTACGTCATCGGATTGTCTTCCGCTGTGCATGTTAAAACTCCGGGTTGTGACATTATACATCATAGACAATGTGTTTATACTTGTGAGACAATGGTTTTTGATTTGTTGGTGATGATTTTCTTGTAGTAATTTTAAGACTTTCATTAAAGCTTTTGAGCTTATTAGTAAAACATCTACATTTTTTGTTAAATCTCAACTCTGGTTGCTCTAATGCATTGCCATGTGCCTACCAGTTGGTGCCAAGACTATTATTCATCTTATACCTGACTCGATTGTGTATTGGTAATTAAATTTAGGTGCATTTGTTTGCATGTAAATTAAGTTTCTTGCATGAGTCAACTTTTTTTTTGAAAATCTTTGCATGTGGTTAAAGTATTTTTCTTTTTTTGAAATCAAACTAATACACTATATTAAATAGGTAAGTCTTACAAAAATATATCCAAGTTTCCTTGGGCAAAATTGAAGGATACATGCCCTCCTTCGAATATTTCAAAGCTCATTTAGCTAGGGAGTGGGCAAGATAATTGCATTCCCTATTAACATAGATAACAGAAATATGAGGAAATACATTAAGCATCTTTACACAGTCTAGTATCAGGGTACGTGCTCGCCATAACAAAGGTCCTTGCCTGGTAATTGCATTGATGATTCCCTTCGCATAACCTTCCACCTAAACTACTTTAGAAGAGGTAGTTGCCCAAGAAATGGCTTCCAATAAAGCTGCAGCTGCTAATTTCTCTAGACTTGTAGAGGATAAGAGTTTTGAGCTCTAAAACACGATATGGCATGTAGTATCTCCAACCACATAACTGATGGCACCTGCATTAGAAGAAGTGGCACAATCAACATTAATTTTTAATTGATTTATAGCAGGTGGAGACTAGGAAGGTTCAATCACCTCATAATCCGCCGGGGCCTATGCCAAGCAATGTTCTACAATTTTCATTGCTAACTGGTAGATTTTGATAGGACTCTCATGTTTCAACTAGAAAATAAATTTGCACCTCGCTGTCCACAAGTTCTAGAGAATCGATAAAGCAATAATACCTAATTTAACCATATATTTATCCTTACAAATTGTCCAATCTAGCCATTGAGAAATCAAATCATTTAAAGAGATAGCCTGCCAAATCGGATTGCTGCCAAAGGGTGAAAACATCCAGACTACTTTGCTCCGTGGACAGGGCAGAAAAAGGTGTTCCTGAGTCTCCTTTTCCAATCCACAAATATTGCAAACAGGATTAATTGTTGGACACCTGTGATGCACATCCCAATTAGTAGGAATAGAGAAAGATAAAAATTTTCACAAGCATACAACCATCTGTTCATATAGGAAATGGGCCACCCTGGAGTGCCAATGTTTTCTCCAAACCTGAACTCTTGATGAACCAGGGGGAAGATTAGCTTCATTCAGAAGTCTGTAAGTGGACTTTAGCGTAAAGAGGTCATGTGGAGTAAAAGGCCAAATCGGCATATCCTGCTCCATTTCATGATGAATAGGGGTGTTGAGGATGCGTACTACTGAGTTGTAATCAAACCAGTCAAAAACCTTCCAGCTATTCCAAGAGCCATCAGTAATTAGATCCTTAACAAGACCTAGAAAATGCCTACAGGGACTCTAGGACGTAGAGGATTTGTTTCTTCACCGATCCATTTGCGCTTCCAAGGATGAATCCCCACCCATCTTTTATCTGCCAAACAACAACTGAGAAAAGAAATGGTCTAACCATAAGCAGAAATTTCCAAGTTGGAGAATCAGACTGTTTAGCTGTCACCTGTCAAATGTTAAATTTATGAAGATATTTAGTAGAAAGTAACCTGCCCCAAAAACATTTTTGCTGCACCAAGAAATTCCATAGTAGCCTCATACTAGAGGCTAGATTCAGAACCTATAAATCCTTAATACCCGTACCACTTAATAGCTTCGGTTGTTTAATAGCTTTCCAACTGATAAAATGAACTTTCCCACTAAATGAGGATGTATAACCCCACCGGAACCTCCTTTGAATAAGTTCCAATTCTTTTAAAGTTATAGAAGAGAGTTTAGATATAGACATAGCATGCATTGGAATATGGCCTAATGTAGAAGTGATAAGTGTGGATCTACTGACTGTAGACCGAATATTCGCTTTCCAGCCTACAAGCTTGTTTACATGCTTGTATAAGATTATCCGATAAAACTTTCTTTCCCCCCGAAGGATCCCACGGAAGACCTAAATATAAATATTTCTTGGATGCCAATTGAAAACCAGTAAAAGTACATATACTAGTACTCATGGAGATAGGAACAATTTTACTAAAACAAGTTTTGGACTTAGAGTAATTAATTGCCTAACCTGAGAGTTGTTGGAAATTTTGAAGAATCCCCATGAATACTCTGAGCTCTTTTTCTTCTGCTTTACCACATATAATTAGATCATCTGCAAATATAAGATGAGTTATAACAGGACTTCTATTGGATATTTTCACCCCAAAAATCTGTTTTGCCTGAGCTGCATGTGATATCATTGTGGAAAGCACATCAGAACATAATATATATAAATATGGAGAAAGAGGGCAGCCTTGATGGATCCCTCTATATGGAGTAATTTTATCTGAGAAATGTCCATTCAGATTAATAGAATAAGAGGTTGTGGTGGTACAGTGCATGATTATATTCACCAAATGAGTTGGGAAACCTCGTTTAACTAGTACCCATTTCAAGAAATCCCATTTGAACTTGTATTTTTCACTCACTCATCTCATCTTAGATTTTAACATCTTAAAAGATAAATGATATATCATTTTTCAGAGAAAAGGGTTCCTCAGACAGGTGTTCAAGGGACCACCCTTAGTCTCAAACATAATAGGGTCTATGAGACCCACTCTATTATGTGAGTCCTGTGGATCGAGTTATAGACCTCACAATCCTTGTTATTTATAGGACTAAGGATGTTTCCTCTGTCATATGCCTAAGAGAATCTTTCTCTTTTTCAGGTGGTCGTAACTTTTCACCTACTTGCCATCTCATTTGAATATTACATAAGAAGTCATCAATAGAGCATCAGATTTACACTATGAACTTCAAAAGTTCTATTAAAATATTTAAGCCAAATAAACATCCGCCCTTATTTTCTTGGGGCGATTTGGTTTCACTTTTATAATTTACGTAACTCCGGTCCCTGTTTCCCCTTGCCACCGTCAACTCTTGCGGAAGCCTGTGTAACATTTCCATTCTACACGCCCCCGAAGATAGGCTATTTGGAATCCAAAAGCGCCATATACAAATTTCATTTGCCGCCGGCGGAAGGTGGATAAAACATAATATCCAGATCTACACATAATATTTCCCGACAACATGGAGGCAGAATTTAACAACCAAGCTACAAGTATATAGCGACGGATAGAAATAGCGCAAACAAAAAAACTGCATCAAGCCAGATCTGGATTAGCACATTTCCCGGACCTGAGCAGGAGGCACGCAAATCAAGAAACTATATCCCTTGTTCTAGAGAAGCTATAAACAAATAGATACGAGCACTTCACCAACATTTTCCCGACGACCTCCGAGAGGAGGTCGGCTATAGAGAAGAAACTTGGTTGCACCGAGTTTGACAATTGTATTAAATATCTCTATCACTAATAATTTTGAAATTGATAGTGATAAAAATCACCCGTTCATACTTGACTATAATATCAATATTGAAACATTTAATACAAACAAAATATGATTTACAAAAAAAACACCTACTTATATCAATTTTGATACTTTATTCTTTACGAATATTAATATCAAAATTGATATAATGTTATTTTTGATATTCTTATCAAACATGTCATAAGACATCGACCAAAATGTTTGTATCATTTGTATCATTTTCAGTACAGGTCTAGATGTGTATTATTAATAAGTCTTTGTTATGTCAATTTTAAAAGTAATATTAATACTAAAACATAATTCTTCACATCTATTAATATTAATTTCAAAGTCACTATTGATATTAGATCTTAGTACAGTTACCCAAAAGACCATAATATTACATATCATACTTTATTTGCGTTAAAATACGGATATGGATGATTTCTATAGTATTTAATTTCAAAATTGATAATGATGGAAGTGCTGAATACAATTATCAAACAGGGTTTAAGTCATTTTGTGGCAATACATTTTAGAGAAATTAAGTTCTTTTTTTTAAAATTCTTCATATCTTTTTCAGAAAGGAAACTTCATCACAAATATGCTATTTTGCTCTCGAAGTTGACATTTCAAGATTTACCGGTTCCTTAATTCTTTCAGGTTCATCCATGCTTCCAATATTGTATCAGCCGGATCTCTACTAAAAATATCTAATTAAAAAATAAAAATTTATTTTTTAAAAAAAAGAAAGAACAAAGAAGGGATGAACTAATGGCTAGTCTAAGGTGTAAACCACAATTATTAATTTTTTTTTAAATAATATAGTGTAATCAGTTTAAAATATAATATTTAATTTAATCAATAATTTAGTCACAGTTTTTTGTGAACAAGTGGTATGTTTGATTAAAGGTAAAAAAAAACATGGTGAAAACAATTTACATAGGATTATGTTTTTTAAAAAAGGAAATACATATCACCTGTTCGATATATCTGAAAATGATTTTCTTGAAAATATTGTATATTTGGTTGTCTGAAATTGATTTCAGAATTTTTTTAAACAGTCAAATCCTCTAGTTATTTCAAACACATGCCTAACTCAAAATTTCCATCTGTCATAGGTATTTAATTTATAAATACTAATTTTATGTTATTACATACATATTCTAAAATAGTCAATATTTTAATATACTAAAACTCTTTTTGATTAATTTTAAATATAAGGATCTTACATACCAATCTTCATAATTATTTATAATTTTTAAATATGTTCTCATAGATTTTAAAATTCAAAAAATTATTCAAAATAATATGTTTGTAAAATATGAATTCCTGCACTTAAATCACACGTGCTGTTATTTAAATATTCTTAATATTTTTCTGATGAAATATATTTACTTTTTAGATAAAACTAAAAGAGAGAGGCAAAATAAAAATATATAATTGTTTAAATAATATTATTTTAATAATATTTTAACGGTGGAGATATCTTTTGATGCAAAAGATGCTTTAAGAACTTATTAAGATTTTTAATTTTTACTATAACATATTTTATAAATTAAAAAATATATATAACAATATAATATATGCTCTAGAAGTTTGGCTGCTTCATAGTCTTATTGGGACTATCACACAACCTTCACCCGGAAAATGGCGTTAGCAGACAACCCAGCGTACGCCAAAATCAGGATTTCCAGCTGGTGAACGGAAGAAAGTTTTTTTACTGCTAACCAAATATGCATTTTGAGAAAAAAAATCGGAGAAAGTTGAACGGACCCTTACGGCATGTTTGGCATCAAAATTTTTTGGAGATAAACGAGGTTATCACATGAATTTTGGAGATAAAACCAGTTTATCCCCAAATTATTCTCATACCAAATATGACATTAATACTTTATTTTCAACGTAGGACGCACTGCAGAAAAAATCATATAAAAATAAATTAAAAATTAAAGACGTCTTGATAACTTGCATTATAAATTAAGCACACCAGAAGAAAGCGTTCATAACGCTGAAACACAACGTGGGCCTGGCTTAAACAAAAGCTAAGACTTGCCACCTAAAGAACAAGGTGCTTAAGAATAGTAAATTACTTTGAAATGATAATTTTACATTGAAACAAGCAGGCTTATAGTCTTGATAGGCTTGCCAACTCGGCAATAGTTCATCATGACGCGTAACTAACTAAACTTATTATTTAGAACAGGCCAAAGTCTTATTTTTTTCATGATAGCCGAATAGTCTCAACCACCTGCTCGTAGACGCCCGCATTCAAGGCCGGGATCAAACCCTAGTGAAAGCCCCCCATGGTGGGGGGCGACGTCCACTCGGTCACTCGCCGGGGACAGGCTGAAGTCTTATTCGTACCTTGAGATGACGAGACCTCTGACCCAAAAAAAAAAGAAGATGACGAGGCCAGACGCGGCATCTGATGGCTAAAATTTTACTAAATCCCAATGGAGCAAAAATTTATTATTTTCTCTATTTACATTTTAGTACAAATTTTCCAGTTGAAGAACCAGCAGTTTTATCCACCAGTGTCAGTCCCAAGCTAAAAGAATTTTTAGTCATCCAGAAACGTAGTGTTCTTTGCTTATCCTTGCGTCAATAAATATACATGGATATCTTTGGTTATACGAAATCTTATATTCACCGCTCAAATTTTAACATTTTCTGACTATCATAAAAGAATGATCAGAAGTGCCTATATACAGTATTCATCGAAGAACGTCATCGATCAATAATCAAAAGGTTAGCGAGAGTTATCTTTCCAGAATTATTGGGATCAAACTTTTCAAACTGATTGCAGATTTGCATTATGTCCTTTTGTCCAATCTTTCCCATCTCCTTGAGCTTGAAAATCACATACTCTGATTTACTGAAAATAAAAAAGTATGTCATTCTCAACCGTCAACAAACTAGCAAGTATTATCTACAAGAACAATATGACAATTCTCTGCACACTCAATGATAACTATCATTGCATTATGTGGGGTATGAAAAGCAAGAAATTATGTGTTAAAAACTCGAGAATTTCAGCTTAATTCATAGACTTAGATGATGGCTGAAGCATGGAATGCGGGGTCACGACCCGGGCCCGACTCTGTCAGTTTTTCGGCAGACCGACCCGATCCCGACCCCGTGACCACGACCCCGTGGTTGTTTTAAAATTATTATTTTATTATTTTTTTAATTGCGACCCCGGCCTACTCTGACCCGACCTGAGTCTCAACCCCCGCCGACCCAAGTTGGTTTAGACCCAAACAACTCAGTCCCGACCCCCGACCCCACCTACCTTGGGCTGAAGCATCACAAAATATCACAGCATGCGAGCACAAAAAGTGACACCCCAAGCAGTTTCGATGGATTTATCTGTAAGGAATAGGGAATTGACGAACTGAACTGTTTCAAGGCTTATTAAAGAATGCTTTTGAAATTGAAGATTTTTGCTGTTCATGACTCCGTCTGATATCAGATGTGCAGCATTTGATGACTCTGAATGGAAAGCTCAGTACACTAGAAAGGTCGTTTACTTGATAATACACCAGAAAGTTCGTATTTGTTTTGTACTCAATAAATATACTATCGTCTTCTGTAGCCCTATTGATGGGGACATTTTTGAGTTTTTTTTAATTAAGTCCTTAAATGGACTAGTTTGTAAATAGTCTTATTAGGGAGTCCTTTTTGTTAATTGTTCTCCTCTCCCTCTATAAGAGGAGGACCCATGTACATACGAGAGACAATCAATAGTTGAAGAATTTTTGGAGCTCTTCGGAGGTGTCTCTCCCATGTAGGGGGGCTGCGGCCCCACTTCCTCTCCCACCTCCGGCATGAGGCCGGCTTCTATTCACCTCCGGGAAGGACTCCCGGTCTCCCTTCCACCTTCCAAGCACGGCGAGGTGCGCCGATCTTCTCTCCCTCCTCATCCTCCGGCCTCCGCGCCGTTCCCCTCTTCCCCCCTTCTCGGTTCGACAGTCATCGACAGCAGCCTCCGCGTTCGACTCCAACACCCGCTCCCATCCGGAGGCCGACGGAGGACGTTGCAGGAAGGAGGCAGAAGAAGACGACCTGTCTTCCTACTCCGGCGGGTCTTCCTCCCTTCGCGATTACAGACGAAGTAGAAGAAGAAGAAGAGGAAACGGAAGGAGAAGACGGTGAAGCGGGAAGCTCTCCGGCGATCCCCGGAGAAGCCCTCCCACACTTCCCCTCATCCCGCCCTCCTCCCACAGCTCCTCCTCCAGATCTACCTTCGCGGAACACCCCTCCACCGGACAGCACAGAAGAAGAAGAAGAAGAGGGGGGAAGGCGATGGCGGCGAAGGCGTCCGGCTCCCTCCTCTGCCTCCGCCGTCCGCGCGCCGCCTGCACCGGCCGTCTGCGCGTGGCGTCGTCCGAACGGGGCGAGGACGACGCCCTCGGCTCCGCCACCTGCCTCCCGCTCTGCCGCGGCGCTCGGATGGAAGAGGACGACGCGGACTCCCCCGCGCTGCGCGGTTTTGTCGCGGCTTGCGACCTCGCGGAGCCGCTGCGATGGCGCCACGGCGACGGACACCGACGGCGTGGAGACGGCCACGTCACCCAGGCGGGTTCGCCTGCGCACGCCATGACCCCCCCTGCGAGTACGCTCGCGCTCGCGAGCGCGAGCGCGGGCGGCGCCGCGCGCGGCCCGCGCGGCTCGCGGCCAGCCGGCCCGCGGCCCAGACCGGCCAGTCGGCCGGTTCGACCCGTTCCTGACCGGTTCAGGCCGGTTCAGAGCCTGAACTGACCGGTTCAGGCCGGTTCAGGGTGTTCTGAGCCGGTTTAACCCGGTTCAGACCATCTCGAGCCCGGTTTGGGGCTGGTTCGGCCTGTTTCGACCGGTTCGGGACGATTTTAGGCCGATTTTGGGTTCGTTTAGGTGTTTTAGCGGCGGTTAGCGCCGGTTTATTTCGCTTTCGTTCGGTTTAGCCCGGATTAGCCGGTTTGTCCCGCATCAGTTTGGTATCAGAGCCGGAATCGACTCGTTCCCACGAGTCGAGTCTTGGGTACGTCCGAACCGGTTTTAAAACTCGAGGTCGAGTTTTCTCCTGGTCGGAGAGAATGATGGGGACATTTTTGAGTTTTTTTTAATTAAGTCCTTAAATGGACTAGTTTGTAAATAGTCTTATTAGGGAGTCCTTTTTGTTAATTGTTCTCCTCTCCCTCTATAAGAGGAGGACCCATGTACATACGAGAGACAATCAATAGTTGAAGAATTTTTGGAGCTCTTCGGAGGTGTCTCTCCCGTGCAGGGGGGCTGCGGCCCCACTTCCTCTCCCACCTCCGGCATGAGGCCGGCTTCTATTCACCTCCGGGAAGGACTCCCGGTCTCCCTTCCACCTTCCAAGCACGGCGAGGTGCGCCGATCTTCTCTCCCTCCTCATCCTCCGGCCTCCGCGCCGTTCCCCTCTTCCCCCCTTCTCGGTTCGACAGTCATCGACAACAGCCTCCGCGTTCGACTCCAACACCCGCTCCCATCCGGAGGCCGACGGAGGACGTTGCAGGAAGGAGGCAGAAGAAGACGACTTTGTCTTCCTACTCCGGCGGGTCTTCCTCCCTTCGCGATTACAGACGAAGTAGAAGAAGAAGAAGAGGAAACGGAAGGAGAAGACGGTGAAGCGGGAAGCTCTCCGGCGATCCCCGGAGAAGCCCTCCCACACTTCCCCTCATCCCGCCCTCCTCCCACAGCTCCTCCTCCAGATCTACCTTCGCGGAACACCCCTCCACCGGACAGCACAGAAGAAGAAGAAGAAGAGGGGGGAAGGCGATGGCGGCGAAGGCGTCCGGCTCCCTCCTCTGCCTCCGCCATCCGCGCGCCGCCTGCACCGGCCGTCTGCGCGTGGCGTCGTCCGAACGGGGCGAGGACGACGCCCTCGGCTCCGCCACCTGCCTCCCGCTCTGCCGCGGCGCTCGGATGGAAGAGGACGACGCGGACGCCCCCGCGCTGCGCGGTTTTGTCGCGGCTTGCTACCTCGCGGACGGCCGCTGCGATGGCGCCACGGCGACGGACACCGACGGCGTGGAGACGGCCACGTCACCCAGGCGGGTTCGCCTGCGCACGCCACGACCCCCCTGCGAGTACGCTCGCGTTCGCGAGCGCGGGCGGCGCCGCGCGCGGCCCGCGCGGCTCGCGGCCAGCCGGCCCGCGGCCCAGACCGGCCAGTCGGCCGGTTCGACCCGTTCCTGACCGGTTCAGGCCGGTTCAGGGTGTTCTGAGCCGGTTTAACCCGGTTCAGACCATCTCGAGCCCGGTTTGGAGCTGGTTCGGCCTGTTTCGACCGGTTCGGGACGATTTTAGGCCGATTTTGGGTTCGTTTAGGTGTTTTAGCGGCGGTTAGCGTCGGTTTATTTCGCTTTCGTTCGGTTTAGCCCGGATTAGCCGGTTTGTCCCGCATCAGTTTGGTATCAGAGCCCGGAATCGACTCGTTCCCACGAGTCGAGTCTTGGGTACGTCCGAACCGGTTTTAAAACTCGAGGTCGAGTTTTCTCCTGGTCGGAGAGAATGATGGGGACATTTTTGAGTTTTTTTTAATTAAGTCCTTAAATGGACTAGTTTGTAAATAGTCTTATTAGGGAGTCCTTTTTGTTAATTGTTCTCCTCTCCCTCTATAAGAGGAGGACCCATGTACATACGAGAGACAATCAATAGTTGAAGAATTTTTGGAGCTCTTCGGAGGTGTCTCTCCCGTGCAGGGGGGCTGCGGCCCCACTTCCTCTCCCACCTCCGGCATGAGGCCGGCTTCTATTCACCTCCGGGAAGGACTCCCGGTCTCCCTTCCACCTTCCAAGCACGGCGAGGTGCGCCGATCTTCTCTCCCTCCTCATCCTCCGGCCTCCGTGCCGTTCCCCTCTCCCCCCCTTCTCGGTTCGACAGTCATCGACAACGGCCTCCGCGTTCGACTCCAACACCCGCTCCCATCCGGAGGCCGACGGAGGACGTTGCGGGAAGGAGGCGAAGAAGACGACCTGTCTTCCTACTCCGGCGGGTCTTCCTCCCTTCGCGATTACGGACGAAGTAGAAGAAGAAGAAGAGGAAACGGAAGGAGAAGACGGTGAAGCGGAAGCTCTCCGGCGATCCCGGAGAAGCCCTCCCACACTTCCCCTCATCCCGCCCTCCTCCCACAGCTCCTCCTCCGGATCTACCTTCGCGGAACACCCCTCCACCGGACGGCACGAGAAGAAGAAGAAGAAGAGGGGAAGGCGATGGCGGCGAAGGCGTCCGGCTCCCTCCTCCGCCTCCGCCATCCGCGCGCCGCTGCACCGGCCGTCTGCGCGTGGCGTCGTCCGAACGGGGCGAGGACGACGCCCTCGGCTCCGCCACCTGCCTCCCGCTCTGCCGCGGCGCTCGGATGGAAGAGGACGACGCGGACTCCCCCGCGCTGCGCGGTTTTGTCGCGGCTTGCGACCTCGCGGGGCCGCTGCGATGGCGCCGCGGCGCCGGACACCGACGGCGTGGAGACGGCCACGTCACCCAAGCGGGTTCGCCTGCGCACGCCACGACCCCCTGCGAGTACGCTCGCGCTAACGAGCGCGGGCGACGCCGCGCGCGGCCCGCGCGGCTCGCGGCCAGCCGGCCCGCGGCCGGGACCGGCCGGTCGGCCGGTTCGACCCGTTCCTGACCGGTTCAGGCCGGTTCAGGGTGTTCTGAGCCGGTTTAACCCGGTTCAGACCATCTCGAGCCCGGTTTGGAGCTGGTTCGGCCTGTTTCGACCGGTTCGGGACGATTTTAGGCCGATTTTGGGTTCGTTTAGGTGTTTTAGCGGCGGTTAGCGTCGGTTTATTTCGCTTTCGTTCGGTTTAGCCCAGATTAGCCGGTTTGTCCCGCATCACCTTGACTTTTGTCTTACTGCCTACACATAAACATACGTTGGTCATATTAACCATGACCGACGAAACTCAATATCTCTGTCTAATTGAGGTGTAGTGAGAGTCACTTCCACATATGAACATCTAGCAATAGATACTCCTCTCTTTCTTCTCATTTCATCATCATAGGTCGATGCCTTACTTGCGTGCATTACTCTCTTGATTTATGCCTCTTCATCCTCATAACTTGATCCCTCAATATCAACTAAAGTCTTTCCCTTAACATTGTTACAAGTTTCATAGATGAGATTTGTGTCTCTTCGTCAAAGTAGCACATCATGCAACTCAACTCTCTAGTCAATACTTATCTCTCTCTGTGATGCTCTCTCGTTAAATAAATCCTCATTTCTTCTTGCAGATCTGTGAGTACCTTGTCACACTTATTGATATTCCCACTAATCTCACATGTGTTGTTTGAGATGGAAAATACTTCTATTCATCCCGTATCAAAAAGGGCACCATGCTCCTTATTTGTCATTTTCCCTACACATAAACTATGTTATTCGACGCTTGAGATGCCCGAGGCGAGGAGGGGCTTGCCTTGTCTTAGGTGCCTCAAGCACCTAAGGTAAGTGTGTAATTTTTAATATATATTTATATTATATTATTATAGATGATATATGTTGGCACTAAAAATTCCTAAGTACCTAAATATGTCAAGTTTTGGGCAAAAGTATATACAAAAAAATGAACAGATAGATGTGACCCACACTACACATTTGGGACCAATGAGCCGAATGGACCCGATAAGTCTTATTGAACCCGACCGACCGAATGACTGGCCGATAATGATTATACACCACTACCTAGTTTGCTCAGCTCAAACTTGAGTAATGTCGATGTTAGATCGGAAATCCGACTTGTATTCGGAAATGAACTTCAGACTGGTCTTTGGTAGGCTTAATAGGTCCAAAAGACAAAATAAGTGGGTCTACAATATTGTACTGGTCAAGAGCTCTGCAACAGTGTCTTGAATGCCAAAATCCAGCTTTGGGTGGCAAAATGGCCATTTCACCCCTATTGGACTCGAGCGACTGAGCATCAACCCAGCGATAATCGGGCACCACCATCAGGTCTGTCCAGCTCAATGTTGAGTAATGCTAGAATTGGATTGAAAATCCAATCCATATTAGGAAAGTTATAAAGAAAATACTGAAAGATAATTTTCAAATGACCTTATCAGGGGCATATCAGACCCAAAAGACAAACAATTGGGTTCAAGAAATTGTACTCGTCGAGGGCTTCACAACAATATCCTGAATGTCAGAATCCAGTTTCGGACGGACCTCGAACAGTAAAATGACCTCTTTCGCCCTTTGTGGGTCTGGACAATTCAGGATAGATATAATAACATACTAACACATCATCAGTTCCATCCAACTCCATCTTGAGCAACATTAAAGTCAGATCGGAAATCCGACTCATATTCCGCAAGATATGAGCAAAATAGTGCAAATGGACTTCTGGACAGTAAATGCAAGGTTTAATGGGCCTAAATGACCGAGCAAGTAAACTCACAGTATAGCCTCAGTCATAAGTTTTGCAACAGTACCCTAAATGTCAAAATCTGACTCCGAATGAAAAATAACCATTTTATCCCTATCAGGCCCAGACAGATCAAGGCAGATCCGTCAACATCCGGCACCATCACAATGTCCACCCAACTTAACGTTAAGGAATGCCAAAGTCGAATAAAAATCCGACTCATATCGAGAAAGTTATGAACAAAAAATCATGATTTGTGCTTCTCGCCAACCCACCAAACCAGAGGCGAAATAGTATAAGTGATCAAAAAATGATTCAGATGAGCCAGAATTGAAGACAGATACCAGATATATTGATCAGAAAATTCTCGAGACAAAAAAGATATTTTTGTACTTCTCCCCATATGTAAAAATAGAGAATAAGTGCAAGATTCATTAATTGAAATTATTTTGGACAGATAATGTTATTTCCATTATGATCATGATACAATTGATGAGCTCAAGATGCTAGATCGGGAAGATATATGAAATCAAGTTTGATCGGAGCCTGATTATGTCTCGTATCATACTTATTTGGATATTTATATGAAAATCATATAAAATGAAATGACAAATATAAGTCATTGGATCGGGTATCAAGATGTTGGTGAAGATGGAACATCAATTTAAAAGTCTGGATGCATATTTATTAAGTAATGGATCATCTCTTATTGGATTTTTAATGACAATGGATCCTACTTAAGTGAAGATTGATACGAGTCATTGGTTATATAAAAAATGATGATATATTAGGTCAAAGGAAAAGTCTACGTACTATATCTCCGACAGCCACATGGACCAGGTCAAAGACTGTCATCAGATGCCAAAAAGAGGGAGGAGAAATTTAAAAAACATGCCAGCCACACCTCCTAGTTTCTCCCACGTACACCTAGTTGCCCATGTCCCCACCTTCCCACTCTCTCCATGTACGCCACTATCCCACGTCCAAGAAAACATGCCCCCACTGTCAGTCATGGAGTAAGTTGCACGTACAGGCTTTTCTTGGCTAGCAACCTCCCATCCAGCAACCTATATAAGATGGCCTTCTCACGGTCTAAAGGGGGGAGGGCAGGTTCGTAGGAAAGGAGGTTCTACAAAATCACAGCAGGGGATTAATCGAGGGTGATATCAGTCGGGTTCATCTCCAGTCGCCCCGATCTCTCTCTTCTCTCTTCTCCCAGTTGCTTACGCCTATGCGGTAGAAGAAAGGGACGCTGCAGCAGCCGTCTCCCACTGATGCTGCTGCCTTAAAGGATATGCTCCTCTTCCAATGCTCCTATATGCTGTGCCCACAGGGAATGACAAGGAAGGCCTGCTGCTGCCGATTCCACACTAGAAGGGGAGATGATGGTGCCGCCGCCAGATTTCCTATCTTTGATGCTACTGCTGGCGCTCATAGAGAAAGGAGGAGATGCTTGTGTCCCATGCACCAATGGAAGAAGATACATGATGCTGCTGAAGGAGAAGGTGAAGAGGAGATGAAGGTGGACCGTGGCCCTGGATTGAAGAATCGGTGGAATTGGTCCGAAATCGGTCGATTCCGGAATCGGATCGGTGGATTCCATGCGGAAGGACCGATTCCAGCATGAATCGGTCAGAATAGGTCGGAATCGGTCTGAATCGATCCGATTTCGACGATTCCGTGTGGAATCGGTCGATCCCGACCAATTCCACGGAAGACCAGTCTACTGGTCCAGTTCGATTCCCGGTTCGATTCTGGACCGGGAATCGACCACCGCGGTCGATTCCAGTGATCCAGGTGGCGGCAGAGCTCGATTCTGACGATTCCAGGGCGATCTGAACCTCAGAATCGAGGATTCCGGCGATTCCATCATCGATCCCACCTGTGTGCACCGATTCTAGGGCGATTCCGGCGATTCCGGCAGCGATTCTGGCGATTCTGGCGATTCCGGTGATTCCAAGCTACTTCTTCAAGGGATTCCGCCGATCCAAGCTCCGATCGGCCTCGATTCAACCTCTTCTTCGATCTTTAAAAGGTTATTGGTAAGATTTCTTCGCCGGAAATTTTGTACGTCCATTCTTACGCGTTTCCAATGAGTCCGAGCGTCGTTAAACTTAGTGATTTCCGACCGAACAAAGCCGTTTAAGTTCTGAACTATTCGATTGGATGTTCTTTGCATGGGAAAAATTCCGGATATCCCGTACGCCTATTTTTATGCGTTTCCGACAACTCCGAGCATGGTTAAACTCAGTGATTTTTGATCGAACAACTCCGCTCAAGTTGTTTGAACATCGATTGGATGTTCTTTGTACGGAAAAAATTGCGGATACCCCGTACGTTGATTTACGACCCTTTCTAGCAAATATGTAACCCTTTAAACATACCAAATAGTGTGTTTGATGGGCTGTCTGCTTCCCGAACAGCACCTAAAGCAATTTTTATGTTATTTAATAATTTTTAGTGCATTGTTTACAATTTTTACAGGTCTAAACAATGACCGATCAAGGTGATGCAGCACCAGCACGTCCTTCTGACGTGGGTTGGGAACACAGGCACATGGTAGACCCAGTCAGAAAGAGAGTACAATGCAAATGGTGTGGGAAGGAGATGAACCGGGGGGGGTTCTGGCTGAAACAACATATTGTCGGAACAGGTGAAAATGTAAAGAAATGTGATAAGGTGCCGAGGGAGAAGAGTGAGGAGATGAAAGGCTACATGACAGGTAGAGCCTCTCAACGGGCTGTTAGGATTGAGCAGAGGGAGGAGTTGCACGACGAGCTACTCCAGAGGAGGAGGGACTGCGATTTGCCTACCTCGAAAGGGAAAGGCAAGGGGAAGGCAGCAGCTGAGCCGGAGCCAGAGAGCGAGGAGTCCACAGACTCCGAGCTTAAACGTGCTAGGCACGCTAGCAAGCGTGCATTTGCTAAGGAGGAGGACAGGAGCAGGGGAGCAGGAGGGTCAGGGTCCAGAGTTGACTCAGCTCTTGGCCGATCAGCATCGGCTCGCCCTACCCGGGACCGAGAGACTGACTCCAGGAGACAGGAGCCATACCGCCGTTCTACTTCTACCAGTACTCGATTTACATCGAGTGATGAGTATTTATTTAAGAAACAGAGTGCTGGGCAGATGGGGATTAAACAAGCTATGAAAGGGGTGAAGGCAACATGAACGACTACAAAGAGAGCCGTTCGCCACATTGTGAAGTGGTTTTTGCATGCAGGTATCACTTTTAAATTGACATTTATGTATGTTTTATTTACTTAAACTTAATTTTTGCCTGATCCAATTTTTTTTAACTTGATGTAGGCATCCCAGCACATGCAGCCACCAGCCCCTACTTCCAGACGATGGTCGATCCCATGGGTGAGGCTGTACCGGGTTTGCAAGCCCCAGGCAGTAGACATATATACGGCGCTGGGCTGGATGAGGAGGTCCAGGAGTTGAAGGAGTGGATGGATGGATTTAAATTGGTGTGGAAGGAGAGGAGTTGCACAATTATGTGTGACGGGTGGACAAGTATCACCAAGAGGAGTATGATAAACTTCATGGTGTATTATTCTGAGGGGACCACGTTCTTGAAGTCGGTAGACGTTTCTGGGAAGATAAAAAATGCCGACTTCCTTTTTTCTCTGATGGATGCGGTGGAGGAGATCGGGGATGACAATATGGTTTAAGTTGTCACTGACAACGAACCTTCATATAAGGCGGTTGGGAGAAAGTTGATGGAGAAGAGGAAGCACATGTTCTGGGTGCCCTATGCGGCACATTCTATTGATCTCATATTAGAGGATATAGGCAAAGAGGAGAGTGTATCCACCCTTGTCAGGCAGGCGTAGACGATCACATCATTTATTTATTCGCATCCCCGTCTGCTACATATTATGAGATCACACACAGAAGGGCATGATCTTGTTAGGCCTGGTCCGACTCGTTTTGCTACGAATTTCATTGCATTGGAGACCGGCACAGGCATGCATTTGTTAAGTTCACACAGTACAAAGAGTATTATAACTATATGGTGGACAACCTGCATGACAAGAAAGATCAGCTGGAAATTCTTGTCTGGTCTGAGAAGCAGATCACTAACAAGAGGTTTTGGGAGAGGATTGCCTACTACTTGGCAATCATTGAGCCACTGGTAGTTGTCTTGAGGTTGGTAGACTCAGATGACAAGGACCAGATGGCACGTTGTACGATGCCATGGACCAAGCAAAATTGAAAATAAAAGAGAAAAATCCCAGAGGTTACAAAAAGTGGTGAAAAATCATAGATGACCGATGGGACAAGACTTTGCACCACGATGTCCATGCTGCAGGTTAGTAGGTTCAAAAAATATTTTTGCTCACCTACTTTAAGTTTATTCAATAATTGTCTTATTCATAATGTTAACTATTAAATTCTTGCAGGATATTTTTTGAACCCCCGCATCCAATATGGAGGACAGGTGGTGAACGACAATGAGGTGATGCAGGGTACACTAACTGTTATTCAGCGTCTCTGCTGATCTCAGCAGGACAGGATAGAGGCTGAGATAGAAGTAAGTTAGAGTTTATTCAATACTTTGAAATAGCTAATTATTAGACAACTAATGATTATTTTTTAAAAATTTTTCAGATGCAGAAGTGTAAGATGAGGGTCGGCATATACTCAGATGCTGATCTGAAATATTCGTGCAACAAAGTGTCACCTGGCATACTAATAGCTTGATGAAGATTTTATTTTCTTTTCGTATAAGTTATGGAAGATGATGGGCTGATTGTTTACCTTCTCTTTTTTTTTCTTACAGCTGAGTGGTAGGTTCAGGTGAACACCAAGAGTGGATGGAATCCACTTGCTACCATCGGTATCAGGATACTTAGCCAGGCACTAGTTCCTCCCATTGTGAGAGGAACTAGAGTACATTTAACCTGATACATACAAAAAGGAGGAATAGGTTGACCTCAGACCGGCTGGAGAAGCTGGTCTTTTGTCATTACAATATGAGGCTGCGCATCAAGAATATCAAGGATCGACAGAAGATCAGTGAGGAGCGATTGCACGATTCGCAGGTGATCCATACGAGCAGAGGCATACCTCCGCCACACCACCACCTGAGGAGGTGGACATGGATCAGATATTTCAGGAGAAGCATGCACTTACCTCCTAGATAGAGGAGAGGGCGACCGGGGATCGTACGGTGAGTTTGATCCCGATGACCGTGCATGGGCTGAAAGAGAGTTGGATGGTGTTGAAGCCGAGGAGGATGCTCCAGCTCCAGCTCCAGCTCCACCTACTTCTCAGGCTCAGGCAGGGCCTTCTTCTGCCCCAACAGCTATGAAGCAGCCACCTACAACTTTAGCCCCAGCTCCAGTCCCAGCCGCCACTACCCAGCCCATTCGTAGTCCAGGGAAAACGAAAACAAAAGTGACTGCACGAAAAATTGGCAGATTTGCAAAGTTAAAAAAATCTTTGGGTTCTGGTACTTCAGAGATAGCTGAAGAGGTGAAGAGAAGGAAGCTAGAGGTCAGGCGCCCTGTGAGCCCAGATGACAGCACGCAGGCTCCTTCTCACTCCTTAGTTGATGATGACGAGGAGTGCATACCAGTGACGCAGCCATCAGCAGTAGCCCAGTCACCTGATTCACGGCATTCAAAGCCGTATTACACGCTAGATGAGCAGGCACCGCAGCATTATTTTATGGAGCCACAGTATCCAGCATTTGGCGAGGCTCACAAACATTGGATTCCTCCACCACCACTACTAGCTCCACCAGAGTCTGCTTACGTCCCGATCGTCCCGCAATCCGATCCATATGACCTTGATAGTATGGCATCGGCATTATTTTCATATGGATATGGTCCCGGACAATATACAAGACTGAGCACAAGGGAGGAGCATCGACAGCAACAGGGAGAGGAGGAAGACCAATATCTATATCCTAGATATTGGTAGTAGATTGATATTTGATATGATGTAAATTCTTATTTTTTATATTTTCATGATGTATCAACTAATTGGTTTTTGAATCAATGGAATATGTACTTAACTTCAAGTGGAGTTCATTAGTAATTATTCAATGTGGTCCTGTGGAAGAATGCTAATCTTATTTTTAAAATATTTTCTAACTCATTTCCTATTTTTAAGAATTTTTTATGATTTTTTTGAATTTTTTTGATGAAAAAAAAATTCAAAAAAAAATCGATCCAGGCCGATTCTTGGATCGATTCCCTTCCCAGGAATCGGCCGATTCCGGCTGATTCTTGGAATAACCGATTCCGATTCCGATTCCAATTCTGATTCCGATTCTGGAATCCTTGACCGTGGCACATTTCTTTTTACATGTGTAACCTGCTAACTGAGAGCTGCAACAGTCGCCCATCCACCTGCTACTACAGCACTCGACGGCTGTTGTCATCTAGGACAAAGATAAGCTCATGCTGCCTCTTTGTTCCTCCTATTACGCCCACATATCCAGTCTCTTATCAACCCATATACAGATACCTATCAGCCCTCGTATCAGCCCATATACATGGTCACTTATCAGCCCATCCAGCCTCCTATTCGAACCCCACACAGGACCATATAGCAGCCCCCTATATGACACAGATTAGTCTCATACAAGCCTACATTCAATCCCCTATCTGATCACATACAGGACATGAAAACAGTGCCTATACAGGTCACCATTTTTCAGCCCATTTAATCCCATGACAGATCAGAATTTCAACATCCTTCATGATCCATAACCAGTCGTACATCCAGCCTATATCGACTCCATATACAGCCCCCGATATGAAGCACCATATGCTCCTCAAGGTGGCGATGAAGAAATGTTATACCCGGCTCCCTTGAACCCATACAATGGACCAAGGGCCACCTCGGGTAGCCTCAATGAAGCCAAAGATACTATGATGCTGAAGATATGAAGACAATGACCAATCAGGTCTAAAAGACAACGAAGACAAGGTTACACCCGGTCCTCTTAGAACCCACATGATGGACTAAGAGATTCCTCGGGTAACCTTAACAAAGCAAAGAAATTCTATGAAGATGAAGAGGTGAAGCTTGTGAAGATATGGCCATCCGGCCCTCAAAGAATTTAAAGAGTTTGGTTATTCAGATCAAGACAGAGTTGCAGCATGATGACAAGGGCATTATACAGCCCAAATGACATAAAAATAATAGACACATTAAACATATAAAAATTGTTTAAGATATCTGATGTACGCCTATACTTGGGCATACGGTTGGCATTTTGGACGGGTCTAGTTGGGCATTTCTTGATATACCTGATTCGAATAAGATTTTCGAGCATGCACTCAATTCTCTTGACCCGTCCCATAGTGGGAAGAGTATATAAACTCAACACATTAAGGAGAATTCTCACTTCATCTAAAATGAGGTCAATTTTAGACTAAAATTCTATGATGGGAAAATTCATTGGGAGAAATTCATGCCTACATAAGGCAATGGAGATTCTTAAATGAGATGATGCATTTTGATGTAATGGAATGTAATTCCAAACATATGAATGACACATGCATTGAATGTCTCCATGTTATGACTTGGGGAATGTTAAATAACCCATATACCATATGGAATGGAGACACAACAAGATAAAAAAATATTATTAAATCTGGAACTGGCTACAAGAATATGATCTTAAAGACAAAAAAGATCAACGTTAAGATTTAGTATAACCAACATTTAAATATTTGAGGACCGCACCATGATAATAAAATCTTAATCAAGTTGAGCCCAAGATCAAAGATTTTCATCTCTAATGGGCTGAAGGTGGTCTAAATCTGAGTAAACATGAATATTTATTGGGATCCATTTTAGCATGAACAAGTCTGAATATGTATAAATCAGATTATGAGCAGATTGAGCCCATACACGTGCACGAGGATAGATTAATATTGGAAAAGGAAAAGCTCATCATCAGAAAGTCTGATGAAATCAAATAATAATGAATTCACCTTCAATCAGATACCATAAAAATCTGATTTTTTTTTCAAGTTTAAAATTCCATATGTTAAAATGATAAAAAGATTATTTTAATTTTTAAGTACTTAATATCAAGACTTAGAAATAAAAACTTGACTAAGTCTAAGATGTTAAGACTTAGAATTTAAATAAAGTTCATGATAAAACTTGATCTGAATCAACTCTAATAATTTAAAATATATCTTAATAGAAGATCTTGAGTTAAAAGAATTAATCCCATATAATATATATGTCAAATATACATTTAAGAATACATTAAGGAACATAAACCTTAAAATCTTAGAATCCTTAAAACACACCTCATAAAAACATAAATCAAACTCAAATCAAACTTAAAACATTAAGTATGCATTCTATTGACTTTATGGCTTATAGCACCCATGTGTTTGTGTTTTGTGGATGAATGTTTCCTTTTGTTTGAGTTGCTACGACAGTTAATCAAGGGTGTTCGAGAATCTCGATGTAATTAACGTTGAAAATTCGCACCTTCCGACAGAGAGAGATCTAAAGACAAATTTCATGACCTTAACCTCGACATATATATTTTATATACATACCACATTTCGGCTGATATTTTCTATGAAGTATTATATATTTTCATAGTAGCCAAAGATAAGATAGTGAAAGTTTATTCTTCCTAATAAATGGAAGTCAAATAAATTTTCAGACCATACTGCAACACCCATATTTCTTATATTGAAAATTTCAAGGTTTCACAATATACTAATAAATTATATATTATAAAACGATAAAAATACAACTAACCAAAAAGAGTGACAACAATTAAGAATAAATTTCAAATATTATATCAACATTAACAATTTAAAATTAAAAAATAACAACTTAATTACATAAATTTTAAGCAACCTAATAACATCAAATTAAGAGAAACGATTCAAAACTAAAAGTAGAAATAATTCAACATCTATGAATGGTTAAATAGGACCACTAAACTAAAAATATTATAGAAATAATGTAAAATTTAATAACAATGGTAAAATTTTAAAAGTGCAGCAATAGGCAACATAAAAAATAATTACATAAATTTAAAATACAAGAACAATAACATTAATTTAAAACTAAAAATGTAGAAATGTCATTGAATTAATTTATGACATGTTAGTAACAACAACAAAAATTTAAAATTACAGCTAGGACTACAAACAGTATCCGATATTATAATAATCTAATCCGATTTTGATTAATATATCACTAAATGAAGGTTCGATAAAATTTTTTATTGCTTATCGGAATCGAATTTTCAATAAGTTATCGGAATCAAAATCAGAATCACCTAAAATACCGAATCGAATATATATCGATAAAATTTGAAAATAATGAATATGGGCCATTGATTTTAAGATCAACAATCATCTCATTGTTTATGGTTATCATTTCCCTCCACCTTTTCATTTCCCTCGCTCCCAACTTTCTCTCCCTTTCTCTTCTCTTGAGATTACTTCCTCCCAAGTGTTTAGAAAACTCCTCCTCATTCTTTCCTCTCCCAATGCTTGGCTTCTCTTCCAAGTCACTATGGATGCCCCCATATTCCTCCCATAGTCACTAGGTCACCTTCTGCGGTTACCTTAGAGCTTCCATTATGGAATGAATTATGTGGAGTCATCAGACACTTCGATCCAATCAACTTATGGATACGATAGCTATGGTGACTCGTTTGGATCAAGTCTTACGATGGTTTCCCTAGAGATTGACAAGTATGATCGTTATGTATATACGTATCAAGCTTTGTACTCAACCCAAATGATATGAGAAGAGTATATAAACTACTTACAAAATGTAGAACATGTCACACTGGAATGAAGTTCATGAATTATTTGTTTAAATCATGTCATTTATTTTTTTCATTTTTTTGTATTTTTTTTTAAAAAAATCGTATTTTTCTTGAATTTTTTTGAATTTTTGAAAGAAAAAAAAATTTTAAGGTCGTGACCCAGTCGGACCGGGTCGGCTTGGGAGCCGATCAACCCGGTCACAACCCCCAACCCCCCTTTACCTTAACTATAATTAGTGGCATACATTTAAGAGTCTTGCCCCTACTGTCAATTGTTTTTTGTTGTTTTTTTTGGGGGGGGGGGGGGGGGGGGGGGGTTGTTCTCAAGAGTACCTATCCTCCTTATCAATCCTTGCAAAGCATATGAATGGAGCCTCCTCCTCAATTTTACCCCATTGCCAATACCTAGTATAGTGAGCCAAATGTGCCAAGTTTGAGGATTTTGTCTGCGGGGACATACATAATGGATCCTGATGTTTAGACTCGTGGAGGGCTAAAGGGTGTTTTGGTGGCTGATTTGTTTGTCACGAAAGGGTCTTATTGGGGGACTCGAAATTGTCTGGTTTAGATGGGTATGAACAGAGCATTTCAAGGTTTGGATGGGGTTTTCTGTTTAGGGGGTTAGGGTGTACGGAGTAGCATTGCGGGACACTCATCTTTACCTTCCTTTTGTATTTGTTTCCTTATGAGACTTATAGGTGTCAACAATGTCTTTATATATTCTCAATCAAAGATTGCTACTACTTTCCTAATTCCCTTATTTATTGATAAGGAGCCAAAATACTTGATAGGAAAATACTTCCCAGGGATGTCCACAGAAGTTGCTAATATGTACTTGTTGTCGATCCTAAATGCACCAATCACGCTAGGTTGTAAAAATCTTGTCCTCGAGTAGTCTGATCCACACAATTATTACACGTAGAGAACTTCAACAACATAAACAACAAAGAAGAATAACTCATAAGGTCCATGGAAACTGCAAAGTCAACCAAGATAGTGTCAATATAGTTGTCAAATGTAATGGAGTTGATGAAGACAATGTTAGATCCCAATTGCCTCAGTTGGCAAAAGGAGCAAAGGTCGAAGGCGAAGGTAGCACCTCTAAAAGATTGATAAGGCACCTCTAACAGAGGAAAGATAGGATATTGAAACTTAGAGACAGATGTACAAGATGCACATAAAGAATTCAGTGATATCTGACACGTCGTCAATTCACTTTGTTTGGACGACGTGCGACGTTCGTGCCATGACTCGAACACGAACTACCCAATTTGTCGAAGAATACTGGTTCCACTGTGAACATGGCAAATGCAACTAAATAAGTAACACAAATAAGAATAGAGTTAGCCGAATCCAGCAAAGAAACTTATATTATATGAAGAAATGTACATAAAAGGTGGACTCGAGCGCATATGCTTCAGAAAAAACGGTCGGAAACCAAGTCCCCGCTTGATCTGTCCAAGTTCTATCTCCCTATATATCCTAAGACTCATCCATGCCATTCCCAACAGTGAACCAAAAAAGTCTATTCTAAGGGTCATTCTGGTATAACTACACTTTGGACCTAACGAGCAGCCCGATGGCACACGGCTGTGTCGGCACCCTAGCACACACGTGCACATGCCTACACACTGGTATGTGCAAGCGCGAGAACGCAGGAAAGTTGGCACAACTGCGCGGGCATTCTAGCAAGTCGGCACAGAAGGGCGAGTATGCCGGCAAGGCCACACGGGCAACGCGAGACGCACAGGTAAACAGAATATGACGGGCAAGAGGTTTTGCCGAGGGCCGGGCCATGAAAACAACATTGGACATACTGACCTTACATATCGGAATGACTCCAAAGATCATACAAATGATGTGCTAGGAGTTGTCCTAAGCAACATATGTATATTGTTGTTGTGTCAAACTCTAGTATATGTTGGTGCGGGTACTTGTGGTGATTGCCACTATCACTAGAAAAGGAATACTACGCACAAGGTCAACGCAAGAATCGGGTACCTTGAGGATCCTTAAAATTGTGGAAGCCATCGTGTTACTTTAATGCAACTTAGTTGATGAGGATGATTGTTGTGCTATGATGTGCCAATTAGACTTGAAAATGGATCAGGTAGATCCGATGATCCGATCCGAATCTAAAGTCAAATTTGGGTTTGAGCTATCTGCCCTGAATATTTTCTAGACGGATTCAGGAGTATCCAACGTAAATAAAACTCGATTTTCAACTTTCGGGTTAGACACATGAAACCCGAATCATCCATCATGGATGGATCTCAAAAACTCAAAAAGCAAGAGTTGAGCAACGCCCACCCCCTCCGCCGCTCCTGCCGCACCGCCATCACCCTCCTAGGTTCCCTTCAGGAGCTTCCTCGCTTGCGACCCCTGTTGTGCTGCAGGAGTTGGCAAAAGGTGGAAGGGAATCAGGTGCTCCGTCTCACCCTACAACTCCAGGTCAAGCTCGCAGGGGATAGAAGGGAGGCCCAAGGCAGCCGCTGTCGTTCTCCCCCATGCGCGGAAGAAGCATGACGTCGGCGAGGAGAAATGCCCCGTCGCTTTCACTTCTTCTTCTTCTGCTACTCTCCAAGCCTCTCCCCCCTGCAGCTCATGTTGTACTAAGACCAACGCTTTGCCCTCCTCGTCAGTGGAATTTCTCGAGAACGGGTACTGATGCCGATGGGTAGGATTACTCTGCTCGGCTACACTTCCTTTACCCCTTTGTCGACAGCGTTTTGCCGAAGAAGACTGTCATAGTATATAGCGACGTCTACAACGCCCCGCTAGGGAGCTTCTCAGGTCGCCGGCACAGCGCCGACACTTGCGTCCTGGAGGATGGAGAGTGTTGTGGGCGGTGGCCTTCCCCTCTTTTGGATAGACCCTTGTCTGGCGGCCAAGCCATGCGCCCGGCGGCGCACCGGAAGCACATGAGGGCTGACTTCTTCGACGCCATATTCCGAGGAAGCACTCCAAGGCGGATGCAGTGGCAAGCAGCGTCGAGTTTTGCTACCCAGTTTGAGTCAACCTGAATCTGACATTGATGTTCGGGTTAGGTGTTCATTTCTCCTTCTATTCTCCCTCGGATCCCTTCAAAATTCCTCCAATTACTTAGCCAAAATACCCCTCTTTCAGACCTGTTCGACCCACATTTCTGGCCCACTGTTCATCCCTTCATCAATCCTAATGTGACCCCATGTTAGTCCCCTTTCAAGCCCCAATCAACCAAAAGCCAGCAACTGTCTGACCCTTTAAAATAAGCCCTATAGGGCCCACAATCCCTTACACAGGTCCTTCTATCGAGGCATCCAAAATGAGCTCGAACCATCCCTGTTTGGTTCTGTCCAGACCCTCAATCAGTCCCTTGATCGGTCCTTTTGTCTGAGCAAATAGTCATTGTCTGGCCTTGTTCGGTCCCTCCAGTTGGCCCATTTGCCTAAGCCTGCCAAACCCTTAATCAGACTCTTAAATCCAATCCCAAACATTCTCTGAAGTCAAACCTCAAAGAGCCCTCAGTCAAACCCTCGGCTGACCCCAAACATATCACAGATAAACCTTAAAAACAGACCCAAAAACTAGTCTGTAAAACAACTCTGAAGATCCCCCATTATACAGTCTCCTCTGTCAGCCCAATGACCCCAGATAGGACCTATTTCAGACCATAAAAAGAAACTTGGATCCCTTCCTTTTAGGGTTGATGCTTGGAGATTCTCGAAATCCGCCAGACGGGTGGAGACTACTCGGGCGGGCCTTCAATTCCCTATCTAAAAACAAGAAGGACAAGGTGAAGTTCAATGTGTAATATGCCAAACAGGCTCAAAGAAATGCATGCCGGATCAGCCAGGCCCACAAGAACATGAAGTTGACCAGCCAGGTTGTGAATGACATGACAACAGCCTAATAGGCTTTGGACATAAAAAATAAAATTAAATAAAATCTGAAATACAAAATGCCAAATTAAATAAGAAGTTAGTCCACCACTAGATGCTCCACCTTGGATGGCAAACTCGGGGCTAACCCGGCATGTCGCATCCTGGACAGGCACGGGCTAACTCCCGTTGTCGACGGATCTTTTCCCCGGTGTGGCAGGTCAAAAATGACTCAACCATGTTGGTGGTAAATTTCATTCGATCGAGGATGGGTCGGCATGCCGTCATAATGCTGATGTAACCTCAAAATTAACAAAAAGATTAGTTCTTCTGTTTTGTTTTGGAAATTCATTTTCCTGTTGAATTTGAATTAGGTTAGACCTTAGCATTGACTTTGTAAGAAAGTAGACGGTATTCCATAAAAGTACTAACTAGGGTCAATGATATTTAAAATTATAATTTGAGGTTGTTAGGTTCTTTGAAATTAATTTTGACCTCTCCCCGTCGGATGCTGCGAAGATCCGACGTTAATTATATCGAGATAACTCGAATACCCTTGATTATCGTCATAGCAATCCATTGAAGTAGAAGACATGCATCCACAAAAACATTCACACAAATATAGGAGAAAACAACCCCATGAATTTGATGGAAGGCAAGCACTTAATTTTAGTTTGAATTTGATTTGAATTGCATTTTTTATTTAAGTTGAATTGAATTGATTAATTCTGAATTGATTGATTTTAGTTTGAATTGAAGTTGATTTGAGTTGAATTGGTTTAATTAAATTTGTTGGTTTGATTTTTGATTGACTTGGTTAATTTGGATCTGTTTGAATTTAGTTTGAATTGAATTTAATTGGTTTTGACTTAAATTGGTTGATTTGAATTTGATTGAATTGAATTTAGTTTTGAGTTGAATTTGATTTGTTCATTTTTTTTTTGAGTTGCTGATTGGTTTTAAGTTTGATTTAATTTGGATTTGGTTTTGAGCTTGAAAACAGTTGTTTGTTGATTTAAGTTTGGTTTATTTTGAATTTGTTGATTAATTTAAGTTTGATTTGGGTTAGAGACAGTTTGTTTATTGATGGGATTTTTGGGCTTAACCTATGGACTATGGTTTGCTGGAATGGGTTTAATTTGAGAAATTTGGGTTATGTTGGATTTGGTTTGATTTGAGTTTGTTTCATGTTTGGTTGAATTTGTTTGATTTGGAGAATTCAATTTGATTAAGATACAGATTTGGAAATTGTTTATTTGATTTGGGTTGAGTTTGTTTGATCTGAATTAAATTTGGAATTGATTTGAATTTTGGCTTGTTTGCTTAATTTGGATTTTATTAAGTTGGAGTTGGATTTATTTGGGAGTTGATTCAGGTTGATTAGATTTGGCTTGATTAGAGTTTGTTTTATTGAATTATCAAGTTTGGTTAAGATTGATTCACATTCTGTTTTGAGATTTATTGAATTTGTGATCTGTTTTATGATTCAGTTCAGATTCTGTTTTGTTTTTTACTTGAGTTTGTGTTTTGCTTGAGTTTGGATTACTTAGAGAAATTTGATTTGATTGAATTGGAGTTGAGCTGGATTTAAGTTCAACTTTGATTGGTTTTAGGTTTCAGTTAATTCTGCAGATTTGTATTTCATGAATTTGACAATTTCTGGATTTTCTTGTCTTAGATGTGAGGTTCAAATTTAAATTTTGATTCAAACAGGTTTATCTTGACTGAGTTTAATTTAAACATGTTGGGACTTTTATGTTCTGTGAATTATCTTCAGATTTCTGCAAAGCTGACAGATTCTGCATGTTGATGGATTTCACGTTTTGTTTTCAGATTTTTAGATTCAAGTTGTGTTTCAGATTTTGGGTTCGGCAGGCTTCAGAGTTTCAACTTATGCAGACTTCTTTTAATTTCTGATCTTTTGGCTGCAGGAGCCTCAAATTTCCAGATTTTTGTGGTGACGACAGATTTGGATTTCAGATTTTTGTTCATTCCAGATTTTGCTTTATTTGTGAAGTTCGGACTAGCAATTCTTAATTTCCGATTTTTTCTTTTGGAATGAGTTCTGAACATAAATTCTGATTTTGGTTTGGTGCATTCAGATTTTCAGATTTTACAGATGTTTCAATTGCAGATTTTATGCTCCAGCACTTCAGTTTCAGAACTCCAGCTCTTGGGGTTTTTTTTATGATTTTTAAATGTGCAGGTTTCGGATTATGTTGATTTTTTATTTCAGATTCTGGTTGCAGATTTTGATCTCTCGGTCTGCAGGTTTTCAGATTCTTTTGAAACTTTTCAGATTTCAAGTTTTTAAATGCTTCAGATTTAGATTTCAGATTTTTATTCAAATTTCAGAGATGTGAAACTCAGACTTCAGATTTTTTTTTTGAATTTTCAGATTACAGATTTTTAGTTCGGAACCACTGCAAATTCAGATTTTCACGTGGGTTAAGTTCAGATTTTTAATTTTCAGGTTCGGTTTCAGATTTTTACAGTTTTCAAATTTCTCTTATCTTGCCTTCCAGGAGTTTCATGTGATTGCTCTCTCCTTGTAGCATCCACATGTGCACCGAATATGAATTTTCATTTGTTTTTCTCAACATGAGACATGTTTTACAACTTGACCAGCAATTCGGTCTCTTAAGTTCTTGATGAACTTGTTGATTCATGGGCGGCATGTATCCGGTCTTAACAGACTTATGGGCATCTCCCACTGCTTTGAGATTGAAAATACCCGGCTTTTGACAAGCTTATGGGCAATCGACTCACTGATTTGAGATTGAGCACACCCGGCTTTTGATAAGCTTGTGGGGACTCATCTCATAATTCTGAACCTCATTAGCTCATAGTTTGGCATATCGGCATGTTGATCATGCACAGCCTTCCCATGGCATAATGGGTAAGTGACTCCCTCTTGGAGCATGGTAAGACATTGGGGTCTTTTAAAACAGACCTTTGTATGTCCACCTTAAAGGGTCAAGGGGCGTGCTTAAAGCCGGCCCATTGCTTTCCCTATTTATTTTGAATTCTTTTAAAATAAGCCAAGACCATGAGGCGGGTTTTTAGCCGGCCGGATGCTCGTCTCGGTTTGTTGATTAATTTAAGTAGATTGTTATTTAATTTATGTTTATTGTTTATTTTATTTTGATTTTTGAATTATGGGTCAATAGACGTGCTTAAAGGCGGCCTATTGCTTGCCCATTTATTTTGATTCTTTTAAGTTATGCCGAGACCATGAGGCGGGTTGTTAGCCGGCCGGATGCTCGCCTCGGTTTGTGAAATTAGTTAATAGATTTTTATTTAAATTTTCATTTGATTGTGCATTTTAAAAGAGAGATCTCTCTTCTTTTATTTTTTTCACATGCTTCAAGTCTAATGGGCCCGGCCCATCTCCTCCTCCTTGCGCCTTCTGGCTGGTCCAGCGGGTCGTCCAGCATTGACCCGAGGGTCAAAGCTCCCTCGCGTAGGTGCCTCGCTGCGGCTCACGCGCGGTTGGTCCAGCGCCTCCCTGCGGCTCACGCGCGCGCGGCTGCCCATTTCCCCTCTTTTTTTTTCTCGGCGGGTCCCCCCTCATGCATATGTCCACGTGGACATAAGTGGGGCAAAAATAAACCGCCGCCCCCCTTCTCCGTCCTCCTGCTCGGATGACGGCGCGCGGGTGCGGGGCTATCTGCGGCTGCGGCTTCTTTTCCTCTCAGCGACTCCCCGCAGCGGCGAAGGCAAACGGCGGCTCCGAGACACTTCTGGCGACAGCGATTCAAGGCCCGGCGGCGCCGTTCGACGAAGAAACGGAGCTCGACGGCATTGCTTGGGGGAGAAGAAGAATGGCGGAGGCGTGAGAGGCTCGCGGCGGCTACCGCTACCTCCGGAGGGGGTCCCGACGGCGACGACGAGCTCCGGAGGAGGTCCTGGCTGCAGCGGCTTCCGCAAGGGGCTTCCGGCAGCTTCAGAGGCTCTCGGCGATTGCGGCAACTCCAGGCGGGGCTCCGGCGGCTTCTGCAAAGCTTCGGTCTGTCCTCTCTCTCTATTTTCTCTCGCCCTCTCCCTTCTTGCGCCCGAGGCTGGCTTTATATAGGCCCGCGTGGCTTCCAAGGGAGACTCCTTCCGCTATGAAACTTGCCGCGAAGGGGATTCCGGCTATGAGACGGACTCTGAACAATCCCGCAATATATGGGATTGGCCCGCCTCTCTTTCTATCCTCTGCCCGGCTTCTTATGGCAACCACTGCTGCCGTTTAGTGTTGGTTCTGGGGTGGAGTTCGTGAGAGAGTTGGCTCTTTCCCTCCTCCGGCAGTTTGTTTATTCATTATATATTTTCTTGTGGGCTCCTCCGGAACAAATCTGTCGTAGAGGGAATGGGCCATAATTTGGTATTCCAATGGGTCCATTTGGCATCTGAATTAACCCCTTCAATGGTATGTTTACCCTACCAATAAATTGGCATTGAAGTGGGCCTACTTTAAAACAAAGCTCATTACATGCATGGAAATGAGCTTAATCTAACAAAAAAATCGGAGCCAACAAATGCTGATTTCTTTTCTTTGATCTTATGGAAATACACATCGCGAGAAGGAAACCGTCATTTTTAGATTTCGGCCCATGTACCGACTTAATGTACTCCGACATGGAATGGAATGAAATGAATGATCAAGTGCCGATGTGTATGTTTGAACCGGGCACCAGATGTTAACCCAATGAACCGGATGGGATGCGAACCTGAAATTAAATAAGTAAAAATAAATAAATATAAAACATGACTTCAATAAATCTGAAAAATAAAAAATCAGATTTAATCAATCTGTAAATTCATTTAAAAATCACTTAATCCATGAAATTAAATTTCTAAGCAAGTGATAATTAAATAACTGCGAAGAAAATTAAATAAAAAACATTCAAAATATTGAAAATTCACCCAAAATAGTTCTTAAACATTAAAAAACATCAGATCACCAAACTAAATGAAACTCGAACAAAAACAAAATATAATTCAAATGAGCCAATCAACACTTAAAACAAATCAAATCAAGATTAGAATCAAAGCATACCAAAATCAACATATATCATGAAAATGATACTACCAAAAATCTGAAACATTTAAATCAATTTAATTTTGAATTACTCATCAAATCCCAAAAGTGAGATGAAATGTTTCCAATCAAATCAAAAAAAATCAAATTGAATGTAAAATAAACATAAATCCAAACATGAAAACAAACTCAAATACAATTGATATCAAATCTGGAAATAAATCCAAACTAAGTTAAAATCAACCTCAACCACATCTTAAAACAACATGGTTGCATCTCATCGAGCCCATGGAGCTATCGCCCATTGTGTATTTATTTTATATGGATGTGCATCTTCTATCAAATAGGTTGTTATGGTTTGTTTAATCAAGGGTTTTCGAGTTGTTACTCGATGTAATTAACATTGGATATTCGCACCATTCGATGGGGAAGTCAAAAAAATCAAAATTTCAAAGAACCCGATAACCATGGTTCTATATTTTTACATAAATCACCTGGACTAGTTAGTATAATGGGATATCACCTATTTTTCTAAGTAGTTTAGAACAAAAAAGAAATCTCCAAAGAAAAAAAAATGAAAATCTAGGTTTTACATTGTCATTAGGAGCTTTTGAAGGGCTCCCATAGACTTAAGGGAATGCAAATGGTATAAGTAATCATTATCTAAAAATATGCAAGAAACATGACTGAAGATTGGCAAAAAAATTTAATCTTGAAATCTTTAAGCCCAAAATTCAAATAAAAAAGAAGAAAACGGAACCTGTAACAATCAGATTAAATCACCTAAGTTTAAGATCATAAATTAAAATGAGAATTCCATATTACAATTCCCAGGACAAAAGAAAATTTTAAAATGGCTGAGAGCCCTGAACAAAAACATCTTGATTCCCCAATCTGAAACCTGAAGGGTCATCTAACAAAAGAAATCTCAGATCAACACCTCTAAAATCCCAAGAGTTCAAAGTTGAAAACTTAAGCAAAAAAGAATCAAGATTGCCAGATTAAAAAAAAACTGCAATAGTGAATCTCGGACCAATAAAAATACTGAGATTAAAATAAGGTGTAAATCATTAATCAAGCTGACTCAAATATGTAAAATTCAAACTAAAAAACACAGGTCTTAAAATTTAATTCAAACAAGAGCTCAAACATAGAAATTAAGAATTCATAAAAAAATTCAAATTTAAAAGTGCATCAAATCATGGATTCTCTAGATCCCCAAGTCCATCAGAAGTTAAAACAAGTTAGAAAATAAATTTTTTAAAATAGAATATAAGAAATATAAACCTTCATACCTTTAAAAAGAACCTTCATACCTTTAAAAAGGTCCAACCTTTAAAAAAAATTCGTCAACTTGAACAAAATCCAAAATCAAAAGCCTACATTCAAAACCTGAAAGCTGAAATTCTCCAAAAGTCAATCCAATTTCCAACTTGAAATCCTCCCTCAAATCTATTTAAGTTAAAGCAAATACCAACTAATCCCAATGGAATCCTTAACTTAAATTAAAAATAAAATCGCTTCAAAATAAAAGACATTAAATCTTAACCATACCAGCAAAGGCACATACCGAATATCTTAAATAACTAGACAATAAAAAATGAAACCCAATCAAACACAAAACAAACCCCAAAGATAAAAGACACAAAGTCTTAATCAAAATCAAATCCAAATAAAAAACATCTCAAACAAAATCGCAATTGAACTCAAATCAAATTGAAATCAAAAGACATCAAGTTTTAATTCAAATAATAATAATAATAATAAAACACATCACAAATTAAACTTTTAAAACGAGCCCAAATCAAATCGAGACCAAATCACTCAACCAAAAGATTCCTTGTCTTAATCAAGTCAAATCCTAAAAATCTCTAATCTAAAATTCAATTTAAAAACCCATCAAATCAGAAATTAGAAAAAAAGAAACTGAACATCCATCTAATGTCAAACGCCAATACAAATCCTCAACACAGAAGAAAAATCAATCTAAGACAAATCTTAATGGCAAACCCAATTTAAACAACATAAATAAATCCAAATCAAATCAAACCAAAATTAAAAACATTAAGTGTATGGAACTATCCTCCTCTGTGTTTAGTTTGTGAATGTATGTCTTCTATTTATAGACTGTTATGGTGGTTAGTCAAGGATGTTCAAGTTGTAACTCGATGTAATTAACATCATATATTCGCGCCATCCGATGGAAAGATGTCAAAAATGAATTTTCAAAGAACCTAATGGCCTCAATATATATTTTATGTATATCACCCAAATTAGCTAATACTCCTATAAAATAGCACATATTTTTCATAGTGGTTGATACTAACTTCAAAGAATAAATTTCAAAACTTCAAGGTTAAAATGTTTAAGATTTCATGTTCCACACTTGCCTACATTGCTCTCTTGATTTGTGTCTCCTCTTTATCCTCTGAACTGGATGCATCAATGTCAACTGGAGCCTTCCGTTTACCTTTTCATGGGTTTCAAACATCATATTTGTGTTTCTTTGTCCGAGTAACTCATCATGCAAGTCAACTCCCTGCTCAATGCATATCTTACTCTATGACACTCACCCGATTAAATAGCCCCTCATTTCTTCTTGCAATTTTACCAGTACTTTATCACATTTCTTGACATTCCCACTAATCCTACAATATATTCTTATATGGAAAAAAAAACACCTCCATTCATTTTTATACCTCACAATTTATATTTGACTCTCTTCTTATCAACATCTAACAAAGATGTGTTGCCATCCAATAACATAAAGTGCAAAAGCCCCATGCTTCTCGTCAACATTTTCCTTGCACATAAAAAACAAAAAAGTGGTACTCATGTAGGTAAACTTTAAAAATGTTATGAAGATGGGATGATTTGGGAATTCCGAGGAGCGGGGGTGCACCAAGAAATCCCAAACCCAAGGGAGAAGAATGGGCCGAGCTCCATCACCACGAGTGAAACAATCACCCCTAGAGGTGACTATGCAAGGGGTGGGGACCGGAGGAGGTTCTAGGTTAACCTAGACCCAAAGCCAAAGAGGGAGAAGGGACCCAAACTGGGGAAGGGCCAATTGGTTGAAGGGTGGGAAGTTGGGGGAAAGAACTAGGCGGAGCCTCCCTCTAAGTGTTGCTGCTATTGCAAGGGGATCGGGAGGGGGCAACTTGTAAGGGTGGTCGGGGTGAGAGTGCAAGCCGGAAGGGGAGGGGTCAATTGTCGGCATAGCAGGGGGTGGGGTGAATCGATGGGATGGGGGAGCACCGCAGGGAGGGAGGGGAGGGAAGACCCTCGAAAGGTGACTTATCAAATTAGTGGGGGGATTGCCTCCCAAAGGGGAGGGGACACCAAGGATCGCGGGATCAGAATTGGTCCCTAGATCAATGGGGACCGAGCTGATCCAGATCAGATCAAATCGGTCCGATCCAGGCTGATTCACCAGAAGCCAGACCGATCCAGAATCGGTCTGGATCAGTCTTTTTTTTCCTTTCTGAAAAAATATGAAAAAATTGCCAAAAATTCAAAAAAAATACAAAGAATTCAAAAAAATGTGAAAAAATTTAGGAAAGAAGAACATAAAGACGTTATTCAATCTGGACATTTCAAGACAATTTTAACAATTTAAATTGACTAAATGACACGTCATACATCAAATTAGAAATACACGGTATTCTTAACACTCATATTCACCCCCCCCCAATGGGGGAATTAAACAACCCTCTCCCAACCCATCGGGGGGCTGGGGGTGCAATTTACCCCCTATTGGGGGCTGAAATTCAACCCCCAATGAAGGATTTAAACAAACCCCCCAACCCAGGGGGGTTGTAAGGGGTGCTTAGCACCCCTTCGAGGGTGCAATTCAACCTCCATTGGGGGGTATTTAACCCCCATGGGGGAATTACACAACCCCCCCAACCCAGGGGGGTTGCAGAGAACAGTCAGGGGTGATTGTTCATAAGGGTTGATTAGCACCCTTCGGGGGTGAAATCCCCCCCCAAGGGGGGTGAATTAAAGCCCAAGGGGGGATAAAAGGGTCACCCGAAGGTGTGACCCTCTGTTGAAGCCAACTCACGCCCCCCCCCCCATGGCTCCAGGGGTGCCGTGAGTGGCATGAAGGTGGAAGGGGGAAGGGGGAAGGGGAGATCGGAGGTCCCTCACCCATCATGTACCTGTTGGAGGGTGGATCGGCCCAAGAATGCCCTGGATCACCTTCAAACAGTAGCTGAATGGGGGGACCCTAGATCTCGCAAGGGGAGGGGGAAGAGGCTCGAAGGGGGTTGAAGGATTCTGGAATCGGTCCAATCTTCCCCAATTTGGGGGGGATCAGAGCTAAATGAAATCGATTCTAGAGTCAGATTGATTCCGGAAGTTCCAATTGTCTGGAGAATCGGCCGGATCAACCAATTCTCAGATCGATCCACCTGGATCCGAATCCGGATCGGCCAATTCTGCAAACCATGGGGGGAACTACCGCCGTAAAGGGGGCATTGGAGGGGTAGGAAAGCCCAATTTTTGTTTTTCAAACTCCTATTAGAATTGGCCGATTTTGATATGATCTGGATTGAATCCTCCAAGAATCAAACTCAAATAGGTCCTTTAGGGCAAAGATTTGGGAATCAACCAATTGAGATGATCCAACTGGGAATCAGTCCCAAATCACTCCACCAAGGCGATATCGTATTGGAAAGTGTCAATCTAATCCAAGAATCGGCCAATCCCGGTCTATATCGACCGATGCTTCAAACAATGTAGGCAGCCCTTGAAGACTACAGATAAACCCAAAGGTCAAACCCCAAAGAAAGGAGTAATAAAGTAAATAAAATTAATTAACTTAATGGATAATAGCATGATCACATAAATAAAAAGACAATGGACTTAAATGTTACAAGACGATAGAAATAAATCAACATAATACGTAGAGACAAGTTAGGAATTGATGTAAACTCAAAAATAACTTTGGTTTTAAAAAGTCATTTTCTGTTTTGATTTGATTTTGATTTGATTTGACCATAGCATGGACTTCTTAAAAAAATAAGTGATATCCCATAAAAATACTAACTAGGATCCATGATATGTATAATAATATATATTGAGGTTGTTAGGTTCTTTAAATTTTATTTTGACCTCTCTCCGTCGGATGGTGCGAAGATCTGACGTTAATTATATCGAGAATGCTCAAATACCCTTGATTATCCGTCATAGTAATTTATTGAATAAAAGAACATACATCCACAAAATAAACATTCACATACACATAGGAGAAATAATCCCATAAACTTGATGGATTGCAAACATTTGACTTGTCTTTAAGTTTAGTTTGAATTAAATTGGATTGGTTTGATTAAATTGGGTTGAATTTAGTTTGTTTGATTCATTTGAGTTTTAACTTGACTTGAATTAATTCTGTAAATTGCTTTGAATTGTTTTAGGTTTGAGAATTAATTTAAGCTGATTGGAATGGAGTTGAATTTTAATTTAAGAAAGATTAAGGCTTGACACAATGAAGATTTAAAATTTGCTCGGAAATTTGATTTGGCTTGTTTTAAGAAATTGTGTTTAGGTTTGGTTTGTTTTAAATCAAACTTGTTTGGCTGGAATGGATTTAACTTGGGAGATTTAATTTGGATTTGATTTGACTTATAGTTTTAATTTAAGTTAATTTTAAAGGGCCTGTTAAAATTTAGATTAAAGCTTCGATGGAGATTCTGATATATATGTTATTAGATTGGTGGGTAACGTTCATTATCTTGAGAATTTGATGAATGAATTTCAGATTTTTAAGCTTCTATCTTGATTTTCTGTTAGTTTTCTTTGGTTTTATGTTATTTGGGTTATATTGGATTTGGTTGAAATTTGATTTAAGTTTGGCTTGATGTTTATTTGCTTGGATTCTACATTGAGCTTGAAGCTAGTTCTTTAAAAGTATTTCAATTTTAATCCCACAACGTTTCAATTACAGATTTGTGCGGGTTTTTTCTGATTTCGTGTTTGATGGATATAGGGGAAATTTGATTTGAATTCAATTTGATTGAAATTAATTCTGGTTCAGTTTGAGAGATTTGATTTGTTCAAATTTGACCTGTGTTGGTTTAAGTTGAGGAAGACTAGATTGAACTGGGTTTGATTTAATTCAATTTGACTTTTAATGTTCTGTTTGTGATCTTGTTTGACATTTGAATTAGATTCAACGTTGGCTAGAGTTGGTTTTGATCCAGGCTTGTCATTTTTTATTGTGTTTGCTTGGTTAAGATGTTAGTAATGGATTAAGACTTGATCAAACTTTTATTTGAAAGAGCATAAAATTTTTAGCCTACAATTTTCAGATTGCAAGTGATGTCTAGACCTTGATTTGGTTTGGGTCAATTCAAAAGGATCTTGGTCTAACTGTTACTAAATTGCAGATTTATTTGAATTCATATTCTAACGGAAATCCTGCTTTAAATGTGGCTCACTGAACATTAGTCCTTACTAGTTGAATTTAGATTTCAGCCTTGTTTGCATTTCAGTTAGGACCTGATCCGGAAATTCAGGATTTGATTCTCAATTGTAGACCGATGAGTGTGTTTCAGCTCTGGTGGTCTAGAAATTTGAGTATTAAATTCTTTGACACCAAGTCCCCTGGCTCATTGGTTCCACCAGCCCTCCGGATCTCAATTGTTTCATTAACTCCCTGATTGGATCAGACTTCAGATCAACCGTGATGCATGTTTTTAGTTTTTATTTTTTTGTTCCTTTTTTTTTGGTTTATGTAAGCACTTGCATCCCTCCTAGTACATATGGCCGTTTGTGTTCCTGATATCACCCTCTGCTACATAGAACATGACATCATATTGCTTGGGATCAGATTACAATAAACAAGCCAAAAAGGCATAATAGCCGTTGTCCAAAGTCACAATCTTTGTTATGGCCTTTGATAGGCACTGTGACGTCCTTCTCATCAATTTGAAATTATCGAGCATAGTCCGGCCTTTAGTAGGCATGTGGAAATAGCCCATATTGAATGTTGATCATCCACATTTTCAGCCCCTGATGATTGAATCGTCCATCGCCATGAAATGGTAAGACATTAGAGTCTTTTAATAGACTTGATAAGGGTCAAGAGGTGGGTTTAGAACCAGTCTTATGTTTGTTTCGATTTATTCAAATTAAGTGAATTTTATTTAGATTTTTGTTTATTGTTTGTTTTATTATTATTTTTGAATTAATTATAGGTCAAGAGGTGGATTTAGAACCGGCCTCTTGATTACTTATTTATTTTGAATTCTTTAAGGTTATGTTGAAGTCATGATATGGATCTAGAACCGGCCTTATGCTTGCCTCGGTTTGTTTAAATTAATTAACGACTTTTTATTTTATTTAAAGTCAATGGTTTATTTTAGAATTTATTTTCTCTTTTTTTTAGCTGCTCACAGACTGGCCTCAGCAGCCCATGGGCCGGCTGTCCTTCTCAATGTCAAATGGGCCTTGGCCCTGTTTTCTGTCAGCCGATGGCCTCAACGGGGGGTTCCTTTCTACCCCTCTTTTTTTAACATCTTCAGCGTGTGGGCCCCACTAGCGGTTGACCTGTGGGTCAACTCTTTCGGGTAGCTCCTCATGCTGCTCCCCCCACCTCGTCAACATGCCATGGTAGACATAAGTCCCGGGAAAAATAATCCCGGGCACTGTACACCTGCTCGGCGTCTCCCGCGGCGGCGACAGGAGAACGCAGCTCTCACGACCGCGGACCCGAGGGCATTGCAACACCCACCTGCTCTGGCGACGTTTCCCCAATTCTCTAAGGCTTCCGTCGGTGATGTAGGAAGATGAAGGGGATCTCCATAGCTATGCTTGAAGGACACGAGGCTAGCGATGTGACCGGAAGAAGGAATATGGCTCATCGGAGCAACTAGAAGAAGGATCGGGGCTTGGTGGCACAACCGGAAGGTGGGAAGCAAGCTTCTCTGTAGTCCAATAGCTCCTGCCAAGAAAAGAAGTAACTCTGGCAAGAAGAGGGAAAGGATACGGCAACACGAGTAGGGCTCAAGAGGTCGGGTAATCCTTCTAATGCCTCCTCTCTAGATGCTCTTTGCCCTCCACCCTCCGGTTGCTCGATCTCTCCATTCCTCTGTCTAGCTTCTCCTTCTGGTTGCTCTCTATTTTTACGACCTCCCTACCTCTAACATTGGCACGGTTTATATAGGCCTCGACGACACGGGATCTGTTAGAAACCTTTCCGTAATCGTTAAGTTTTGGTTCGAGACGGACTCGAAAGGATCAAGACGCGGGAGCTCGACCTTCCCTACGACGTCAGACTCCTTCTGTGACTAGGAACCTTCCGTAACAGGGTATTTCTGCTCCAAGACGGACTCAGACCGGTCTGGCACACATAGGATTCGGTTTCTCCTTCTCCCAATGGCTCTGAAGGTCTTGTTTGGGTAGTCCTTCTGTACTATGGGACTTCCTATCTTCGGATGAGTCCAACCAGGTATGGGAACCGATCAATGGTCGATTCTGCCGCTGAGTGCCTCTCTCCGCTTCTCAACGTGTCCCGGTGTCCCCCATTATGGGCTCTACTTGCTCTTCTGAGAGTTTCGCCCCCCCTCCTTTTGCCATGCAAATAAGCTGACTAACCCATACAATGCCTTTTTTTTTACCTCCTTCAAGTACTGTAGTCCTGCCCCGAGGAGACTGCTTTTACCTGCCAAATCCCTATATCTTCAACACAGGTACCCGTAGGGGTGTTCATGTAAAACCGGTAAACCGGTAAACCGAACCGAACCGAACCGAACCGTTCGGTTCGGTTCGGTTTGAGAGGCTATGCATTCGGTTTTTTGAACCGAACCGAACCGAACCGGTAAACCGGTTGACCCGATTTGATAAAGTTTGACCCACTTTATTTACATATTATATTACATTTAAATATATATTATATCAATTTTAAATATGTTTTATTATAAATGTAAGTTAATTAGTATAAAGATAAAATTATATATTATAAATACAGTAGTAGACTTTATATTAATCTTAAATAATTATTATAATGTATATTTTATTTTATTTTATTTTTATTTATTTAAATATACATTAAACCGATGAACCGAACCGAACCGAACCGAACCGAACCGAATCACAATCGGTTCAGGGCTCACTGAACCGGTTCGGTTCGGTTCGGTTCACCTTATCGGTTCGGTTTCGGTTTGGAAAAAAAGTGACCAAACCGAACCGAACCGAACCGAACCGTTTACACCCCTAGGTACCCGACCATCAAAGCAGCTCTGGTTCCAACCTTCTTAGTTAACCTTGAAGATATGAGACTATATTTAGACCTGTATAAGCAGTTTTAACCACATTGTTAACATCAATTAAGATGTCCGGCTGACTGATCTCTTTGCATCGGGCCGGATAAATCAGCTGCATTTTTTTGCTAATTTAATTCTTCCCAGACCTTCAATTCTATTTTATAAGGAGATGACTCCTTGCTTCTTGGCAAATATGGGTGTCAACAGGAACCAATCAATCATTGAACTAAAAACTACCTAGCCACTTGAGTCAAACTAATCGGGCACCAAGTCAAGAGTTGATCAAGGTTGAATAATGTCAACTATGCACCAAGTTGGTCGGAGTGAATCTAGAGATGATTGAGGTTGAATAGAGTCGACTAAGAACCAAGTTGAGAGTTGACTGAGATCAAGTTGGCTGACTGAGCATGAAGTCAAGGGTTGATTGGGATCGAATTAAGTCAACTGGACACCAAATTTGAAGTCAACTGGGAGTTGTCTAAACAAAGTCAACTGAACATCACTCCAACAATCAACCATGAGCGGATAGAGATTGTCCTAAATTTGAATAGACAAAGCTAGGTGTCAACTAAGAGTTGACTGTGGTAAAACTAAGTAGAGCTGACCAGAGAAAAAAAATAAGTTGACTAGGCAACGAATCAAGAGTTGACTAAGGTCAAACAAATTGACCAAAGTGTTGAGTTGGGACACAACTGAGAGTTGATTGGGAGTCAACCAAGTCCAGGGTCAAACAAAGCCAACTGGGTACCAAATCAGAGTCAACATTGACTGGATCAAACTAAGCAGGCTAGGCATAAAAATAAGACTCATATAGGAGATGACTAGGACCGAATTAAGTCAATTGGGCACCAAGCCAAAAGGTCAAGTAGAAGTTAACCACCGTTGAACTATGTTGAATGGACACCAAGCCAGGAGACAACCAAGAGATCAAGGACTGAAATAAGTCAACTGGACACCAAGCTGAAAGTCAACAAGAGTTGACTATGAACAAATCAAGTCGACTAGACACCAAGGCAGGAGGCAACCAAGAGTTGACCAAGACCAAATAAAATTAACCAAGTGCCGAGTTGGGAGTTAACTGATAGTTGACCAAAGACTAAATGAGGTTGATCGAGCACTAAACCGATAGTTAAGCAAAAGTCGTCCAAGTTCAAATCATGTTGAGCTGACATCAAGCCAGAAGTCAACAAGAGCCAAGCCGCGACCAAATCAAGTTAATTAGAAATAGAGATGGGAGCCAACTAATAGTTGAGCTGACCAAACATCAAGTCAGAGAATCGACAAGAAGATCAAAGTAGTGTTGGCAAGTCATTCAAGTAGGGAATCAACCAAGTACCTAAGTCAAGGACTAACGGTGCACCAAGCTAAGCTGAATCGATCAGGCACTCAAGATGGGAAAGCTGACAGGACGATTGACTCAGACTGCTGTTCAGGCTAGGACATAGACCAGCCATTGAAATCAAAAAGGCCAATCAGCCATCGAGTCTAGTCAATGAGCAAGCAAGACCAAACAAGTTCAAACCAGAAGTGAACTGAATCCAACGTGATGAAGACAAGGATTGATCTGGACCAAGTCACTAGGTGTCAAGGGATGTAACCCTAAACTCCTTCCACGTTACTTCGGCATGTCCCACTTATGATAGTTAATAAGCATTGACCTCAAGATGTGGAATACAGTTTTTCCATGCCTCTCCAACTTTTTATATATTTTACTATAGTCACATGCAGCATATTATATGCATCATGTAACTCAAGACTTTTAGAAATAAATAAATTTTTTATTAATGTCAGAACATGAATTTTCATAGCCCTACTAGTTAAAAAATAAAAATATATAATAATTCATAATAAAACACTTAAACGAAAATAAGATCATGTTAAAGAAATGGCACATATAATGAAAACAATAAAAAAAGATAATAATGAGGAGATATAATAAAAAAGCAAAGAAATAAAAAAGAACCATCCATTAAATAATAAGCCTAAGCCTTAATGAATTTCAACAAAATTTAAGGTAGCATTTCATTTGACTTAATAAAATAAAAATAGTAAAATAAAAAAAGACCAAAAAATAATAATAAAACAAAAAAATCAAGGAAAATATGAAATATGACCTCATAAAAATCCCAAAAAGAGAATTATAGGAAGACTGCAATGTCATCTTGCATCTTCAGTGATGCAAGACAAAATTTTAAAACCAGAATTAAAATATAAAACAGAATTCAAATGTTAAAATCAGATTATTTGTGGGCCTATTTGGACCAGTTAATCCGGCCAGCTGATCCAGTGGTTCCAACTTGGGAGAATCCAAGGCGCGTGAGGCTTGCCTTCCCACAGCGGGGTCGACATGGCATCGCTTGACCATACGCGCGAGATTGAATCCGGAAGGAAATATCATGCAGAACCTAGAGGGACGAGATGGGGGCCATGGCCCATTCATGGTGATCCTCCCGGTGGACCAAATTGGGGTAGGTGGCATCCGGATGTGGGAAGCCGAGGTTGCTGCTAGCATGTTGGAGAAAATGTGAGGGTGGTAAACGTCATGGTGAGTTGGCAGCTGGGAAGCCGTCCGCGCGAGTGGGGAAAAATGGGATCAATGCACACGTGTGGGCGAAAACCTGGCTGGACCAATGGGAGACGTGGCAGGATCTCCCCACTTCCGTGTGCAAGGAGGCGAGGCTCTTGTCAGAAGATTCCAGATGGGTGCTCGTGTTAGGAGATGAATGTGGAGGGTTCTTGCGCATTCCAATCTGAATGAGGACCAGTCGCATCGTGGCAAGCTCAGTTGGGTTCCTTTCATCCTCGCGGCAGCTTCCATTGACCTCATCCGAACTGCGGCTACAACAGCGGCAGCAAAGAGCGGTACCGGAAGAGATGAGGGTGCAGAGGTGGCGGCAGCTTTGTTGTGGGGTGAAATGTCACCTGGAGACCACCTGATCGGGAATCACCTGGTCACTTCCTTGTGCAGATCTGAAGAAACAGCAGATGATGATGAATCCGAGTAAGATGACGTCGAAGCTGCCATTGTCGACAAAGATGGAGGAGACCATACGAGGAGGAAGACGAATCAGGGGATCGCCAGGTCAACTTCTTCCGATGCAATCAGATCTGAAGGTGCCTGTTGGAACCTCGAATTTTCCTCCGATCTTTTCTGGTAGAAAATTCTTTTTTTGCTTTAGGCTAGCATTGACTACTATGAAAATATGTGGTATTCATAGGAGTATTAGCTAATTTGATGTGGTATTATTTTATAGGAACGCCGATGGTTCCACAGATTTGCTAAGTGTCGATATGGGTATCACCCACCACTTAGATGATCTGAACCACAATTTAATTTGTGAGGTTATCTGAGTTCTTTGAAAATAAATTTTGACCTCTCTCCACCGGACTTGCGATATTCCGGTGTTAATTACATCGAGCAAACACTCGAATACCCTTGATTGACCGTCACAGCAACATATTGATCGGAAGTCATTCATCCACATAAAGAAAGCTGGAAGACATATCCCCATGGCCTTATGAGATGGAATTTGGTTGAACTTAATTCAAACTTTTAAGTTTGGGTTCATTGATTTTCTTTAAGATTTGATTTGATTTGATTTGTTTTGTTCATGTCTTTGGTCATTTGTTGACTTAGACAATTTGAGTTGATCTCTTTTTTTATTTGTTTGTAGGAATTAATTTTCATTTTTTATGTGTTTGTTAGCATTTTTTGCTTGATTTAAGTGAATTTACTATTATTATTAAGATTTATTCTTAATAATATTGATCACTTTAATTTTTCATGGTTAATTTTAATCCAACATAACTTGTTTTTGTAGTCATTGGTTGACATTTTTTATGCATTATTTAATGACATAATTTTGGTTGGATTATGTTAACATTTTATTAATGTTTTGATCATTTATTTGATTTGGATTTTGTTATGCATACTTATTTAATTAAGTAGCATTATCCATTTGGGTTGATTTAATTTTTTATGGTTAAGTCAGATTTAAACTTAACATGTTTTGTAACCATTTGTAGTCATTTTTCATGTATAATTTTATGGCATGAATTTAATTTGATTATGATGACATTTTTGTTAATAAATAAGTAATTATTTGATTTAATCAAATTTACTTATTTGATTTGATTTAATTATTTGATTTGATTTAATCAAATTTGATTATTTGATTAAGTTTGAAAATTATTTAAATGATTTATTTAATTTATTCCATCTCTTGGAGTCCATGGGGATTTGGTGTCACTTTTGGAGTAACATAACACATCAATCGAACTTGAATTTTATTTCATGTCGATCTGAGTACATAGAAGTACAACAAATGAGAGGGCTTTCGAGCCTTTCTTCTCAATACATGTCATGACTTATGTTCGGTTCGGCCGGCATTACGGCTTTACCGATCTGGGTTTTCATTTAGAATTCCCGTTCGGGTTGACCGGCATTCCGGTTTGACCGACTTGGGTTTTCATTTAGAATTCCCGTTCGGTTTGACCGGCATTCCGGTTTGACCGACTTGGGTTTTCATTTAGAATTCCCGTTCGGTTTGACCGGCATTCCGGTTTGACCGACTTGGGTTTTCATTTAGAATTCCCGTTCGGTTTGGCCGGCATTTCGGCTTTACCGATTTGGGTTTTCTATTTGAATTCCCGTTCGATTTGGCCGGCATTTCGGCTTTACCGATTTGGGTTTTCTATTTGAATTCCCGTTTTATCCAAAATAGCGAACTATTTTGGGCCCCTTTTAATGGAAAGGTAGCGCAAAACCACTTAATTTCGGCAGCATTTCGGCTAGACCGGAGTTGGGTTGGCTATTTTCTATCCAAAATAGTGAACTATTTTGGGCCCCTTTTAATGGAAAGGTAGCGCAAAACCAGCCCCTTTTTATGGAAAGGTAGCGCAAAAACCAGCCCCTTTTTATGGAAAGGTAGCGCAAAACCGAGGCATTTCTTACCTTCTAAGAGGTGAGAATGTAGAGCTTCTCTCTCCTCCCAATTCTCTCTTTTCTCAACTCTCTCCAACCCCATGTACGTATGGCCATTGGGGGCTATTTATAGAGGTTTTTGGAGGGGCAAAAGGGTCATTTGGAAGCCCCCACTAAACCCATTTTCGAGTTAGTGGGGGGGTGACCGGAGTGGGGTGAAGTTACCTCCCCTTTTCCCATTTCTTTTTGATTTTCCGGTGCTCTGTTTGACCAAGTCAAATGGGGGGGGGGTAAGTTCACCCCCGGTTGACCGAAGCCGCGGCTGCCCGCGCGTGGGCGCACGCGCGGCCCACGACCGCCCACTCGGGCGGTCCTTTTTCTCTTTCTTTTTTTTTTTTTTTCACTGCGTTTTTTGACCGCGGTTGACCGCGAAGTGCCCCCCCTTCGGCCCTTCTCTCTCCCCGACACTCGGCCCTCTCTCTCTCTCTCCCCGACAGGAGATGCCCGCGAGGGCCTTGTCGTGGCGAGCTCCGGTGATGGCTCCGGTGGGCTCCGGCGACGGCGACGACGACGGCGGGCTCCGGCAACGGCGGCGACGACGACGGCTGCGGGAGGAGCTCCTCTCCGACGGCATGGCACCCGCAAGGGTTTGCTCGCGGTGCTCCTTCCGGCGACGATGGCGGCGGCAGTTGCTGTTGGAGAAGGCGGCGGCGACAGGGGGTTCTTCCCCCTCCTTTCTCCGTCATTTCCTCTGCCCCGACAATGGCTCGCGGGAGTCCTTGCGGCTCCATGTTCTTCCGGTGATGGCGATGGACCCGGTGGCTGATCTCCAAGGCAGCGGCAGGGTGGGCTTCGAAGAAGACAACAGTGGCGGAGGCTTGCCATGACGGCGGCAATCAATTTCTCTTCCTCCCCCTTCCTCTGTTCTTCCGTGATGGGAGCACCGCGGCTGGGTCTTCTCACCGCAAACTTTACAATGGAGGAGGCTTGGTCCGGTGGTGATAGCGGGAGGTTGCTCCCGACCCGCGATGGCAACTAGAGCCCACGAGGAATGTCCTTCCTCACAGTGGGCTTCTTTGGCAAGCTTCTAGGCGGCGATAGTTCTTGGAGGCCGGAGTGGAGGTTTGTGAAGGCAGCAGCGGCAATAAGGGGTTCCTCCCCCTTTTCCTTCTCGTCACTCCCTCTCTCTCTTCGTTTCTCCTTCCTAGCCCTTTCTTCTTCTTCCCCCCTCTTTTCTTCTCTCTCTTTATTGAGAGATTTTTTGGTCCGACAAATGCCCCCCACGGGACATTTCCCGGAGACGAGGTTGAAGGGGAGTGTCCCGTGTCAGAATATGTTTGATTTTATCCCCTTCTTGTTCTTTCTTTGTCCTACTTTTTGTAAGGGACATGTCTGACATTTCTTTTATTATGTCATGAGCACCTTTCTTTGTTTTGGACAGGGCAACTTTGATATGTGGTGAACCTCGGTCCAGGCTAAGAGTGGCCGGGGATAGTCTCGTCGTGGGTGAGGTATGAGCTCCCATGACCTACCACTTCTGGCAGTATAGCGTCGTCGAATCGGCTTATGCGCAGATCCCAACTTGTTGGATACTTCCAAATTTGGATAGCTCGACGTTTCATTTGGCCGCCTCGGGATTGATCAGCATTGTGATTGGTGCTTGTTTGGTTTTCCCTCTTCTTGTATCGTGCTTCAACCCTCCTTGGGCTTGTACTTGTTGTATTGCCTTCGGTGGTTAACAAATTGACGATATTGAATTCTTCTCATTTGTGACATATCCTTTCTCAAACTTGTGTTGTGGGATGTAACAAATCCCATTGTTTGTAAGAAATAGTCACTTTGAAGAATTGTGTGTATGTTGACATATTTGCATAGTATCACCCAACACTATGAAGATTTAAAAAATCACCATGTTACATGGTCAGAATTGCGCGAGCCTTGATGGTGTATTGATTCAATGACCATATAGACCCGAAGGGTCGTGATGGCATGAAGTTTGAACCGTATAGGCTTTGATAACCATGATGATACGAGCTTAATAACCACATAAACCTTTGTTGGTTATGGTGGTGTAAGCTCTTCAAGGTTATGTTGGCCAAGAAGACCATGATGGCTTGTGATTGCCTTTTGTTTGAAAAGCCATACAGGCCTTGAGGGCCATGATAGCATGAAATTTTTTTGAAAATCATGCAGACCGGAAGGGTCATGATGATATGAAGATTCAAACCATGTAGGCTTGAAGGGCCATGATGGTATGAAGTTTGAACCATATCGGCTTAGGGAGCCATGATGGTATGAGTTTGAACCATGTAGGCTTAAAGGCCATTATAGTATGAACTTTGAACCATATAAGCTTGGGAGCTATGATGGTATGAGTTTGAACCATATAGGCTTAGGGAGCCATGATAGTATGGGGGCTTTGGAAAACCATATAGACCAAATGGGTCATAACGGCATGAGATCTCTATTTTTTTGAAAACCATATAGACCGAAAGGGTCATGATGGTAAGAGTTTAATAACCACCTAAACTCTTTTTTTTACGGTGGTATATACTTTTTAAGGCTATGTAGGCCATGGAGACCATGATAGCTTGTGATGATTTTTTTTGAAAAGCTATATAGGCCTTGAGGGCCATGATAGCATGATTTTTTTGAAAAGCTATATAGGCCTTGAGGGCCATGATAGCATGATTTTTTTTTACTAGCCTGACTGCCCTTGCGGGTTTTCACCCAGACTAGCCCCCTTTGTATTTTGCCTACATGCCTCAATGGTTTTTTTTTTTTCATGTAGCGGGGTTACCTGATTTTGCCTAGGGCACCCTTTCGGGTTTTTTACCCTAGCTAGGTATATTTTTGACAATTTTGCCCTTAGCCAATCGATTGAAGATGAATGGCTAAGTCTGTCGGGGCATCTCTATTTTTAGCCCTTATTTGATCTTCCTTTTTTTTTCTTTCTTCTTTTTTTTTTGAGTGAATGAGGAGTTTTAGGCTTCCTCAGGCCATAGGATTTTTGGGCGGTGAGGAATTAAGGCTTCCCCTGGGCCATAGGTTTTAAGGGTTTTGTATCATTTAGTTTGTGAACATGAATGAATCACATTCGACTTGTATGATACAAATTTTTGAGCGGCTTCATGCCATTGGGACCCTTTGGCTTATGAGCATGAAAGGAAGCATGCTTGGCCTATAGGATATGTCATTGGGGCTTATAGGCTTGGAAGGATGAAAGGATCATTCTTGGCCTTGGGGGTATGAAGTTCGGGGTAGCTTTGTGCTACTTGAACCCGTGGGCTTAGGAGGATGAAAGTATCATACTCGGCCTTGGGGATATGAAGTTTGGGGTGGCTTCGTGCCAAAAGGAAACCCATAGGCTTGGGAGGATGAAAGGATCATACTTGGCCTTGGAGTTTAGAATTTGGGGTGGCTTCATGCCATTCGAACCCGTGGGCTTGGGAGAATGAAAGGATCATACTCGGCCTTGGGGGGTGAAGTTTGGGGTGGCTTCAGGCCATTTGAACCCGTGGGCCTCGGAGAATGAAAGGCTCATGCTCGGCCTTGGGGTTTTAGAATTTGGGGTGGCTTCATGCCGTTCGAACCCGTGGGCTTGGGAGAATGAAAGGATCATACTCGGCCTTGGGGGTGTGAAGTTTGGGGTGACTTTATGTCATTGGAACCCGTGGACTTGTGAGGATGAAAGTATCATGCTCGGCCTTGGGGTGTGAACTTTTGGGGTGGCTTCATGCCATTGGAACCCGTGGACTTGTGAGGATGAAAGGATCATACTCGGCCTTGGGGGTTTTGAATTTATAGCCCATTTTATGGCCAATTTTGTTGAAATTCATGCTCGGGTGCATAGTATTTCTTAATATGCTTCCCATTTAAAGGCGGAAAAGGAATTTCCCCTTTACTGTCGATCACAGTATATGCACCACCTTCAAACACCCTGTCAATGACATATGGGCCAAGCAGTTTTGGAAGGAATTTATTTTTAGGACGTGCTGCCATGACATCCTTTTGTTTTACCATGACGAGATCTCCTTTTTGGAATGCTCTCTCTTTTACCAGTTTGTCGTAGGCTCGAGACATCCTAGCTTGGTAAACTTTGATGTGTTTGTAGGCTTCTAGCCTTTTTCCCTCCAACTTTTCCAACTCCATGAATCGCCGTTGTGCTTCGTCAAGTCCCTCAAAGGGAAGGCCATGATGCACTGCGACTCGGTATGAGGCTAACTCGATTTCCACGGGTATTACAACCTCGCCTCCGTAAACCAGGGAGAAGGGGGAACAACCTGTGGGAGTTTTGTATATGGTACGATAAGCCCATAATGCTTCTTGCATCTTGTCATCCCAGTTCCGCTTTTTGCTCCCCACCACTTTGACAAGGAGTTTGCAAAGTGTTTTATTAAAGGCTTCGGCCAAGCCATTGGCCTGTGGATTGTAGACGGTGGATGTCTTCCAATCAATATGAAATTTGGCAGCCATTCTATAAATGGTTTGATTTCGAAATGGGGTACCGTTATCGGAAATAATCCGATTTGGTACACCATATCTGTATATGATGTGATGCCGAACAAACCGGGCTACCACTTCTCCTGTGACTTCCCTTGCTGGGATTGCCTCAGCCCACCGTGAAAAATAATCCGTTGCTGCGAGTATAAACCTGCAACCCCTGGAGGAAGGTTTAAAAGGGCCCACAATATCCATACCCCATTCGGCAAAAGGCCATGTCGGAGTAGTGGGACATAGTTGTTTTGGAGGGCGTTTCGGGACTGGCCCAAATGCTTGGCATTCGTGACAGGCTTTAGCATATTTTTCACAATCAGTGTACATCTTTGGGCCGGTAATAGCCTTTCAACTTAATTGCAATTTTCATTTTGGGCCCAGTTGATGGGCTCCACATAAGCCGCCATGAACTTCCCTCATTATCTGATGGGCTTCTGGCATGGAAAGACATCTTGCAAGGATGATTCTTTCCTTTTCGGGCATCAACCGATATAATTCCCCATCCAAAAGTTGGTATGAGGCCGCCCTCCTTGCGAGCTGAATACGTTCTGCCCGGTCATCAGGCAAGATGCCGTTCTTGATGTTGATGATTGGTTGGCGTCAATCTGCTTCTTCCAAATGTTTGTCAGTGCCTTCTTCTAGGAAATTGACCTCCCCAGTGGCGAATTCACCATCTTCTTTAATAGAAGTTGGAATCAACCTTCGATGTTTGACCACAATGTCAAGCTTTCCTTCGGGTGGTAATTTAATTACCGAGGCCAATTTGGCCAATGCGTCAGCTTGAGAATTTTGCCTCCTTTTGACATGTTGGATGCTAAAAAGGTAAAACTTTTTAGCTAGTCGGGAGGCGATAGCGTGGTATGCAACGAGCTCTTCCTTTCGGACTTCAAATATGCCCAGCATTTGTTGCACCACTAGCATCGAGTCCCCAAAAGCCTTGAGGCATCGGATGCCCATGTCGAGGGCAATTTCTAAGCCGATGATGAGTGCCTCATATTCTGCTTCATTATTGGTGAGGGATTGCTGCAAAGCACACGAGCTGTGTAGTACTCCGCCATCAGGGCTGAGGAGTACTATGCCAGCACCTGCCCTCGTCTTGATTTGTCCATTGGATGTCCTATCCAGGCTGGATGCTCCATCGAAGTACAAGTGCCAGTACTTGATTTCAACTTCTTGGACTTCTTGCGATCCTTCTTCTCTCAATGTCTCTTCGTCAGGCAATTGGAAGTTGAGAGGGGAATCTTCGTCCACGGGGTGGGCTGCTAAGAAATCAGCCATCCCTTGCCCTTTTATGGCCCTTTGTGGGACATATTTAATGTTGAACTCCCGAGAAGGAGTGCCCATTTGCCAAGACGTCCGGTCGGGACGGGCCGCTTCAACATATATTTCGAGGGGTCAAACTTAGATATCAAGTTGACCTCATGGGACAAAAGGTAATGCCGTAACTTTTTCGCGGCGAACACCAGTGCCAAGCACATTTTTTCCATTGGGGAATATCGGTGTTCAGGGCCAATTAGCCGTCGACTCAAATAGGACAACGGCTGGTCTTTTCCCTCCTCAATCACTTGGGCAGAAGAGCTCCTAAAGAAGCATCTAACGCGGTGATGTACAAAATGAGGGGTTTGCCTTTGATGGGGGCTCTAGGACGGTGGATTGAGTAGGTACTCTTTGATTCCATCTAGGGCAACACAGCGACTTTCGTCCCATCCGAAGGGCACTCCCTTTTCGGCCAACTTGGAGAATGGATGGCACCTTCCCGATGTATTGGCGATAAAACGCCGTATATAAGCCAGCTTGCCTTGCAATGACCTTAATTCTCGTATATTACGAGGAGGTGGCAACTCTCTGATGGCTTTGATTTTATCGGGGTCAATTTCAATCCCCGATATCTGACTATAAAGCCCGTAAATTTCCCACCTGGATACACCGAAGGCACATTTCATGGGATTCATTTTTAACTTGTATTGCCGCAGCCTTTCAAAGACCTTCTTCAAATCATCAAGATGATCATTTCGATTTCTTGTCTTGACAACTAGGTCATCCACATAGCATTCGACCAATTCATGAAGCATTTCATCAAATATTTTGGTCATAGCCCTTTGATAGGTGGCACCGGCATTTGTGAGCCCAAAGGGCATCCTTTTGTAATTAAAGATTCCTTTCGGCGTCCTGAAAGCCGTGGAATCTTTGTCTTCGAGGACATAAGAATTTGATTGTACCAGATGACCCGTCCATAAAGGACAAAGCTTCATATCCCGTGGTAATGTCTACCATATTTTCGGGGATTGGGAGTGGGAAGTCATCTTTGGGACATGCCTGTTTAAATCCCGGTAGTCAATGCAAACACGAATTTGCCCATTATTCTTTTTGACCGGGACAATATTTGCAAGCCATGTGGGGTACATACACGGCTCTATGAAGTCAACTTCCTTCAGTTTGTCGACTTCTGCATTGACTTTTAGTTCCAGTTCAGCCCTCATTCGCCTTTGTCCTTGTTTCACAGGCCTGGCTGACGGAAGTATGGCCAGTTGATGAACTGCGACATGCGGCTCTAGGCCAGGCATCTCTTTATAACTCCAGGCAAAACAATCCTGGAATTCTTGTAGTAGTGCGGTGTACTCCTGCTTTTCCCGATCACCAAGGAGTGCACTTATAAACATTGGCTTGGGATTTTCGGCCGTGCCGAGGTTGATTTCAACCAAGTTATCCACGGTAGCCTGACCACCATCCTCGATTTCTTCGGGGGCTGGTTGTAGATCGACGAACTCCTCGTCAATCTCTTCTTCTTCGGTATCATGCACCTCCATTGGCATAGGGTAGCCGATCCTTCGAATCTTTTCAGGGGAGGCCGACTGTGGTCTTCGCCCCCGTGATTAGGAGGTTTGGTGGAAACCTTTTCTATTACATCCAAGGGCGAGCCGTAGAGAATCTCCTCTTCGGCATCATTTTCATCGAGGAGTCAAAAATTGGTGTCACATCGGGGATGATCCCATTTTGATGGACATCTACCATGTTCGCGGCATAATGCACGATGGGCCGCGCCGTGGTCATATCCCAAGCTCGGATGTTTGCTTTGTGCATTCACGCCCTTCGCAGGATACCGTAGTCGTTGGAACAACCGCGCTCTCTCATGAGAGTGCTCTGTTGGGATACCCTGTTTTTGACAAACTCGGCGTGTATGGGGTGACATGTCGTCCATATTTTTAATTGCCACCTTTGAAGCTGCCAGATTCTCGTCCCATCCGAAATCATCCTTCGGGGCGCATCTGGGGACAAGCTCTCCTTTTTGGAACACAAGGCGCCGTCCATCCTTAAAAGGGACCACAAAGGTGTCCATTGTTTCAACAGTACGGAGCTCCTGCTCTGCTTCAAGCCATACGAAGTCAGGAGGCATACATATACCGGCTTCATACACCTTTGTAATGGTATGTGCTTCAGTGGACGGGCGCCATTCGATTGCCCACCCGCACATTTGGCCTCTTTGATTGCGTACGATGCGCCGGTGGATTTTTGCCTTTGCTTCATCCACGACAATTTCAAGTTCGGGGGTTTCTTCCCCTACTTTCTCGCTTTCCGCTTTTGTCATGCTTTGAAGGACCTGCCTCGAAGTATAGCTGGGCATCTGCCAGGTGACATTCATAAACTTCGAACGGGGCACGGTCCGCATCGATCTTGTATTGCCTTCCATCCTTGGCATATTTTATGCATTGGTGGAGTGTGGATGGCACGACCCAATTTTCATGTAGCCAGGGTCTACCAAGGAGGACCTTGTAGGTACTATCCATGTCGATGACATAAAATGTCGCTCGAGTTTTGAATTTAACGAAGGTGAGCTCAAGCTCGTCCTTTCCCAAGGCCTTTTCAGAACTCTGATTGAAGCCAGATATGCATACACCTAACACCTTTTTGAGGTGGGGCATGAGATATAGAGACCTATATGTCTTTAATGGAAGGATGTTGACGGCAGCGCCAGCATCTACCAAGATGCGATTCATCTCATGTCCGTTTAGGTGTCCCTTCATGTACAGAGGCCGATTATGGAAGGCCGTCTGTAACACCATGTCTTTATCAGAAAAAGAAACTGAGGCTGCATAAGCCTCATAGCTCGGTAAGTCCACGGTATGAGCCACATAGGCTTCCGGGTCTTGTAGCACCGAGATTAAAGTCTGCCGCAGCTCCTGACTTAGGGATATAGCTTCCCATATGCTAAGGGAAGCAGGCAATCTTCTTATTTGGCGGAGGACCTTTTGGTCAACTCGTTCTTTTGCTTCTTGAAGAGACGGGAGGACCACTTGGACATCGTCAGCCGTCGTATGTTGTGGTTGGTCCTCTTTCTGAGCACCTTCTGCCGATTCCCTGGCTTCGTGCCTATCGGCAACTTGCAAATGCTCTTGTAGCAAATTTGCTATTACTTCTTCCTCCGAGGCCTGAGCAGAGGGGCTTCCAGAGTTACCTTGGGGTGCGGGGTGTTCAACCCCAACTCCCTCCTCAGATAGGCAAAATTGGACAGTCTTCTTGGGAGGTTGCCTAACCATGGGAGGTGGTATAGGCTTGCTTTGTTCTCCGTGCAAGTAAATGACTCGATCATTTACTTTGTTGCGTTTCGAGCCATTCGATTTTTGCCGAGGGTTTCGGCGTTGATATGTGGTAATTGGCCGAGAGGATTGATTCCTTACACCTCGGCCTCCCGTGCCGTTGGGGTACAATCCCTCCGGCGGTGGTACACTGACCACATTGCAAGATAACTTGCGGCGGGCGACAATGTCTTCGAGGGAAGGTACTTGACCGTCCGCGTACGCCAAATATCTTGAATTTCAATTGGCACATAAGTGGGGTCAATCTTGACTTTTGTGCCCATTCTTCAAGTAACCGCTCAATGCGATTCTTGGTGGCCAACCCATCCCAGGGGATATATTGACCCAAAGTTGGTAGCCCAGAAGGCTGTTTAGGCTCGTACTCCTCCAACTGGTCGATGAGGGCTTGAAGCTTTTGGAGGGGTGTGGGTTGTTGATGCTCCTCCTCCATTTCTTGGAGTAGTTTCTCTTGTCGTCTTTCTTTTCTCTTCAAGGCCTTGCGCCAATTTTTTAGTCGTCTCCTCCTTTGAGCCGCCTCAGACATTTCATTCCTTGGGGCAGGATTCGGTCGACCTTTCTGGCCATTCGGTGCATTGCTTGCAGCCGGGTTTGGTTGATCCTTTTGGCCTTCTTGAAGGGCTTTCAGGGCAGCCTCCTGGGCTTCTCTCCGTTTGGCTTCACGCTTTCGGGCTGCTTCAGCCCTAGCTTCCATCTTGTCCTCCCTGGTTGGCACAACCTGCCATTCTTGTTCAGGCTCCTCGGTTTCTTGTGCCTCCTTCGCCGAATTGAATTCGGCATTTGCTTGAATGTTTCGTTGTACAATTTCGGGGGAAGTTGTTGCCCGGATGTGTATGATCCGGAAGAAGTTGCCCCCGATTGTTGGGTTGAGGTGGGTTTGGACCCTTCCTCGAACACGCACAACATTGACGGAGAAGTGCGATCCGGTGGATGAATGCAGTTGTGGTGACTGCAAGAGTCCTCCATTCAACCTGATGACTCCGTTCCGGATAAGACATTCTATCATGTCTTTAACTTCGGTGCACTCGGAGAGGAGATGATCGCGGGTATCATGGTAATCACAATACCATAAATCCCCCATAGGAGTATATTCTTTCTCTCCTTCAGGCTGTATTGGAGGTGGTAGGAGCTCCTCCTGCATGCAGTATTCGTACAGCCTCTCCGTATGGTGCTGTGGAAAAGAGTACCTCCGTGGTTGAGCAGCGTGTTGCTCCTCGACTGGGAGGTGTGTGTTTGAGGCGGACTCGTCAGGGTGAAGAGGTGATGTTCTCCTCAAAATTCAGCCATTCCAAGGTGTCGAAGCTGGAGACGTTGATAATCGGTACTTGTTGCTCCGCCGATATTTCAACGCTAGCGGCACCATTTGAGAAGAAATCTTCTGGGAAAAGCCGTGGGGTAAGCCTTGGGGCTCTCAGGATGCTTCCGAATTCTCCCCCGACTCGCAAAGTAGTCGAATACATCGAAATCTCCCCTCGTGATGTCCTCCATATGGACGATCGTGTCTTGCGTATCGCGTTCGAGTGAGAGAAATCTTTGACGAAATGTCTCCGTACATTCACGACTCTCGCGGCCATCCGATTTAGATTGATGCGGGGAGGTCTTCAATACTGTGGTCCCCGACGTCCCGCCGGGGAGCTTGACCGCTAATCACATTAACCGTGAAATTTTGTTGTGGCCTTGGCTTGACGCGATGTGTGGAGGATTGACCACGTGTTGTCCCATATCAATTGAACCTTCTTTGATTAAATTCTACGCTATGTCCTCGAACAAATAGCGGTCTTGATAGGATGACCCGACATGCGATGATACACACAAAAATTCGGGTCATCAGATTTATTGACTTCGGCCGGCCGCTTTGGTTGAGGCAGGCGGATCAGACTTTCCTTGATGCAGACATCAAAAAGCCTTCTAGTGTGCTCTCGGGCAAAGGAGTAAGGTTTCTTCATACGCTCAGCCAAAGGGATGCTGTTCTTTTGCTGAGCGGGCTTCTTGGCGACGGAGGGGGCGGGAGTCTCCTTCTTGCCCCCATTGCGACTACTGCTTGCCCCCGGTGTGAAATCAACGGTATGAACGTCCTTATGTAAGGACGTGGAGGCTTTCTCTTTTGTTGCCCTTGGTTTGGCAACTGGCATGGTGGGGTTGTCGGCGTAGAACATCTCTAATTCGGACTCTGCCCGGTTTAACTCGTCAAATGTCCGAATGTTGGCTATCAAAACCTTCTCAAGAATTTCTGGGCCTAAGCCCCTCTTGCATAGCCCCTCAGCTTCATCATTTGCTGGCGGATTAGGGCATCTCATGCTGAGATTCCGCCATCTCTTAATAAAGTCAACAGCAGTCTCATCCCTGCGTTGACGAAGAGAGGTCAATTCCACCAATGTTACTGGCCTCTCGGTTAACTTGAAGCGCTCAATAAACTTACGCTGCATATCCTCCCAACCCATGACTGAGTTGGGTTTCAATTTTGAGTACCACTCAAAGGCAGAACCTGTGAGAGTGGTAGCAAAGTAACGAAGTAAGTAGGACTCCTCTAGGGCCAACTCGCCCATATGAGTCACATACATCGCTAAATGTTCTTTAGGTGACCCCCTTCCATCAAATCGAGGGCATTTTGGAACTTTGGTCACCTCTGATGGCAGCCGTTTGAACTGGTGGTGAACGGGGTAGGGAACCCGATACAAATCCACGGTCGTTAGACCATCATCATGTTCCGCTAGTTTGGCATCCACAATTTGTTCAATCATCATTTTGTGGGCAACCGCAGGGTGGTCTGCCAATGTACCTTGCTCCTGGATGTTAACATTGCCCTCCGGCTCATTTTGTAACCAGGGAGTAGGTTGTTGGTTTGGTCGAGGGAGTGTCGGTTGCTCCAGACGTCTCCCTTGGGCAGCCTCGCATGCTTGGGCTAACCCGAGGTTGAGGTGTAAGTTGAGCTGCGAGTTGAGGCCGCATCCCTTTCAAACTTATCACAAGCAGCCTTAAGCTGCGATTTTCTTTCCACGGCTCGGCCCAACCGGGCGTGGAAGGTGCGGTTTCAACTTCCACGGGGGATCTCGACGATGTACTTCCCCCCGCCCCTCCGTTGGAGAGGATCAAATGGAAGATCTTGTTGTGCCTTAGCCGTCTGTTGGCGTGTAACCGGGCCGGGCCGGGTTGGCTGTCTCGAAGCTTCCCCGACATCGTCAGACCGGTTATTGGAACTTGATGTGTAGCACGTGAAGACTGTCATCTTGCCACGTGCCCCCCGTGTGACATTTCTTGCAGTAGGGGTTCCCGGAAAGGAGAGTCGTTCGAAAACTGACACTCCCTTAGGGTTATTTTGGTTCTTTTGTGGCGGCGGTAGGTTTGGAGAAGTATTTCTCCGACCCTTGCGCCAAGGTGGTTGATTTCGGGGTCGAAACGGTCCCTGACCCCTTGATGACTGAGGTGCATCCACGGCAGCATGATCCACTTGGGTTTTGGGCACCCAGACTTGCTTGAATTTTGGGGAGTGGTTCCCCCTCGAATAACTTGGTGCCTCCTGGGCAAAGGATTTGCACCCAGTCAGAAAAACAGTGCGTGACACAGGAGAGCTCTTCTCGATACTCTCCTTAATGACTTTTGGTCGATTCGAAAATCGACCGGTCTTCATCCCCAGGGAGTGGTTCCCTGGTTGAGTTATCCTTGCAGAATGGGCCTGTGATAGACCCTTTGGAATGACATTGTGGGCGAGAGATTTCTTCTGCCGCACGGCCCGTCGGCTTTGCGCCGAGTCCTTCTTGATCCTTTTAAAGACCGAGGAGTTCTTCCTCGCCTGAAGAGTAGCAGTGACTTGGGACCTGTTACAGATCCGGCTTCATTGTTTCTCCCTAACAGGGCAAACCTGTTGGAGAGAGGTAGAGGAACGCGCCTAGCAAGGGTGGCCTTGCGAGCGCGGTGTTCAACAGGGCTCCTGACATAGGTTGCCGGGCGCCCATCCCAGTAGATGCGCATCTGGCCGACCATGAAGGATCGGCGTGAGCAGAAAGGAGTAGAAGTCCTCCCCTTTCGGAAGTTCTTGGCCTCCGGTTGTGTAGTAACAACCGAAACTTGATTCGCGATGGCGGCGCCGGAACGGGTGCCGCCTCAGTCTTGATGTCGTGGTGGAGCAAAGACTCCATTGCCTTGGTGGCGGTGACGATTGTTTGGTAAGGACTCAAAGCTGGGTCCTCAGTTTCTGGGATGGCAAGCTCCACCCCGAGACGATCCGGTCACTGAATGACCGAAGGAAAGGCACCGAACGTCATGAGTGTATCAAGATACCCCCTGACGCAGCCGATGACGTAGCCCTCCGAGAAAGTGACTCGCGCCTCCTCTTCCATTGCTTGGTGTCGATTGCTTTCTTGCTTTCCTGAAAGGGCAAAGATCGACTAAGAGGATGTAAAGGTTTTTAAAAGAAGTTGGTGGATTTATGACTTCACTACATTGCTGTGACGGAAAGATGAAGGGAGAGAGAGGTCCCACCGTCGTGCGGTGTTGGAACCTCGAATTTTCATCCGATCTTTTCTGGTAGAAAATTCTTTTTTTGCTTTAGGCTAGCATTGACTACTATGAAAATATGTGGTATTCATAGGAGTATTAGCTAATTTGATGTGGTATTATTTTATAGGAACGCCGATGGTTCCACAGATTTGCTAAGTGTCGATATGGGTATCACCCACCACTTAGATGATCTGAACCACAATTTAATTTGTGAGGTTATCTGAGTTCTTTGAAAATAAATTTTGACCTCTCTCCACCGGACTTGCGATATTCCGGTGTTAATTACATCGAGCAAACACTCGAATACCCTTGATTGACCGTCATGACAACATATTGATCGGAAGTCATTCATCCACATAAAGAAAGCTGGAAGACATATCCCCATGGCCTTATGAGATGGAATTTGGTTGAACTTAATTCAAACTTTTAAGTTTGGGTTCATTGATTTTCTTTAAGATTTGATTTGATTTGATTTGTTTGTTTATGTCTTTGGTCATTTGTTGACTTAGACAATTTGAGTTGATCTCTTTTTTTTATTTGTTTGTAGGAATTAATTTCCATTTTTTTTGTGTTTGTTAGCATTTTTGCTTGATTTAAATGAATTTATTATTATTATTAAGATTTGTTCTTAATAATATTGATCACTTTAATTTTTCATGGTTAATTTTAATCCAACATAACTTGTTTTTGTAGTCATTGGTTGACATTTTTTATGCATTATTTAATGACATAATTTTGGTTGGATTATGTTAACATTTTATTAATGTTTTGATCATTTATTTGATTTGGATTTTGTTATGCATACTTATTTAATTAAGTAGCATTATCCATTTGGGTTGATTTAATTTTTTATGGTTAAGTCAGATTTAAACTTAACATGTTTTGTAACCATTTGTAGTCATTTTTCATGTATAATTTTATGGCATGAATTTAATTTGATTATGATGACATTTTTGTTAATAAATAAGTAATTATTTGATTTAATCAAATTTACTTATTTGATTTGATTTAATTATTTGATTTGATTTAATCAAATTTGATTATTTGATTAAGTTTGAAAATTATTTAAATGATTTATTTAATTTATTCCATCTCTTGGAGTCCATGGGGATTTGGTGTCACTTTTGGAGTAACATAACACATCAATCGAACTTGAATTTTATTTCACGTCGATCCGAGTACATAGAAGTACAACAAATGAGAGGGCTTTCGAGCCTTTCTTCTCAATACATGTCATGACTTATGTTCGGTTCGGCGGCATTACGGCTTTACCGATCTGGGTTTTCATTTAGAATTCCCGTTCGGGTTGACCGGCATTCCGGTTTGACCGACCAGGTTTTCATTTAGAATTCCCGTTCGGTTTGACCGGCATTCCGGTTTGACCGACTTGGGTTTTCATTTAGAATTCCCGTTCGGTTTGGCCGGCATTTCGGCTTTACCGATTTGGGTTTTCTATTTGAATTCCCGTTCGATTTGGCCGGCATTTCGGCTTTACCGATTTGGGTTTTCTATTTGAATTCCCGTTCGGTTTGGCCGGCATTTCGGCTTGACCGACTTGGGTTTTCTGTTTTTATCCAAAATAGCGAACTATTTTGGGCCCCTTTTAATGGAAAGGTAGCGCAAAACCACTTAATTTCGGCAGCATTTCGGCTAGACCGGAGTTGGGTTGGCTATTTTCTATCCAAAATAGTGAACTATTTTGGGCCCCTTTTAATGGAAAGGTAGCGCAAAACCAGCCCCTTTTTATGGAAAGGTAGCGTAAAACCAGCCCCTTTTTATGGAACGGTAGCGCAAAACCGAGCTGAGAATGTAGAGCTTCTCTCTCCTCCCAATTCTCTCTTTTCTCAACTCTCTCCAACCCCTTGTACGTATGGCACTTGGGGGGTATTTATAGAGGTTTTTGGAGGGGCAAAAGGGTCATTTGGAAGGCCCCACTAAACCCATTTTCGAGTTAGTGGGGGGTGACCGGAGTGGGGTGAAGTTACCTCCCCTTTTCCCATTTCTTTTTGATTTTCCGGTGCTCTGTTTGACCAAGTCAAATGGGGGGGGTAAGTTCACCCCCGGTTGACCGAAGCCGCGGCTGCCCGCGCGTGGGCGCACGCGCGGCCCACGACCGCCCACTCGGGCGGTCCTTTTTCTCTTTCTTTTCTTTTTTTTTTTCACTGCGTTTTTTGACCGCGGTTGACCGCGAAGTGCCCCCCCTTCGGCCCTTCTCTCTCCCCGACACTCGGCCCTCTCTCTCTCTCTCTCCCCGACAGGAGATGCCCGCGAGGGCCTTGTCGTGGCGAGCTCCGGTGATGGCTCCGGTGGGCTCCGGCGGCGGCGACGACGACGGCGGGCTCCGGCAACGGCGGCGACGACGACGGCTGCGGGAGGAGCTCCTCTCCGACGGCATGGCACCCGCAAGGGTTTGCTCGCGGTGCTCCTTCCGGCGACGATGGCGGCGGCAGTTGCGGTTGGAGAAGGCGGCGGCGACAGGGGGTTCTTCCCCCTCCTTTCTCCGTCATTTCCTCTGCCCCGACAATGGCTCGCGGGAGTCCTTGCGGCTCCATGTCCTTCCGGTGATGGCGATGGACCCGGTGGCTGATCTCCAAGGCGGCGGCAGGGTGGGCTTCGAAGAAGACAACAGTGGCGGAGGCTTGCCATGACGGCGGCAATCAATTTCTCTTCCTCCCCCTTCCTCTGTTCTTCCGTGATGGGAGCACCGCGGCTGGGTCTTCTCACCGCAAACTTTACAATGGAGGAGGCTTGGTCCGGTGGTGATAGCGGGAGGTTGCTCCCGACCCGCGATGGCAACTAGAGCCCACGAGGAATGTCCTTCCTCACAGTGGGCTTCTTTGGCAAGCTTCTAGGCGGCGATAGTTCTTGGAGGCCGGAGTGGAGGTTTGTGAAGGCAGCAGCGGCAATAAGGGGTTCCTCCCCCTTTTCCTTCTCGTCACTCCCTCTCTCTCTTCGTTTCTCCTTCCTAGCCCTTTCTTCTTCTTCCCCCCTCTTTTCTTCTCTCTCTTTATTGAGAGATTTTTTGGTCCGACAGTGCCGAAAATGATGGTCATGTGCGGAAGCCATCGGCTCCATAAGCCATTGTCAACACAGGAGGTGGTAGAGCAGATCCCGTTGTTGGATGTACAGGTCTTGTGTCCCACGTTTGTGAATTGTCGATCGATCAAGTTGGCTAGAGTCATCGGATCTGAAACAGTCAAAGTGGTGGAAGCCAGATCTCGACCAAAAGGGGGCCGACAGTTACTTCGTTGGAGGGAAGAAGGGGACTATTGAAGTCGTAACCTACGAACAAGGAACGAGTGAAAAGGGAAATGAGAAACAGGTCTCGACCACCAGGGGTTGGAAGGAGGGAAACCGACCTCACATACCGGAGGTTGGAAGAGAAGATGGTGCTCCACCGCTGGAATTGGAGAAGACGGAGAGATGGGGCAGAGCCCTTGCACGAGAAAGCCACCAATGGCACTAAAAATTCATTCACTGCATATTGATTTTTGACGTTTGAATGCCCCTTTATAGTGGAGGTGGCATATTTACAATAAAGGAGACTCTCTAAAATACTATTTACAGACTTGTCCTTTTGAACACCAAAACAAAACTATAAAGTCTCCTAAAATTAAAAAAATATTTAAAAGAAATTAAAAAATCATCCCCATCATTCAATGTTGTTTTACATCATGGAAAGACAAAAATGTAATTAACAGTTGTTGCGCCAATTAGCACAGGTCTATTTAGGGACCAGTACGAAGAGGGTCTGACTCTAATTTCATGAACAAATAACATAATTTCAAATAAATATAAACAAATAAGAAAAACCAAGATATAACCCCTCCTTTCTAAAATAGAAAACACATAAAATTTCAAATGGAAAGGACAAAACAAAACAAACAAACAAAAAAAGTATAAATAAACAAAAAAACAAGATAAAACCTATCCGCCAAAAAATAGAAAACACATAAAATTCTAATAGAAATAAGAAAAAAAGCAAACAAGCTTCATAAATACTCTTTATAGAGATAAAAAATTGAAGTTCTAACACCTACCATTTACAAAACATGATTATCATAAGGTTTCAAGTTTTTAAACTTTTTCTTTGATACCATCAAACTAGAAAATGTTCAAAAATAAAAAACAAAAGTAAAAATCAAAATCTTAGAATTACTAAAATATGATAAAGCTGATATTAAATTCAATCCAACTGCCTTGATAATGATGTGTCCACATGAGCCACCTGACCCTAATCACTAGTCCTCACAATTTGCAGTGTTTAAGTTTTCATCCCCTCCCAATGGGTTCTCACCTTCATTCTTGGGGCACCTCACACCAAGGTAGAAGTGTTATGGATTGCAAGTAAATGTTCCTGCTCCCTGTGATGCGGGACGAGGTGGGACGGACCAGCGACGTGGCACTGCAGCAGACCGTCGGGAGGCTCAAAAGACCTAGAAATGCAGGAAATAAGCAAAACCGGACTTAAACTGGTCAAAATAGGCCCAAAATATGTCGAACCATGCCCGAACTGCTCAAAACGGGCCTGAACCGGCCCCAAAATGACTTGACCCGGCCTGAACCGGCCCAAAACAAGGTGAACCGGCCGGTTTAGACCCTGAACCGCTTCTGGACCGTCGAACCGGGCCGAACCAGCTCTAGACCGACGGCTGGCCGGTCAGCGGGGCGAACCGCCGCGCGAACGTGGGCGAGACGTGGGCGAGTCGTGGCAGCCCGGTGGGCTGCCAGGCGGGCGGGACGTGGGCGAGCAAGCTGTCGCCACGTACCCCCATCAGGGGTGGGGGTCTTCGACACCTCGCGCGGGCAAGAGCTTACGTGGGCTTCGTCCGCGACGGCCGCAGAGGGCGGGTGGCACAGTTGCTGTCGTCGGAGGGGAGGGGAAGGCCGGAGGGGCTCCATCGCCGAGGACGACCTCGCCAGAGTAGGGGTGAGGGCCGAAGATCTCCAACGACGCCGAGGGGGGGGGGGGGGGGTTCCGAGAGGGGAGAAAGGACCAGCGGAAGCCGGTTAGCTCGCCAATGCTGTGCTACTTTCGCCGGCAGTTGGGGGTCAACAGGAGGGGCCGAGGGGCCCTAAGAGGTGGTCTGACCTCTTCTATCTCCCCCTCATCTTCTTCTTCCTCCTTCCTTCTCTGTCTACATCGCGTCGACTTCCGAAAAGGGGGTCTATTGGAGGGGTTTAGCAAGTTCGGCAGGAAGGGGGTCCTTCCAGCACTTGGGAGCATGGTTCGCCGGGTCGCGACCCGACACCGACCCGGTCGGGTTTGGTCCCGACCGGCTCGGTCGCGACCCGGCCGGGCCAACTCACCTGGCCGGGTCGCGTGGGTCGCGCGAGTCGCGTGACCCGGCCGAGTCGCGCGACCCCGGCCATAAGGCCGTCGCGTCGACTTCCGGAAAGTCGCTCCAGCCCCCCCATTCAGCCCCTTGGGGGCTATTTAAAACCACCAAGGGGCTCCCCTTACTCCCACCCCTCACTCTCACTCTCAAGCTCTCATTTTGCTCTCATTGCTCTCATTTTGTTTTTCATTTACTTAATTATTTCATTAAGCACTTCATTAGTTCATTTAGTATATTTATTTAATATTTGTTTCATTGATTAGTTAGTTAAGTAGTTTCTTCTTTTTAATACTTATTTATTTACTTACATAGTTAGTTAGCTAGAAGATTAGTTAGATATTTAGTTTAGTAGTTACTTAACACATCATTAGTTAGAAGGTATAGTTAATTACTTAGTTACGTAATTAATTAGCCATTTATTTTACATAATTAAAAGTTTACTTAGATTAGTACTCACTTATTAACGTCATTAGCTTTTTAAATAGTTAATTACTTACTTAAGTAATTATTTAGTTAAAAAAAATGTCTTCTCCAAGCCAAACAACCCAAAGGTTACATTGCAACTTGATCTTCATGGCGGAGAGAAAAGTGCAATGTAAATATTGCGACAAAGTAATATTCGGTGGTATTTATCGTTTAAAATTTCATCTTTCAGGCATGAGGGGAAACGTTCTTCCTTACACACGGACTCCGCCAGAGGTCAGAGCTCAATTTCGTAGGCACCTACAGCAATGGAGCAAACGAAGGGAACTAGCAAACGACATAAGGAGACTGTCCGAGAAGAATTGCAACAACCGGGGAGACGTTCCGTACACATTTACGGGACCGGACAAGAGAGGCCGGATATTTTTGGAGACGAAGAGTACGAAGGTATGGGAAGTGTTACTCATAAACATAGTTCATTCTTCTATTTTAAAAGATAATTAAGTAGTTGAATACTTAAATATTTCTTAAATAGATGAGCTCTTACGGGGAATGGAAGCAAGTCAAAAATCATTCGCCGACGAAGAGTTGCATAGACGCACCGGCCGAATGATGGGTCAAGGGTCTGGAAGTGGGAGTGGTTGAGGAAGTGGAAGAGGATCCAACAACCAACCGCAAGATGAGGTTCATGATCACACCCAAGACGACGACCCGGCAGTAGGTCCCGTGGATCTCGTAATCACCAGACCACGACAACGTCAAACGACAATCACGACGGCGATGAAGAACCTAAAATTATGCAAGGAGAAGAATAGCCAGGTAATGTCAAGGTGGTTCTTTCACCACAGTATTCCGGCAAATGCCGCGAAGGGACCATACTACGAGAACATGATCGATACGATCGCAGACGTCGGGAGGGGAGTGCCTGGTCCAAACCCAAAGGAGATATACAATGTATATCTTCCTATGGAGGTGCAAGAAACAAAGAAGTGCGTGGCATCATTTGAACGAATATGTGAGGAACGAGGTTGCATGTTAATGACCGACGGATGGACCGGTAAGTAAATTTTTTTTTACTCATTTATATTAAATGTATAAACATTCTTTCTGGTATAACTTAATTAATATCTTATACTTAACAGGTATAACTAGGAAGACAATGATCAATTTCCTAGTGTACAGTCAAGCCAGCACGGTCTTTTGGAAGTCGGTCGACGCATCAGGACAGGTAAAGAATGCGGAGTATCTTTACCAATTGATAGATGGAGTGATAGAATAAATAGGAGAGAGCCGGGTAGTTCAAGTAGTCACAGACAATGCGGCCGCATACAAAGCGGCCGGACAGATGCTTATGGTCAAAAGACCAAAGTTGTATTGGACACCTTGTTCCGCCCACTCTTTAGACTTGATGTTGGAGGATATATGCAAGGATCCTCAAATAGACATGGTAGTTAAGCTAGCCCAGTTTATTTCTTCATTTATTTATAACCACAACTTTGTCCTTGCACTTATGAGGGAACACACCAAGGGGCGAGAGTTGTTACGGCTCGGTGTAACCCGGTTCGCCTCCCACTATATTTCCTTAGAAAGTTTATTGAGTCAAAGGAGAGCTCTAACTCAAATGGTCATTTCACTAGGTTGGGGTAGTTGGATGGCTAGATGTAACCCATCGGATAAGAGAAAGGGGAGAAGAGTAGAGGAGACAATAGAGAGTGGAGATTTTTGGAAAGTTGTAAAGAAGACGTTAGACATCGTCCAACCCACAGTGAGGTACTAAGGATAGTTGACGGAGATAGGAAAGCAGACATGGGGTATTTATATGATGCGGTTGAGAGAGCGAAGGAAGAAATCTCCAAGACCATGTCTGACTTCGCCAAGTGGTGGGATACTATAGATCGTCGCTGGAAACGTACGTTACATCAACCCATACATACAGCAGGTATATTTTCTTAAACATTTCCTTTTTTTTTAATGTCAGATATGTATAAGTTGTTTACTAATGCTATTTGGTTCATAGGTTACTTTTTCAACCCAAGGTATTGCTATAGTCCATAGTTCACGGCAACGAACGAGCTATTAGATGACGTGAAGAGCGTCATCCGACGGTTGCTTGGTGACGACGACCGGGCTATTATCGCCTGCAATAAGATGTACGATTACATAATGCGGAGTTTTCACTTTGGAACGAGCAGAGTTGAACGAGCTATGATGCTACTAAGTCCAGGTACGTAGCAATGTTTTTCATCACTTAATTAATCAAAGTTTACTTAGATAATAATGTAAGAAATTCAATTTATGTAGCTGATTGGTGGATGGACCATGGTAAAGTACCAGGGTACGAGGACTTGGCGGACGTAGCCATCAGGGTCCTAAGTCAAACCACTTCGGCTTCGGGCTGCGAGAGGAATTGGTCTACATTCAGCTTGATTCACACGAAATAAAGAAATAGGTTGACATCAAGGAGACTTGAAGACGTCGTGTATTGTCACTACAACATGAAGTTAAAATTGAGGAATTTGGAGAGAATGAAGCAGAACCAGATAGAACAAAATAGTTGGATATCACAGGCGGCGGGACGTTCGGTCGAGGAGCCGCAAATTGAAGACGAGGACATCGATTTGGATCAAATATTCTACGAGAAGAATTCCTTAGAAGCTTGGGTCAACGACCGAGAAGGGTTGGAAGAACCGGAGTTCAACCCAGAAGACCGACAATGGGCTGAAGGCAAGGATTCCGGAATCGGAATCGGAATCGGTTGGGTTTCGGCCGATTCCTGGGAAGGGAATCGATTCCGGATCGGTCCGGATTCGGTTTTTTTTTTTTGATTTTTTTTTCATCAAAAAAATTCAAAAAATTCAGAAAAAATTCTAAAAAAAAAGGAAATGAGTTAGAAACATTTTAAAAAATAACCAATGCATGATATCCACAAGAACACATCATACAAATACTAATGAACACCAATTGAAGACTTGAAGACTTGAAGTTAAGTACGTATTCCAATTCCATTTATTCAAATATCAAAGAGTTGATACATCATCAAAAAAAATTACATCATATCAATCTACTTCTACTACCAATATCTAGGATAAATATATGGGTTTTCCTCCTCTCCTCTTCGCGCTTCACGCTCCTCCTCGTCTTAATCTTGTATACGTCCGGGACCCACTCCAAATGAAAATAATGCCGATGCCATGCCATCAAGGTCAAATGGATCGGACTGCGGGACAACCGGGACGTAAGCAGAGGATGGTGGAGCTGGTGGTGTAATCCACTGCTGGTCAACCTGGCCAAATACTGGATACTGTGGCCTCTGTATATAAGAATCATGTGTATCCAAATCCGGCGTGTAATACGGCTTTGGAAGCCGTGAATCAGGAGACTCAGCTGCTGCTGATGGCTGCGTCGCTGGTATGCACTCCTCGTCATCATCACCTGAGGAGTGAGAAGGAGCACTGCGTCTTTGTCATCCGGGCCGACAGACGCCCGACCTCTAACTTCCTTCTCTTTACCTCTTCGACCATCTCTCGAACTACCGAAGGTCCGAACCCAAAGTTTTTTTCAACTTTGCAAATCCTCCCATTTTCCGTGCGGTCGCCTTTGTTTTCGTTCTCCCGACCGCGAACGGGCCGGGTAGCGGCCGCCGGGACGGGAGCCGGAGCCGGGGCCAAGCCGCAGTGGTCGCTCCATAGCCGCCGGGGCGAAGAAGGCCCCGCCCGAGCCGAGAAGTAGATGGAGGTGGAGCCGGAGCATCCTCCTCGGCTCAACACCATCCAACTCTCCTTCGCCCGTACGCGGTCATCGGGATCAAACTCGGTGCGTGATCCCGGCTTCCCTCTCCTATCCGGGAGGCAAGTGCGTGCTCCTCTGGAAAATGCGGTCCGTGTCCACCTCCTCGGGTGGTGGTGTGGCGGAGGAATGCCTCTGCTCGTACGGGCCACTGCGAACCGTGCAAATCGCTCCTCGGCCGATCTTACGCGGATCCTTGATATTCTTTATGCGCGGCCCTCGTATTTATAATGACGAGAAGACCGGCTTCTCGGCCCGGTGCGAGGTCAACTGTTCCTCCTTTTGGTATGTATCGGGTTGAATGTACTCAGGTTCCTCTCGCGGTGGGAGGAGCGGGTGCTACAACTCGGTATCCCGATACGATGACGCAGTGGATTCCATCCACTCTGGTGTTCACTGAACCCACCACTCACTGCAAGAAAAACACAAAACGAGAAAAGGAAAACAATTAACCCATCATCACCATAACTTATATGAAAAGAAAAGAAATTCCTCATCAAACTATTACTATACCAGGTGACACTTTGTCAACTGAATATTTAAGGTCAGCATCTGAGTATACGCCGACCCTCAACTTGTACTTCTGCATCTGAAAAATTTTAAAAAAAATTAGTTGCACGGTAATGCTAGTCCAAGGTATTTAATGAACTCTAACTTACTTCTATCTCGGCCTACATCTGTCCTCTTTGAGATCGGCACAGCCGGATAATCGCAAGTGTACCCCGCATCACCTCGTTGTCGTTCACCACCGTCCTCCATATTGGATGCGGGGGTTCAAAAAGTATCTGCAAGATTTTATTAGTTAACCTTGTGCCCTTTAAGACAATTATACAAAGAAAAATAATTTTTTAACCAACTTACCTGTAGCATGCACATCGCGGGGCAAGGTCTTGTCCCATCGGTCATCAATGATCTTCCACCACTTTTTGTAACCTCTGTGATTTTTTTCTTTAATTTTCAGCTTTGCCCGGTCCATAGCATCATACAATGTGCCCATCTGGTCCCTGTCATCTGAGTCTACCAACCTCAAGACAACTACCAGTGGCTCAATGATTGCCAAGTAGTAGGCAATCCTCTCCCAAAACCTCTTGTCGGTGATCTTCTTCTCAGACTCGACAAGAATCTCCAATCGCTCTTTCTTGTCGTACGCAGTTGTCCACCATATAGTTGTAATACTCCTCGACTGTGTGAACCTAACCAATGCATGCCTGTGCCGGTGTAAACTCTCCAGAGCAATGAAGTTCGTAGCAAATCGTGTCGGACCGGGCCTAACAAGAATCGTGCCCTCTGTGTGTGATCTCGTGATATGTAGCGAGCGGGGATGCGAATAAATAAAAGATGTGATCGTACGCACCGCCCGACAAGTGTGGATACACCCTCCTCCTCGCCTATATCCTCTAATACGAGATCTATGGAATGGGCCGCACGGGCACCCGAGAAGATGTGCTTCCTCTTCTCCATCAACTTCCTCCCGACCGCCTTATATGATGGTTCGTTGTCAGTGACAACCTGAACCACATTCTCCTCCCCCATCTCCTCCACCACTCCATCCATCAGAGAAAAAATGAAGTCGGCATTTTTTATCTTCCCAGAAGCATCTATCGACTTCAAGAATGTAGTCCCCTCGAACGACACCAAGAAGTTTATCATATTCCTCTTGGTGATACCGTCCACCCATCGCGCGTGATTGTGCAACCCCTCCTTCCACACCAACTTGAACCCATCCATCCACTCCCTCAACTCTGGACCTCCTCATCCGAGCCGGCGCCGTATATGTGTCTGTCGCCCGGGGCTTGCAAACCCGGTCCGGCCCTCACCCGCGGCATCCATAGTGAAGGGAGTGGCTGCATGTCTTCGGGATGCCTACATCAAGTTAAAAAAAATTGGGATTAGGTAAAATTAAGTTTAAGTAAATAAAACACACGTAATGTCAATTTTAATTTAAAAAGTGATACTGCGTACGTAAAAACCACTTCACAATGTGGCGAACGGCTCTCTTTGCGGCCGTTCTGTTGCCTTCACCCCTTTCGTTACTCGCTTAATCCCCATCGACCGGCACTCGTTTCTAAATAAATACTCGTCACTCGGTGTAAATCGAGTCTTGGTAGAAAATAGAGAACGGCGGTATGGCTCCTGTCTCACGGGGTCGAGCTCTCGGTCCGGGTAGGACGAGCCGATGCCGATCGGCCCAAAGGCGGGTCAACTGCGGACCCCGGACCCTCCCTGCTCCCCTCCTCCCCGCCCTCCTCCTCGGCCACGATGCGCGCTGGCAGCGTGCCTAGCACGTCTCGGCTCGGAGTCCGGTGGACTCGTCCTCGCTCTCAGCTCGGCTCGGGCCGCCTTCCCCTTGCCTTTCCCTTTCGAGGTAGGCGAATCGCGGTCCCTCCTCCTCTCGAGTAGCTCGTCGTGCAACTCCTCCCTCTCGCTCGATCCTAACCCCCGTTGAGAGGCTCTACACGTCGTGTATCCTCTCATCTCCTCACTCTTCTCCCTGGGCACCTTGTCACATTTTTTACATTCCCACTGTTCCGTGATATGTTGTTTCACCGGAACACCCCCCGTTCATCTCCTTCCCACACCACTTGTACCCTCTTCCCGACTAGGTCTACCATATGCCCGTGCTCCCAACCCACGTCGGAAGCACGCGTCTTGCTGCGTCACCTTGATCGGTCATTGCTTAAATCTGCAAAAATTGTAAACAATGCACTAAAAATGATTAGATAACATAAAAATTGTTTTAGACACTGTTCGGGTAGCAGACAACCCAAGAAACACACCATTCGGTATGTTTAAAGGGTTACGTATTTGCCGGAAATGGTCGTAAATTAACGTACGGGGTATCCGAAATTTTTCCCGTACAAAGAACATCCAATCGATGTTCAAACAACTTGAGCGGAGTTATTCGATCACAAATCACCGAGTTTAACTCTACTCGGAGTCGTCGGAAACGTGTAAAAATAGGCGTACGGGATATCCGGAATTTTTCCCGTGCAAAATGGACATATCCAGATAGTTCAAAACTTAAACGGACTTGTTCGGACAGAAATCGTAAAGTATAACGACACTCAAACTCGTCAGAAACGCGTAAGAATGGACGTACGAAGTTTTTGGCGAAGAAATCTTACCAAAAACCTTACAAAGATCGAAGAAGAGGTTGATTCGATGCCGATCCGAGCTTGAATCGGCGGAATCCTTTGAAGAACAGGCTTGGAATCGCCGGAATCGCCTGAATCGCCCCTGGAATCGCCGGAATCGGTGGAATCGGGCCGGAATCGACCCTGGATCGACGGAATCGGCCGGAATCGACGGTGGATCGACGGAATCGAGGCCGGAATCGACGGAATCGCGCCGGAATCGCCTGAATCGGTTCGATTCCCGGTCCAGAGTCGAACCGGGAATCGAACCGGGCCGGCTTAACCCGACCTTCCAAAGAATCGGTCGGATCGACCGATTCCACATGGAATCGGTCGGAATCGGATCGATTCCGACCGATTCCAGGCGATTCAGACCGATTCCGCGGAATTCTTCCCGGAATCGGTCCTTCAGCCGAGAATCGGATCGGAATCCACCGATCCGATTCCGGAATCGGTCGGAATCGGTCCGATTCCACCGATTCCGTAATCAATGGCTGAAGGAGTGCTCGACGATGTCCCTTTGGCCGAAGAATTCCAGATCCCTCCCTCTCTAGCAAAGCGACAGAGGACCGGAGAAGGAACTAGTCAAGGTACGCAAAGTAGGAGAAAAGATAAACAAGTTATGACTGATCCTTTCAATATTGCAGATGCTGAGACGGTCGAAGACGATCGAGAAGATACGCCGGAGCCGAACATCCGGGTGCACTACCAGACGTCCGAGGATTCGTCATCAAAAAGTAGTAGCGATGATGGTGCTGGATACGGGGGCGCGAACATTTTACAAGTACAAAGGACCCCAGATCCTCCCATATCTCCTACAACGTCGTTACATTTTACCGGCGAGGAGCAATATACTCATGCAACCCAAGACGCCGATCATGGAGAAGGCCACAAGGTAGAGGAGGTCATCGTAGCCATGGAGTTGAAGCAGAATACCATGATGCCTCCGACTATGTGTATGATTCATCCTATGGCTCTTGGTTCCCTACATACGATCAAGAGTATTGTGGAATAAATTATGTAGAGTCATCGGATACTTCGATCCAATCGACCTATAGTTATGGTGACTCGTTTGGATCAAGTCTTAGGATAGTTTCCCGAGGAACTGACGAATATGATCGTCATGTGTATATGTATTAAGCTATGTACTCAACCCAAATGACATGGAAAGAGTACATCAACTACCTACAAAGTGTAGAACACATCACATTGGAATAAAGTTGATGTATTATTTGTTTAAATCATGTCATTTATTTTTTCCCGATTTTTCTGTAAATTTTTAGATTTTTTTGCATTTTTCTTATTTTTTTGAATTTTTAAAAAAATGATTAAAACATAGGGTCGCGACCGGGTCGGCCTGGGGTTCCCGCAACCCGGTTGCGACCCGCGACCCAGCCTTCTGTGCTTTGGAGGTTTGATGGAGGTACTCCGGGGATCGCCGGTGGGGGTGGAAGGGCGGAGGTGGTTGATGTCGTCGGAGATGTCGAAACGGACGGAGACAGAGGTGAACGGTGTTGATAGGGTTCCAACATGAACCGGTGAAGGGGGAAGAGGCAAGAATGGCTCGAAGGCCGCTGGACGGAGGAGAAGGAGAAGGCGCTCTCGCCGGAGGGTCGCGAGGGAGACCGGTCCTCACCGGGGGTGGAGCTGGACTACCTCCATCGTGGAAGGGGTGAAGGGAAGGGGGGCAGCGCCCCCAGCACAAGGGGCAGCCCCCTAGGGTTCCAAAAATTGACAATGAACTCTCTCTCTCATTCCAACAATGTGTGCCCTCTTAAATAGAAGAGCCTATTACAAATAAGACACCCTAAATAACTATTTACATACATGTCCTCCTGAGGACCTAAATAAAAAGAAAAGACAACAAATAAAACTCATACAAACATGTCCAAATGGACGTAAATGCAAATAAACCCCAAAATGGACCGGATCGGATCCCCATCATTCTCCTCTACCAAGAGAAAACTCGTCCTCGAGTTTTGTTGTCTTCAAATGTTGCCATCACGTTCCACCAAGTGCCGCACTTCATCGGAAGCATCCCAGGAGTCGGCTCATGAGAATGGGCCGATTCCAGGCTCTGATACCATTTGATGTGGGACGAGGTGGGCCGGACCAGCAACATGGCGCTGCAGCAGGCCTTCAGGAGGCGCAAAAGACCTAAAATTGCAGAAAATAAGCAAAATCGGGCTTAAACCGGTCAAAACGGGCCCCAAAATATGTCGAACCATGCCCGAACCGCTCAAAACAGACCTGAACCGGCCCCAAAATGGCTTGAACCGGCCTGAACCGGTCCAAAACAGGGTGAACCGGCCGGTTTAAGGCCTGAACCGAGTAGTGGACCGTCGAACCCGGCCAAACCAGCCCTGAACCGGCCAAAACCAGACTGAACCGGTGGTCAGACCGGCCTGGGAGGTGAACCGGATCCGACCCGAGCGAATTGGCGGGCTGGTCGGGCGAGTGGGGCAAACCAGTGCCAGTTCGCCCACGACTTAAGGGGGGTGGCCGCCCATGGGTGGCAGGGCAGGGGATGCGGCCGGCTCACTAGCCGCCGCGTACCCCGACGGGGGGCGCCGTCTTCGACCTCGCGTTCGCGAGGGGCTCGCGCGGGCTCATCCGCGGCGGCCGCAGCGGGCGGAAGCAGCGAGTGCCGGAAGCAGCGCCAGGCGTCGTCTTCGCTCTCGCCGGAGGGTCGCGAGGGAGACCGGTCCTCACCGGGGGTGGAGCTGGACGACCTCCATTGTGAAGGGGGTGAAGGGAAGGGGGGGCAACGCCCCCCAACATAAGGGGCAGCCCCCTAGGGTTCCAAAAATTGACAATGAACTCTCTCATTCCAACAATGCGTGCCCTCTTAAATAGAGGAGCCTATTACAAATACGACACCCTAAATGACTATTTACATATATGTCCTCCTGAGGACCTAAATAAAAAGAAAAGACAACAAATAAAACTCAAATATTTACAAACATGTCCAAATGGACGTAAATACAAATAAACCCCAAAATGGACCGGATCGGGTCCCCATCACCCTGCCTATATGAATCCTATATGGGCACACATAGGATGCAATCTTAAATTACTCATTTCTTGCAAAAGTCAAATAATAATATTTAGGGGTGTCAATGGGCCAGGCCGGGCCGGGTTTAAATTTGGCCCAATCGAGACCAAGTCTAAAATATAATGGGCCAGCCCAGCCCGGCCCGATCCGTATTACGTTTCGGCCCGACCCGGCCCGGCCTAAAAAAATATAAATTTGACCCAGCCCGGCCCGATCGTGAACCTCTTTTTTTCTGCGTCTGTTCTTTAGAAAGAAAGACATCTCCGGACTTTTCTAGGAAAATATGTGATATCCTAAAAATATTAGGTAGTCCGGTGATAGTTTTAAAAATATTAGAACCGAGGTTCGGGTTCTTTGAAAATTTCATTTTTGACCCTTCTCCGCCGGATGGTGCGAGTATCCGGCGTTAACTTACATCGAGCAACGGCTCGAACGCCTTTGATTAACCGTCGCGGCAACTTGTTTTCGGAGACATGCACATCCACAACATAAAATAAAGAACTCAAAAGGGCAGCGGCCTTTTGGGTCCGATCAGATGCAAACCGTTTTGTTCGGGTTTGATTTTATTTGTTTGTTGGTTGACTTGAAAGTCAGTTTTGAGTTTTGGAGTTTGAATCAATTTGTTTGATTGATTTGTTTGTTGTTTTATGATTTGTTTTGGATTGAATTTGGTTGATTCAAGTTGTTTTGTTTTGAATCTGTTTTGGTTTTGATTTTGGACTTGATTGGTTCAAGTTTTTGTTTTGATTTCAGTTTGATGTGCTTAAAGTTTGAAGCAATTTGGTATTTGTTGTTTGGTTGGTTTTATGAATTTCCAGATTTATGATTTTTCTGAATTTTCTGGTTTTGAGTTGATTTTTGTTTTAGGTGGATTTTGATCCATGTTTTGAGATGTCGAAACATTGCTTATTTAGTTTCTTTTTGGGATTGATCTTTTGTTTGGTTGAAGGTTTAATTGAATGAATTTTCCAGATTATTGAAATCTGATTTTTTTTGAGTTGACAGATTTGATTTAAATCTGAATTTTGTTTTGGCAGATTTTGTGTTTGAAATCTGATTTCGGTTTGATTTGCTTCAAAAAAACCGGTTCAATCTTGTTGAAGATCGGTTGTGAGTTCAAGTTTGAATTTCAGATTTATTTTAATTCTGATTTTTTATTGTTTTGATTTTCAGATTTGATTTAATTCTGTTTTTGCTTGAATTGTTAGGTTTGATTTTCTGTTTTTTGATTTTTCTGTTTGAATTTCCAGATTGATTTTGAAATGGTTTTATTTAGTTTGGCGGTTTGCATCGCCTCCGACCCATCGGGTCACCTTGGATGCCCGATTTCATGCATCGATATGAACATCAAAGCTTCATTTCATTGAAAGATGAGTGGGGTACATCGGTGTACAATATGGTTGATCCTTCCCCCAATGTAGGTTCATCTCCACTACTTTGGAAAAATTTTGGCATTACGACGGCATGCCGGCTATTTTTCCAACTTAGTGAAAATTTACCCATCCAAAATAGCCAGCCTTAGCTTAGCCATATTGGGGGAAGGATCGACGGCTACGGGATTCATGCCCGCGCCCCCGTTCGGGTCGTAAGCTACGGGATGCATGCCCGCGCCTCCGCCCAAGGTGGAGTTCCCCCGGTAGGGGTGAAGTCCTTAATTTAATGTTGCTTTCGCATTTCTGATTTTTTTATTTGTTGATTTTTCTGAAGGCCACTTCGGGCCGGTTCATTCCTTCGGCGTCCAAAGCCGGGCTTCATTTTCATAGGCTCAACGGGCCTGCTTGAAATTCTGCTGCTTTGCTGGAGCTCCTTGATGGAACCGGCTTGGAAGGCCACCCGGCTATGCCCTTGGCCCGTCGTGCGGTTTCCAAGGGGTGCTGGGCCGTCACCTTCAAGCCGGTCTGCTGCCTTGCTGGGCTACGGCTTCTGCAGAACCTGTTTTGGAGCACTCCCCTTTTTGCTGTGGCGGCAGAACTGTGGGCCAAGAAGGGGCTGAGAATAGCCTGCTTTAAGGGACCTGTTTGGGGCTGTACAAAGGACAGCTTGGAGGCCTGACTTTGGGCTGCGCAAAGGGCTGTTGGATGGCCTGGTTTTGGACCTAATTAGGGGGTTGTTCAAAGGGGTTAAGAACAAGGGGCTTGAGGATCCGCCCGGAGTAGACTTGGGCCGTCGTGCGGTCTCCAAGAATCCCCGGGTCATCCACCCTCACCTAGGGCTCTAATAGGTGCCACAAAGGGGCTGTTCTAGGACCTGACTTGGGGTCGGTTTGGAGACTGAACAGGACCTGGTTGAGGTCTGATTTAGGGACCGGACAGGGCCTGTGTAGGGGTCTAATTTGGAGACCGCTTGGGACCTGTTTGGGGCCTTGGAGATGGGCCGATCATAGACCTATGTGGGGTCTTTTAGGGGCCTGGTTTGGGTGGCTGCAGGTGACCGCGCATGGGCCTGGTTATGGGCTATTGGGCCGGCTATGGACCTGAACAGGGGTCAGGTTATGGGCCTGCAATAGGGAGTTTTCTCCTGCTCTGGGTGGGAGTGTACGGCTGGGCCAAGTGGACCTGCAGATGGGCCTGCTAAATGGGCCGCAGGAGGTTTGATTGGCAGACCATGTTGGGGCCGGATTTGGGCCAGGATTGGGGTGTTCGGTTGGACTGAAATAGGCCTGCGCAGAGGGGCTTTTAGGGGCCTGGTTTAGGTCCGAACATGGGCTGTAGAAGATGATTTTTGCAGACCGACCAGAGGGTGGAGATGGACCCTAGAACAGGTAGAAAAGAAGGCTCTTTGAAGGGCTACATGGGCGCACCAACTGGCCTTTACCTTTTCTTCTTCTCTTCTTCTTCTTCCCTTCTTCTTTGGCTGCTGGCAGGTATGCACGTGGGCAGGAGGAGAGCAGCAGCAGCTCTGTTCTTCTAGCAGCAGGTGCAGGCGATGGTTACTTGGCAGCAGGGTGCAGGCGGCAGTTTGGCAGCCTCCCGGCGTCTGAAGCAGCCCCCCTCTGGCTGGTGCGCCCCCCCTCTCTTTTATAGAGGCTGGAGGGGGAGGTGAAGAGCCAGCAGGTGGCCTGTACGTAGGCCTCTTGGCCTCCCCCATGCAATTACTCCATTTATTGCAATTTAATGGCTGGCTGTCCCCTGATCTCCCCAACTCTTTGAATTCCCACCAGTCTTCAATATTGGACTGACCCTTGGTATCTCCCACGTAGGCTGGCCTCATTGGCTTCCCCCCTCCAATTAATAGGTCAAGGAGGAGGTGGCAGGTTATGTGCGTACAAGGCTTGCTGAGGTGGCAAAACTGGGCCTGCTTTTTAATGGCTGCGGCCCACTTCTTCCCTCTCTTATGGGCCTGTACGTAGGTGAGTTATAGGAGCTGGAATTCAGTTAATTAAATTAAGAAAGACTGGGCCAGCTGGAATTTGTGCCAATGGGCCCAATTCAGGACCTGTTTTGGGTCCTGATTTGACCCAATTGAGGGTCGGTCCAGCCAGAAATTGGCCTAAACCTATTCTTCTTCTTTTTTTTTCTGAAAATTCTGACGCCAACAGTATATTTCATATTTTTTTAATCTCTTAAACATCAAACCATAAAATTTTAATAACTTCTAGTGATCTTATTAATAGTGTGTCTTATTAATGGTGGTCTCTGTATTTGTGATAAAAAATATTACCAACTAAAAAAAGTAAAGTTAATTAAATTATTACAAAAGCTGTGACTAGAGATATAATAAATATTGATTTGATTAATATAAAAATCAATAAATACATGATCTATTAATAAATCAAAATTAAAATCAGATATTTTTTTTCCATTTTTAAAATTTTAAAATACAATATAATATAAGTATATAAAAATTAATATAATAATAAAATAAAAACAAACAAATCATAAAATTTATGACATATGGAATGAGAAAAACAGGCAGAAATAAAATTCTAAATTTATTAGATCAACTATGTAATATATTAAATATATTACAAGTTAACTACTATGCAACCAACGATCATAGGTCACGTCGTCACATATGCTTTTAACTTTTTTTATTTTGATTTCAACAGGCTTCATTTCCCAGCCCGAGTGATAGCCCACGTTGGGCCCGCGGGTCTATTTCTTTTACTATTTCTTTTAATAATAATAACAACAATAAAAATTAAAAAATTCATTTTTACTATTTTCAAATAAATTTCTATAGATGAAATTTTTTTTGTAATTTATATTTATTTTAGAGAGAGAAAAAGAGTATTTAGTTAATTTAATAGGACGTGAGTGAAAAAGGGTTATAGACATTTTATGTTCAATAGAAAGTAGGAATGAAATGTCTAATGATATTTTAGTTCTTTACAGATCCTTTTATTTTACATAGTTTGATAATTTTATGGGTATTAACTATCATCTTATGGATGTTTAACATAGAATATATGGTTAAGCCTCAGTCCTCAGATAGATATTTTATGATTTTTACCATAACTAAGTTTCTGATATAGCATTTAAAATGTAAAAGGAACAAAATAGATAGAAATAAGAAAAGATTAAAAGCTCACAAAAAATTGAAGCTACATTCGGATCAGCCCCTATGGACTGATTCCAATGCCAGCCCATGACAGGTCTCACCCAATCGAACATGAGGTCAATCGTTCTTTACTTGGCACTTACCTCTCCTCCCAAGACACCACCAGTGTGGCATGCCCCCCCCCCACAACTATGCACATGCGGCTAATGTCTCCTCCATCTACTGAGATATATATAGATAGAGAGAGAGAGAGAGAGAATAGTGAAAAAAAAAGTTTGGAGCAGGGGGATAGAAGAGGTTGTGACACTTATCTTGAAGCAAATAGATAATTTCTAACTTTTAACAACAATTACATTGATAAAATTGGTAGAAATGACATTAAATTTGTAAAAATTCTGTGATTTTCAGTGTATACAAACTCAATTGACCTTTACATCATAAATACAAATGCAGATAATCTTTAAGAGTATTTGTGTATGGGAGAGAACACTGGAAGATCTTCCAATGTTTTATCCTTCATCAATCCTTCCAAAATTGCATATATTAATTTAACTTGCTTGTTTTTTCTGAAACTTCTTAAGGACATTCATTTCCCATTCTTTTTTGTTTCTTTTCATCTCAGGTGTTAGAAATATATTATTCTTGAAGTATTGCAATCAAAGATCACTACATTTACAATATTAGATTTGTTTTTACCTATTTTTCATTTTTTACCTCAAAATTTTAGATCTGTTTTTATGGAAATCTTGGTTTTTCAGAAATCTTTACTTTTTATAGAAACCTCACTTAGGAGAAATGAAGCTTAAACTTATAAACTCAGCCTTGATGCACTGGGTCAAGTGGTCAACAGCTTCTATCATGTTAGGCACTAAAAAGCTAAAAGCTGAATTTTATTTGCTGCTCAATCCTGGCTCAACCAAAAATATTTAAATCAATTTTGGGCCTGAGCCAAAATCAAGCTTCATCAAGGAACATAGTTTCCACATAAGAAAAAGACAGAGAAACAAGGAAACAAAAAATCTAGATTGGCCAGATAGCCTGCAGTTCATCTAGATAAAAATGGCCATTGTATGAGGCAGAAAAAATATCAAAATAGTTTAAGGTATTTATGAAAGACCTTGAGAAACTGATTACCCAATCATGGCTGGAACAGCTTTCATTCACATCCTAACAATTCACCCTTAATCCAACTTCCACATTTAATTCCAGGTTTAAGTCAGGCAGCCCAAGCTATACACATATCAAAGAATAATGTAGATGATGTGCTTGCTGATTTTGTTTGTGTTTCAGGGTTTAATATGAACACAAAAGCAATGTAGTATTTGTTTGACTGCCTCTCGCTGAAACCAAACTCATCAAGCATAGAATTTGCCTAGTTTAAGGACGGTAAAAATTAATGTGGTCAAACAAGCCAAATTCTAGGCACAGCCATTTTACCCTATGAGAACTACAGTTCACTGACAGCCACATGCATGCTTTCTTCATTCTTTCTTCTTTCTCATTCAGGATCCTTCTCAGCACTCGACAAAGCTTATGAGTTGTATGATCAAGTTAGTTGAATAGGCAATACAGTAAGCATCATGGAGAAGAGTTTCTCTGTACGGGACCAAGAAACTTGTAAAGATACTGCTTCCTAAGGCAAGTTTAACAAACATCAATAATAATTGCATAGAAGGTAATTTCAAGCTTTTCACAGAAGCTGATTAGGAAGTGAAACCAAGGATACATTAGGAAATAGATACCCAAAACATCATAAGAACTTTCAAAACAGAAAATAAAATATGGTAATGAATAATGACAATACATTACGACAATAACATTTTGGTTTCATTTAAGAAAGAAAAATCAAAAAACCCTTTCACATAAAGAACAAAACCACTAAACCTGACAAGAGGGGAGGAATCAAAGTATAAACAAGCACAATACTGTATCAGCACTAATCAATGGAATGAGCCAATAATATTGGTGAAACCTAAAATGTACCAATTCTGTACACATTGTGGATCTCTCGACTGTTTATCATTGATCTAACCTGTAAGAACGCCAATTTTGATAAACAACCGAAAAGGTAAAAGATGGCACACCTCATGAAGACATATCTCATTCTAAAAAACGGGAAAATCACATACATACATATCAAGCATAAGGTAATGGAACGAGGCTTAACCAAATTGTCATAAATCTGGATACATGTTCGGTATTCAATCAACAAACGCAAATGATTCCGGATTGAAAGAACCAACCTGATGAAGCCAGTGTTGTTAAGGTCAGCAGCCACCAAGTCTTGCACGGTCATGCCCCTCTGCAGCACCCACTTCGCAATCTTCCTTTGCCGCTTATCAATCCTCGCCTCCACTAAGAACAGGAAGGACCTAGCAACCGCAAGAGTCGACACCAGCAGCCATACCGATGCGAACAGTCTTCCCTGGAGCGTCTTAAACGCCTTATCGCCGTAGCCGACTGTCGTGACTGACATGACAGACAAGTAGAAGGCGTCCACCCAATCCATCTTCTCCACCAAGAAAAGAACCACCATGCCCACCCCAATGCAGAGTACCACCACGCCAAGCGCCAGACCCACCTTCATCCGAATTCTCATCCGCCCTTTCTCGGCATCGAAGATATATCCACTCGCCCCAGCCCCGCCGCGGGCAGCCGCAATGATGACTCTTTCCTGCAGGTCGAGCACATAATTGACGGCGCCCGACATGAGAATATCGAGGAATCCAAATCCCAGCAGCACAAAGATGCACGACAGTCCCTTGGCGACGGGGGTAAGCGGAGTGATGTCTCCATATCCAATAGTGCAGAGGGTGACGATGCAAAAGTAAAGGGAGTCGACCACCGGGTGGGTGTCCTCCCCGGAAAAATGGTGCCGATAAAAGTAGTAGCCCAAGGTACCGGCTGACAGATAAAGAAGCAGCACCACGGAGGCCTGCCGCAGAATCGACCCAGATGACGCATCTTCCGGGCGGAGCAGCACAGAGGATGCGGTCTCCTGACCACTGAGGGCCCGTAGGACCGCTAGCGCCGGAGCTGTACGCGCCCGCTGGAGGGTCGACTTCCTCACATGAGGGTCGACATGGAGAAGAGGTGGGGGCAGACATAGGGACTCGTCATCTTGTGGGCCGGTGCGGAGATAACATGCACCTGAAGTGGTGGCGGATGCGGAAGCTGCCGGCGACAACGAGGCACCCGCCACCGACAGGCTGTCCAAGAAGGTGCGAGGAGAGGTGATGGTGAGCGGAGGAGGAAGAAAAGCCTCCTCTTCTTCCATGGAAGAGGATCTTCACCGGTTGCTTGCTCCGCTGGGAACGAAACGGACAAGATTAGAGCCCGGTTTTTGAGCGTGGGATGAGAACCGCTGTGTCATTGGACGGTAGGACCGTCTGCGTCAGCAACAGTTCCTAATATACGTTGTGCAATCTAAGCCGTTGGATAGATGAATAGGAACATCGAGACCAACGGACTCAGACCAAATTGAGTTACTTAGGAAAAAAATTTATAAAAATTAACCGAAGTAAGCGAAGAAGAAACAAGCCTATAAGTTACACAAGTAAAAATTAATGGCAACGATGCTCTCAAGGCAAGTTTATGGGGTGTTTGGTTGCATGATAATTTCTTGTACACTTTCATGATAAAAAATTATATTAAAATAAAAAGTGAACCAACTCATGACATAAAATTATCATGTTTGGAGGGATGTAATAACAAAAAAGAGTAACTATCATCTATGACCAAATAAAGTGGGGGACCACAAGAAAAAAGAAAGAGGTGAGACCCTATTTTCTTGTTTAAGAAGAAAATCACTTTCAAAACATAAAATTTGTCAAGGTTGTCAAACACCTCTTTTAACAAGTTTTCTTACAATTTTTAAAAATTAAAATAAAAACCTCCGTTATCATGCAACCAAACACCCCATTGGGGTCTTCTGTTTGAGGTAAACTAATATCTAATCTGAGACCATTTGACAAAATATTTAATATCTGCTTTGATTTTGTAAAAATATAAAAATGAACTTCTCATTATAAAATAATTTTAAAAAAACTATTTAACTTTAAATGATCTATTATAACTTTTAGCTTTTCAGAATTGAACATTTAATATTTATGTTTTATCACATAAGAAATTAGATTAAAAATTTATGATGTATGCCTTGATTGGTTAAAATATTAAAAATAGTGCTATATGAATCTTGATATTAATACTACTAGAGATCGAATATAGTCAACAGCAAGAATAAAACAGGTGGACAATTGTATAACAATTTTTGTGCCTTGTTGTATTATAAATTTCAAAATTAATAGTAATAGGGGTGTTGGATCGATCAGTTATGTTCTATCTTAAAATATAAAAAAACAAAAGTGAAAGATGTGACCGTATGAGTTTGGCTGTATCGATCCTAATTTTCATATATACATCTTTCTTTCTTTTTCAATCTCTATCAAAATAAAAATTACATTGCACATATTTTGTTTGTAAGAAAGAACCAAAAGAAACATAATTATCTAGCACATCCGCCTTCTCACTAAAAATAAACGTAGAAATTAAATATCACGGTAAATTAAAAGCTTACTTCTATTTTGGTCTGTTTCCAAAACACTATTAGCCAATTTTTAATAATTATCACGCTGTCCCCCATCCAACAGCGCGCGCTCTCTCTCGTTTGATGTCTCCCGCACCCTAGTCTCTCTCCCTCTTTTTGGACAGTCACCTGCAGGATGGAGCGAACAATATCATCATCGACTCCATCTTTGCTTTGACAACCCACAGTGCCACCTCAACCCTCTAACTGCGCCTTCACTAACAAACCCTCCTTCACTACGTGATCAGTGCCACCGTGGTCATTGTCCTCTCCTTTGTCAACAACCTACGACGCATGTCATCGTGAGATCCAATTGATCACATTCGTGCATTATAACTCAGCATTATCCCTCCTCTTTTTCTCCAGACATGAATGGATCGACATATATCCAAGCACCCAACTCCTCCCCTTCTTAATAGGTTTAGTGCAACACTTCATTGGAATCTTCGACACCTCTCTTTCCTTCCAATTCTGTCAATGTCTTCATGAACCATCGATCAACTCTCAATCGGTGATCCATTTGCAGCCGCACATCTAGTGTTGTCTGGTGTAGTACGGCCTCGTTACATTAATTGTCATACTTTTACACATGTCGTCACTACTGCATCGTGTGCTCATAGTTTAATCTACCCCTCCTAATCGTTCAGTTAGTTTTTGACATCGATTGAGATAGGTAATCCTACTACCCATATCACTACATTAACTTTAATAAACATGTTAAAAATGCGGTTAACTAAACTTTGGTTAATTAAATATAACTTGATAGTTTCAGCATGCATGGTCATCGAATCATCTGACCAATAGCTAGATTTGTTAATTAAGTTCTTCTTCATTGGATTGACTTCCATCTATGAATTAAGTGATCGTCAATTTGGGAATCAAATCATCAACTAGTAGGCTCTTTCTACTTACTTTAATTAAGATGTTCTATGTATTATTTTGAAGTGTGTATAACTATGTTAGTGATTAATGCAAAATATTTTGTATTAAAATTGTGTTAAGAATCGGTTATCATATGATTAGACATGTAAGATAAGTGCTCAATTTAGAGGAAAAATAGTATGTTTTGATATCTTGAATATTTTAGTTAATACATGTCAAATTAAGTAAGTTCTATACATGAGTTGTTACATGTATGTTTATTGATTATTTAGATCTCATGGCACATATGTTTAGATAAGTGTATGCATAATGATAACTCATTTAGATTTGATGATGTCTATGGTTAGATTAAATGTTTACTAACATGATGAATTCAAAGTTATAGACTAGAGAGTCTAATTGAAATAATTAAATGTCATAGTTTGATGTTAGGGTATGTATGCATTAGATGCATTCTGATCATGAATCGACGAGTTGATAAATTTTTGAGTAATATGTGCTTCTGAGTGGCAATATGTGACTTATGTAGTGTGTAATATTCTTATATGTTATTACACTTACACCATACTAGAGTTAGTGCCCCGTGGCAATGGAGATTAGAATAGTCTAGAGCATCCTTAGATCCCAGATAACGCAGTTCATCCTAAGTGCATTATTTCCTAGGTGCACTATAGGATTTAGTTTAACTATATTATTACTTCTATATATGGTAGTGATATAAATATATGCTATACAACTTAATCATATTTGATATGATTTGTCATTTATTCAAATATCTAATTCAATAAAACTGGCACATCTTCATTAATAGATCATATTAGTGATAGAAGTATGTGCTCTACAAGTCAATCATATGTGATATGATTCAACATTTTTATAAATATCTTATTCAATTAATCAAACAAATCCTTATTACTAACTTTTAGTAGATACGAACATCATTATGAAGTCATTGATCACATACAATCATATGTGATATTTGTTTTTTTTGTTTTTTTTTTTGATTTTACTGACCCGGCTGCCTATTTTTAGGTTTTCACCCGGATCAGCCCCCTTGATGTTTTGCCTACATGCCTCCGAAGAGGTTTTCATGTAGCGGGGTTGCCTGATTTTGCCTAGAGCGCCTTTTCAGGTTTTCACTCTAGCAAGGCCTCTTTTTTTTGACTCTTTTGCCCTTGGTCGATCGCCGTTTGGGTGATCGGCCAAGCCCGTCGGGCACTTTTTCTTTTTTCAGCCCTTTTTGTTTTGTTTTTTTTGTGGGGAATTAGGGCTTCCCTCAAGCCGCATGCACAATTGGATTTGACTATGTATGAATTTCAACGTGGTCAGCATGGAATGTGGGGCTTTCTGTGAGTATGGATTTCAACCTGATGTCAGAAAATTCAATGGTGAATTTGACCAAGTATGATTTTTTTGTAACTTGATGGTAAAAGGCCTGCCGAGTATGGGTTTCAACTCGAAAACAGGGAATCATTTTGTATGGATTTTTTGCACGGGTATGAATTTCAACTCGTGGTCAAGAAAGTCTCATTGTGGGTTTGACCAAGTATGGATTTCAACTTGGTCAGTGGCATGAGGACTTTGCATCTTAAGGACCTTGCGAGTGGGGCTATGAGTCCACTCGATCCATCAGATGGACTTGAGTTCAACTTGTCAAAGAGACCCGACTTATAGGAAAATAGGGCTTGTTCGGTCCGACCAATGGCGCGGAGGCTTTTGTAGACCGCGGCGGGCCAGAGTGGCTGTCACGGTGAGATTTGACAAATGTAAAGACCGAAAGGTCGGGACGATGGAGACTTTGAATGCCATCAAGAGCGAAGGATATTTCGATGGCAAGGAGGTTTTTCTTTTCTTTTTTTTTTGAATCGTCAGGATTGGAGGAATCAAGACGATATGAAGTTTTCGATGGTGCCATCAAGACCGGGATGATCAAGAAAGTGTAAGGTTTGTGAACCATCTTTACCGGAATGGTTAAGACGGTATGCAGTTGTGTTTGCTCCTTCTTTCTTTCTTTCTTTTCAATTTTTTTTTCATCCATTTTTTTTCATCATTTTTTTTTCTTTCTTTTTTTTTCTTTTTTTTTGCAGGGAATTAAGGCTTCCCTCAAGCCGTATGCAAAGATTTTGGATGGATCAAGTCAGGAATGAGTTCTTGACTTGACTTTGGATGTTTGGAAGTCCTATGGAGCATTGAGGTCCATTGGATTGGTACTTGGATTTCTGAGGAACCTATGAGTGGGGTTATGTGTCCACTCGGTCCTGGGAATTTGATTTGATCCTAAGGAACATGTGAGCGGGGCTATGTGTCCGCTAGGTCCTTTGGAGAAAATTTGGGTCAAGTATGGATTTCAACCTGACCTATGTATTGTGGGGATCCCCCTTGCCGAGTTTGGATTTCTCCTCATGGAACAAGAGTTTGAAAGATCCTAGTGAACATGTGAGTGGGGGATATGTGTCTACTTGGTCCTTTTGAAAAGTTTTGAATCCTAAGAAACATATGAGCAGGGCTATGTGTCTACTCGGTCCTTCGGAAGAGTTTTGAATCCTAAGAAACATGTGAGCAGGGCTATGTGTCTACTCGGTTCTTCGGAAGAGGTTTGGATCCTTCGGAGCATGTGAGCGGGGCTATGTGTCCGCTCGGTCCTTCGGAAAAATTTTTGTATCCTACGGAACATGTGAGCAGGGCTATGTGTCTACTCGGTCCCTCGAAAAATGTTCGAATCCTAAGGAACATGTGAGTAGGGCTATGTGTCTACTCGGTCCTTCGGAAGAGGTTTGGATCCTTCGGAACATGTGAGCGGGGTTATGTATCCACTCGGTCCTTCGGAATAGGTTTTGGGTCCTTCGGAACATGTGAGCGGGGTTATGTGTCCGCTCGGTCCTTCGGAATAGGTTTTGGGTCAAGTATGGATTTCAACCTGACCTATGAGTTGTGGGGGCATCTTGCCGAGTCTGGATTCCACCTCGTGAAGCAAGAGTGAAAAGATCCTAAGGAGCATGTGAGTGGGGGATATGTACCCACTCGGTCCTTCGGAAATTTTTTGATGATGGGATTCTTGGTAGACCATCGAGGCTGAAGTGGCCAGGATGGTGAAATTTTTGTTTGAAAGAATCCTAAGGAACATGTGAGTGGATTTATGTGTCCACTCGGTCCTTCGGAAAGTTTTGATGATGAGAATTTTGGTGGACCATCAAGACTGGAATAGCCAGGATGGTGGGAATTTTTGTTTGAAAGAGTCCTAAGGAACATGTGAGTGGATTTATGTGTCCACTCGGTCCTTCGGAAAATTTTGACAAAGGGGATTTTTGGTGGACCATCAAGGCTGGAATAGCCAGGATGGTGGGAATTTTTGTTTGAAAGAGTCCTAAGGAACATGTGAGTGGATTTATGTGTCCACTCGGTCCTTCGGAGAAGTTTTGACAAAGGGAATGTTTTGTAGACCATCAAGACTGGAGCAGCCAGGATGGCGAGATTTTTGTTTGAAAAAGTCCTAGGGAACATGTGAGTGGATTTATGTGTCCACTCGGTCCTTCGGAAAATTTTTTGATGATCGTCGAGACCTGAAGGGTCGGAGCGACGTGGAATCTTTCAGTAGACCATCAAGACTGGAGTAGTCAGGATGGTGAGAATTTTTGTTTGAAAGGGTCCTAAGGAACATGTGAGTGGATTTATGTGTCCACTCGGTCCTTCGGAGAAGTTTTGACAAAGGGAATGTCTTGTAGCCCATCAAGACTGGAGCAAGCCAGGATGGCGGGAATTTTTGTTTGAAAAAGTCCTAGGGAACATGTGAGTGGATTTATGTGTCCACTCGGTCCTTCGGAGAAGTTTTGACAAAGGGAATGTCTTGTAGCCCATCAAGACTGGAGCAGCCAGGATGGCGGGAATTTTTGTTTGAAAAAGTCCTAGGGAACATGTGAGTGGATTTATGTGTCCACTCGGTCCTTCGGAAAATTTTTGATGATCACTGAGACCTGAAGGGTCGGAGTGACGTGGAATCTTTCAGTAGACCATCAAGACTAGAGTAGTCAGGATGGTGAGAATTTTGTAGACCATCGGGACCAGGGTGGTCAAGATGGTGGGGACTTTTTGGTTTGAAAATCATCCGGAATGAGGGCTCCGGATGTTCCTAAGGAGCATGCGAGCAGGGCTATGTGTCTGCTCGGTCCTTCGGAGAGGTTAATGATGAGGATTTTTGGTAGACCATCGAGACATGGAATAGTCGAGATGGTGGGAATTTTGTTTGAAAAATGCCCTAAGGAACATGGGAGCGGGGTTTTGTGACCACTCGGTCCTTCGGGAAAGTTGATGATGAGAATTTTTGTGGACCATCGAGACTGGAATAGTCAGGATGGCGGGAAATATTTTTTGAAATGACCCAGAACAAGGGATCAGAGGGTCCTAAGGAGCATGTGAGTGGGTTTGTGTATCCACTCGGTCCTTCGGAGGAGTTTTGTTTGATTTTTTTTGTAGACCATCAAGACTGTAGTAGTCAGGATGGTGGGAATTTTTGTTTGAAAAAGTCCTAAGGAACATGTGAGTGGATTTGTGTATCCACTCGGTCCTTTGGAGCAATTTTGAATTTTTTTTTTCTTTTGATTTTTTATCGACCTAACTGCTCCTTTGTAGAGTTTTCACTCAGGTCGACCCCCTTTGTATTTTGCCTGTGTGTTCCTTTGCGGGATTTTCACACAGCGGGGTTATCCGATTTTGCCCGAGGCACCTTTGCAGGTTTTCGCCTCGACTGGATTTCTTTCTCTCTCTTTTTTTTGACACTTTTGCCCTCGGTTAGCTGTTTATGCCTGGCTAACCAAGTCTGTCATTTTTTTTTTTTGGTGACAACAGCGGCCTATGATGCGTTGGCCGGCTCTATGTCGGGAGGACATGATGGCTGGATGATGTTTTATTGACTAGCCTGCAAACACCGATGATGTATCATGTTTACGGTGTAGTTGCTTGGTTGCCCAGTTTTAGGTGAACCTGAGGAGGGTATACCAGTTGCTCCCCTATGTTGATGACCTTGTCGCGGATCATAGCTTCGGCCAAGTCTTTGAAACAAAAGCAGCCCTCAATTGTGTGCCCCAACATTCTGTGGTAGGGACAGAAGTTGGGCTCATCAATCCTTCCGGCCTCTTGGGGGCGCTTGATTTGTGGAAGGTTGATTAGGTTGCTCTCCATGCAGGCATCGAACAACCTTCTTGTGTATTCTTGTCGGAATGAATATGGCTTAGACCGACGTTCCTCCAACGAGATCCTTGTCCTCGTGTTGTCAGGAGTTTCTGAAGTAGGAAGAGATGTCATGGCGTCTTTCCTGCCCCCATTGTTGTTCTTGTTTCTTGAGGAGGAGAAAACATCGACTGTATTGACATCTGTCGATTGCTTGTCCTTTGTTGACTTTGACCTGGCTGTTGCCGTTGGTGGACTATTGAAGTAGAAGCGTTCAATTTCGGCCACCGTGATATTTAGGTCATCGAAGGTCTGGATTCTGGTTCCCAAGACCTTCTTTTGGATTTCGGGCCGTAGGCCCCTTTTGCAAAGTGCCACTGCCTCTTCATTTAACGGCGGATTGGCACATTTCATGCAGATGTCGCGCCACCGCCGGATGTAGTCGACGGCCATTTCATTGCGCGCCTGCGTCATTGTGGCGAGCTCGACCAATGTGTGTGGTCGCTCAGAGAAGCTGAATCTCTCCACGAACTTCCGTTGCATATCTGCCCAGTCGGCGATGGAGTTTGGCTTCAGCTTTGAGTACCACTCAAACGCTGTGCTGGTGAGAGTGGTGGCGAAGTATTTGAGTAGATATGACTCATTGTATGCCAGCTCTCCCATATGAGTGAAATAGAGAGCCAGATGTTCCCTTGGGGACCCGTGCCCATCAAATTTGGAACATTTTGGAACTTTAGAAATTCCCTGGGGCAGCCTCACGTATTGGTGATGCAATGGATAGGGAACTTGATATTGGCCCATCATGATGTGGCCTTCGTTATGTTGTGCCAGCCTAGTGGCAATGAGTTGCTCAATCATATCCCGTTGAGCGGGCTCCATGAAATTCTGCGGAGGAGGCGGCTGGTAATGGTGCATTACCTGTACGTCGTCATCCCCAAGCATCCTCGGTGTCGGCGGCTGGTGAACCTGAGGTTGTGGCGGAGGAGGTAGTGGCTCGACCTGGGCGACGCAGGGGTCGTCAGCAGCTTCGTCTGCCCCTGAATCTTGAGTCGACTGAGGTCGAAGTAGACCGGCACTGGCAATAAGAGCCTTTAACTGCTGATTTTCTCTCAAGCGCCCCCAAGAGGCCGGACAAGGATTTATTTATAAGTATAGAGGCATGGTTGTAATTTATGAAAAATTTTGGTCTTTATGAAAAATTCGAATTTCTCTACAAATAGTGATGGCTTACGCCAAAGCATGTTGTCAATTTCTCAATAAATAGTGATGGCTTAAGCCAAACCCGATTGTCGACTTGGCTTTCGAGCTCCACACCCATACCCACTCCATTGCACACCTACCTTGGTCCCTAGACTCTCTACCCTTGACGTCACTTGGGCATCAGAGGATGCGGTTTTGGTCATGTGGAAGAGAGAGGTGAAGGGGGAATGAAGGAGGGAAGCACACAAAGTGTGGTCACTAGGAACGCATGGGTTCTGAATGTAAATAAAATATAAATATCGACATGTGTGCCTTAGTGTGGATGTGTCCTGGGTTCTTAGCTTCTTCTTCGCTAACCGGCTAAAGAAGAAGAGTTCATTTGAGTTCACTTTCCTATAAAATGTATAGCCTGTAGTCGCGTCTTAGATGACACATCCGAAGTTTGGATATGTCTTCTGGTAGCTTTTAAAATCAAAATAAAATAATGCAATTAAAAATGGGAATGATAGCATTATCCATAAATGAAATGAACATGAAGACAAATGGTGCATGATGAACTAGATTAAGATTAGTTTGCTAACTCCTTTTTGGTATTTTTGACTTTATGTATGCAATGAGAATGAGTGATGAACTAGGAGAAATAATGAATAATGATGAACAAAATGATGCTTAAAGGGACACTAAACAAATAAAACAAGATCCCAAGTAGGTCTTGCATCAAGATTACTCCTCGTCGGTGAGGACAAATCTAGAAGACCTTGATTTAGGATGAAGAGAGCCCTATTGAAGATGTTTTACCAATGCTTGAGGTTTCTCTAGGGTGACTCTTGAGAAGTAGAAAATCCCAATTGTAATATGTGAAATGCATCTAAAAATCCTTCATAAATAAAGAATTAGAGGACATTAGGTTCATAAATGGGCTCTCACTAATTGCAACCTTAGATGAATTTGGTTCATCTAGGCAGGACTAAGGAATTGCCCACTTCTTCAATGTGTCTAATAGAGATTTCAAATTTCTTCGTTAAACCCACATGAAGTTAGCAAACTGTATGCATCTAAGTTGGCGGGAGATGTTTGATTAGTGGCAACTGTATTTGTAGACACACAATTTTGGTCTAGTTGGAGAGCTTAAATTCTTACTTTCATGAAGTATATTTGGGTATTCTTTCAAGAAAACCAAGTTTATAGAAAAATTGGAACTTTCCTGCGCGTTTTGGCCAAACTGGGCTTAGTGCCCCCTTAACAGGGTGCTTTCACCAAGTCAAAGCACCCTACAAATAGGGCACTGGGCACCCTATTAATAGGGCACCAGGTGCACCACTGGTAGTGCGCTACATGGTCTAACTAACTAGACAGATTGATGGGATAGTTCTGCAGATAAAGTTGCCCTCCTTTTTTGCTATAAAAGGACCCTCATTTAGAGGGTTTACCAAGGGTGTCCCCCACCAACTCTCATCCACCACAACACTCCTAAGGCCTTACAAATCCTTTCCAAGCTCTCAAACCGTCCCAAAACCCTCTCCAAATCCCAAAAAACATTATAGTTGCTTCTTGAAGGAATAGACCAATAGAATGAAGTTACCCTCTTTTAGACTATAGAAAGACCCCCATCTAGAGGTTTAAGTGGTTCCAAGTCCATCCCTCATTTCCTATTATCTACCACTACACTCCCAAAGGCCCACAACTGTAAGAAATCAATACATGACAGCAAAAAATTTTGATTCCATAAAACCATGATCTTTGCCTTGATCGATGCCGAACGAGTAAAACCGGGAACCGAATATGAAGTAGAACGAGAGTACCTCATGAGATTTCTAAAATTCCTCACCATGGATGAAGAGAAGACATTCCTCCTTGCTGAAAAACCGTTCAAGTGTCCGGTCTCTAGCGGTATCCACACGATTTGCTTCAATAGACGAGTTCTCTCTTCCTTCGGGCCTCTAGAAACCTTCCAGATCTAAGCTTGACCATGGGAGATCACCTTCTAGAGGAGAGAGTAGGAAGAGAGGATGCTTGGGACGTGCTCCAGCCCTATGGCTTGTCAGGGTTTGGCTTCATAAGCCATTTATATATAGAAGATGGAATTTTTCACAAAAACCCAAAACTTCTATAGAATTACATCCATGCCATCATCTTATTGACCAGATCTATTGTGTGTGACCCGCTAGGCCCAATAGTCTGATGGGTCGCCTGCCACTGTAGCAGGCCCAGACGGTGGCCGATCGGCTTTCGGCGCACGCGCATTTAATGGCATTTATGGTCCCGCAGGTGACACGTCAGACGGGTCGCTTGCTGATTCCGAAAAGTTTATTTTATTCCTGAAATTCCCCTGTGACCCTTTTGCCTATAAAAAGGGACCCCCTAACCACTTTTCAAGAGGTTGGAAGAGTGTTAGAAGGGAGAGAACATCCGAAGCTCCCAAGAGAGAGCCATAGAGAGTTCCAAACCTCTTCCATTCCCCAATTCTTATTGCCCAAGTGATTGAGAGCTTCCCACTTCCATCCACCTCCGTAAATCGACGTTCTTCATCCTGTTTCTTCATCGGCATCCATTTCGAAGCTTCTCAAGCTCCTACATCAAAGGGGGAATCATCATCCACGTCCTAGGAGCTTCCGGGAGTCGTCATCAAGCTTCTAAAGCCGTCTGAAAGCCTCGCGGGAGCATCCAGGAGTAAACCGAATTTTGGTGCAGGAGGCGACCCGTTTGCCAGGTCGCCCAGGTGACCCCCCTGCCGAGTCGCCTAGGACTCCATATTGCCATTTTTGGAGCCAAAACCCATTTTTTCTTCCACCACCTTATAGCATTACTTTGTTTTCATGTTTTCCATCATAGATCATCACATTTACATGCATATTTAACTTAGTAATACCATATATCATCATCCAAAAACACATAAAAAGGGGGTTGGGAGTTATTCCCAATCCGGTTAGTCCACTTCCTTTTGCGGTTTCAGTTCATTTCTTTTGCAAGATGCTTCACTATCTTAGTTCTAATCCACTTTCACTTGTCTTCGTGGCTTACTTGTTTTTGTAGTAACAACTAAAGTGCTTCAAGCTCTTTCTTCTCGGCCGGCCGAAAAGGAAGAAGATGGAACCCATAATCTCCCAACACAATCTCTCCGCTTAGGTACGTTCGGACATTTCCTTTAATACTTACATTGTCTCTTTACCTTTATTCTCGGAACCCGCGGTTCCTGGCGACCACAACCCTACACCACCGGCGAAACCGAAAGGAGGAGCAGCGCTCATCGTTCTGACCCAGGGAAGCAAAGGAAGGAGAGAAGAAGAACCGGGTCCAGATCGGGAGTTCCACATCTTTTGGAGACCACGGTGGGACCATCTCATGCTTGAAGCAAACTTAGTTGTTCCCCCATTTCCAAGTAAGCCCCTTCTCACCTTTACTATCTTCATATTGTCCTCCGTTTCTTTTATTTAGTCGATCCCCGCGTGGATCTCCTTCCGGTTTGGAGAAACAAGTTCCCGGAAGTGTTCTGTTTTCGCAAATGACCCCTCTGCTGTGTCATCTCCTGTTTTTATAATTCAGAGTTTTTCGTTTCCTTAGGCCCCTACGTGGGCCCACTTGCTTTTCCATTTACTGTTATTTCTAAGCATCTTGCCCTTAGTTTACTTTCAAATCCATGCTATTTCGGTCCCCGCAGGACCCTGGTTATTAAACGCTTTCCTTGGGTTTTGTTTTCTGTTTTCCGCAGGTGACCCCCCTACCGGGTCACCTACTAGGCCAGTTGGTGACCCGTCTGCCGGGTCATCTTCTCTTCCAAAAACTTCCTTCTTGCTGCAGTCTTTGGTTTTATCTACATTTACTCATTTCTCTCGAATCAAGCTTGCAAAAATTGTTATTTTCCAGCATCCTTGACTTGTTTGGTTATTATTCTTGATAGTTTAATCATCATCCTAGTTATTATTTGTTGATCATTGCATTGTTTTCCTTTCTTATTGTATGTCATCTCATCCTTGTTAAATTTTTGCATTAGATTGCATCAAGTACCGGGTTCGCCCGACTCATTAGGTCATTCGAGACGGGAGGCTCACCCACCTCCCAAAAGACATCTCCATCCCACCCGCGTCTCTTGGTGGATTCCGATCTCTCTTCCGGGGATTCCCTCTCAGTTGATTAGATTGGTTTTCACTAAGACCTCCGTAAGTCCCCAAAAGTGAAGGATTCCCTCTTCACCGATCGGGTTGGTTGTACCTTTTACCCAAAAACCCGGTGTCACCTATCACCCAATCGTTGTGAGAAAAGTGTTAATCCTAGATTGCTTGGCGTTGTGAGAGCATAGGGTCCAACCTATCATTGAGAGGAAAATATTCTCTTAAGGAGCTCATCTAAGGATTGAACAAAAACAGTGCGTTTAATCATTCCAAGTCTTTGTTTTAACTTGTTTGTGCAACGAAAGTGAAAATCGAAAAAAGAGAGGGTTACCCTTCTCACAAAAATCCTTAAATTTTTTCCAAAAAAAGAAATCATTGCTTGAGGTAATACTTTTTTGATCACAACAATCAAAAGAGGACAATCTTTAAGTAACTACCACAAAAAAAGAGGAAAGAAGAAGTTTGCTTTCGGTAATTACTTGTTTGTTAGAACCAAAACAAAACCAAAAAAAGGGGGGGTCGCAAGGACCGAAAAAAAAAGAGAAAAAGCCAAAAAATCTTTATTTTATGTTATTTGCTCTTTTGCTTTTATGCCTATGTCACTTAGGTCCGGACATGTCATGGCGGACTACTACGAGCCCGAGGAGTTTGACCAGGCGCACGCTGACCCGCAAGAGGTCTAGTCAGTCCATGAAGGAAACGTCTGTGCCGTCCATGATCCCGATCATCCCTACGAAACTGACAGGGTCGTTTCTCTCCCTCCTAACCCAATTTCTCTTCAAGAGGCTTTATTCCAAGCCAACCCCGATCAACTTGTTCAAGCCCTTCAAACCGCTCTTCGGGGCAAATCCCCCGTTAATCATCCACAAATGGAAGGACCTCCTCCTATATCCACACCCCGATCTGTGGACTGCCAACCTGATGCGGTACCACACGGTCATTCACACACTGGCCCGATCACTCCCGATCATCTCTTTCCGATAGTGAATCTCAACCATCCAGATCCTAATTTGGCCAGGCCATCTAGGCCGTTGGTCTATTCTTCTAATCACCTCCTTCATCCAGCATACCCTTCTGTACAACCACCCCATCGAGTTGCAACCCTTCCCCCTCAAAATCTGATACATCGGGCACCTACATATGCCACGTCTCCCCCAATCACTCGAGAACCAACCGCCGATAATGTGGCAATCAACGAACTCAAGGAGCAATACAAGGAGCTCCACCGTATGATCGACACTCGGTTGGCACCCGATGTTTCTCTCCCGATCCTCCGCTTCCCACCCTCCGAATTACCAGTTTTCCACCGTTACAATGGCACCGGTAACCCTTACATTCATGTCAAAGATTTTCTTTATGAGTTATCTGCCTGGCAAGACGATCGGCAAGCCCTTGCCTATATTTTTCGAAGATCTTTGGAAGGGCACGCGCTAGAATGGTTCTATTCACTTGACCCCTCGGAGGCCGGCAATTTTGACATTGTTAAACCCAAATTCTTGCAGAGGTACAGAGACAGGATGGGCCCGAGTTACTCAATTACAGATCATAGCTAATGATGGAAGAAGATTTTGTCAAATACAGGAGGGCAGAAGAAGATTTTGTCAAATATGCTGACAGATGGAGGTCCATGGCTGAAAAGTTAGCTGACCCGGTTTCTGAAGTTGAGCAAGTCAAAATGATCATAGCTAATGCCGCCCCAGCACTAAGAAACATACTTGTCATGCACCATCTGGGAACCATGGTTGAGCTATATGAGAGAGCTAGATACATTCAAACTCAGCTTAAAGATACACCCTTCATGAATCTCTATGACCCGAAATCCCAGGCCACCAAAAAGGCTGCCTTCACCACTACCGGCCCGGTAACCGAAGGGATAGTCAACAATGAAAATGTGAGTTTGGTGGGAAACCCGATCCGTAACCCACCTCCCCAATACCAGCACCCTCGGCCTAACCACAACATAAGAACCTACCAGCAACCACCTCCTCGACCCCCAAGGCCCCAGTTGCCTCCTCCACCTCAACAATCACAAAACCCGATTAACAACCAACGCCAACCACCCAGGCCACCCAACTACCAACAAGTACCACCACCAAACATATATGGTCAGAAGAGAGTGGGGCCCAAGAGAGAGAACTACCCCCCTCTGCCTTATTCCTTAACTGACATTTTCAATGCCCTGATGGCAGCACAACAAATAACACTCCCAAAAAAGAGAATGGTTTGGCCGGGAACAGCAAACACGGACAAATATTGCATCTATCATAGATATCCCGGACACAGCATAGAAGATTGTTATTATTTTCGGGATTACATTCATGATTTAAATGAACAAGGCAGCATAGACTGGGCACAGATGGGAGAATACATCAACTCACTCAAAACTCAAGCACCAACTGTACAACAAAGACAACAGCAGCAAGTAAACCTGGGAATAGTGCAAAACCCGCTACCAACACATGCGCCCGCACCCGCACCTGACGGCCATCGAGTTATCCACATTTCAACCCCTTCGGAAGATGCTCAGAACCGAGAACAAAAGTGGCAATTCGAGAATTTCACGTTCACTTTCCCAACTCGCCCACAACCAACCCATGCCAACCGAATTTTACTCACCATACCCCGATCCCCAATTAACCTTCCACCCATTATAAGACCTCCTTCCGCCCCATTGTACTCGGGATGAACCATAATTCGACCAAGTGTAGCCCTATCCACTCCACCACCACTCCCCCTCGGACCCATCATCCGGCCACCTCCCCCTCAGCCCACAACCACACCTCCAATCACCAAAAAGGAGACTCCACCATCTATTGACTCCGCGCCTCTCACTAATCCCACACCCCTTACAACTCCAACCTCGACAACCATAAAGCCAACGGAAACCACTACCATTCCCAACCCACCGCCTGTCCAACCAGCAACAACCCACAAGCCCACTCATCCCCAACTCGCCATGGTTCTCAAGAGCGGGCGCATGTTCCAACGCGTATTCCCACAAGTAGGGGCAACACAGGAACCAGAAGAAGAGATTGTTGAAGAGCCGGCCCCAGGAACATCATATGACTTATTGAAACACTTGGACAAGACACCAGCACGGATATCCATCTTAGAATTAATCAAGAGGTCCAAAACTCATCAAGAAGTCTTGCAACAATATCTTCAAAGGGTAATGGTACATGAAAGCCTCCCTTCTGAAAAGATTATTGTTGTCCTGGCACCAAAAAGTGAGCACCCTGCTCTGACTTTCAACAATGAAGAACTGGCAAGCCCCGATGTCCAGAGATGTGCCCTATGTCTAACTATTGGTGTCAAGGGGGTGTTACTCACAAATTGCTTAGTGGACACCAGAGCTTCCTTGAATATCATGCCGCCAGAAACATTGGAGTTATGTAACATCTCCATGGAAGAAATTAACCCCTCAGGCCTCACGGTTACGGCATTTGACAATATCAAGAGGCCCGCTCAAGGCATAATAATGCTAGAGGTGGAGTTAGGCCCCAAGGTTATTACGGCCGAATTCCACATACTTGAAATGGACCCTACTTACAAGGCTATACTGGGGCGTCCTTATTTGGAGACCCTTGAGGCAGTGGCGTCCACAAATCACCAATGCATCAAATTTCCATACAAATGACAAGTTATCAAAGTATCAAGTTATGTGAGTCCTTCGCCATCTACAACTTCATGGATGCCGGCCCAGCCAGTGATAACCTTGATGGAGTTGCTAGAGACCGGTGAATCTTCGCAGCAAATTCAATACAAAAAGAGAGATGCTAAGCTTCCCATTGGCTGGCACATTATGAAAATACTGGGATATCAAGAAGGACAAGGTCTAGGTAGGTTCTCACAAGGGATCGACAAACCCATTAAGCTTCCCCACCAGAAGACCAAAGCAGGGCTCGGGTACCAAGAAACTGGAAAAGACAGAAGGACATCTGAACCAACGCCATGGAAAAGTAATATGTTTGAATATTTTCTCCGAGGTGAAGTTATCCAGATTTGCCAAGAAGGCCCAGCATACTGCCATGATATCAACACGAGGCGTAGAAAAAGACAAAGAATCGATGAAGGTGAGGAAGAGCTTTATCTTTCGTTACACTCATTGTTTTTGGCTGATGAAGAGGGATCAAGTGAAAGAACCAAAACGGACTTGGCCCTGATTCATGGGAACCGATCCGCCAGGTAATTTGCTTTCCATTATCAATCTATTCCTTGAGGGCCGTCCACCATCCTCACCTTTTCGGGATTTCAGTCACCTATTCAACTTAGTTTGTCTCATGGACTCCCCATTCCCTTCGGTGATAACAATGCCAGACGGCCATTTTTCCCAGACAAGATCGGGCCTAGGCAATGTTTCACTGATACTCTTTCCATCGGGCCTGCTAGCCCCTTACATCTGATGCTCCTCCGAGCATTCTCCTCTTTGACTCTCGGTCCTATAACGCCAAGATCTCACGCAATCACGACAAGCCCCGATGATCCAGAGAGCTTGTCGGGTCTCCTTACCCTCTTGTCTTTATGCTCCGAGCAGGCACCTAAAACTAGGTCGATCTCCATGATTGTTCTTCACCAAAAAAAACATCCTCTTCACGACTCGTTGGTCGATCGAGGAGGCGTCTCTCTTGGCCCCAGAGGCCACCTCTCCCGACACCAACCTAGAAAATCCACCCTTTCCCCTTGTAAATACCGCACCTTCACTTTCTATAGGAGTAGTTCAATCTAAAAGAAGAGGGAAGAGAGTTCCGAACTGGTACTTACACCAGCTAGCCCAAGCAACGTTGGAATGTACCAAGATGCCAGGATTTTTAGAAAATCCACTTTCTTTAGAAGAAATCAGGTATGAAGAAGGAAATAACATTGATACATCCTTGGGGGTGTACGAGGTGGCTACCGGAAAAGATTCTGAATCCGAAGATGAAGAAGAGGACGTGGCTGACAGTTATGCGTCTGGAATTAAGAGATTCGAGGAACCCTCAGCCGCGGATGACGAGCCTACTAAGGAATTGAATCTCGGCACACCAGAAGACCCCAGAACTGTCCTCATAAGTGCCAACCTCACCTCTGTTCAAGAAGAGAATCTGGTGAAAGTCTTGCGAGATCACAAAGAGGCCTTTGCTTGGACCTATCAAGACATGCCTGGACTAGATAATTCCCTAGTTGAACACTGATTGACCCTTAAGGAGGGAGCAAGCCCGGTTAAACAAAAACTTAGAAGATTCCACCCAGATGTCGCTTTGAATATGAAAGAAGAGGTCGACAAATTACATCAAGCCAAATTCATTAGAGTCGTTCTCTATCCACAATGGGTGGCAAACATAGTCCCTGTTTTGAAAAAGGATGGCAAGATTCAGATCTGCATTGATTTTCGGGACTTGAACAAGGCCTGTCTTAAAGATGATTTCCCGCTCCCTCATACTGATGTACTAGTTGACAACATGGCAGGATATGAGGCTCTCTCATTCATGGATGGGTATTCGGGTTACAATCAAATCCGATTAGCCAAGGAAGATGAGGAGAAGACTTCTTTCACCACGCCCTGGGGCACATACTGCTATGTGGTCATGCCATTTGGACTAAAAAATGCTGGTGCAACCTATCAAAGAGCCATGATGGATATCTTTTATGATATGATGCATAAGGATGTAGAAGTATATGTGGATGATTTGGTGGTTAAGTCTAGAACTCTAGACGATCACCTGGAAGCTTTGAGAAAAGTTTTACAGAGGGCTGAGGAGTACAAGCTCAGGATGAACCCTAAGAAATGTGTGTTCGGAGTTTCCTCAGGAAAATTGTTAGGGTTCATTGTCAGTAAGAGAGGAATTGAAATTGATCCCAACAAAGCTAAAGCAATCGCCAACCTCCCGCCACCACGCAACCTCAAGGAACTCAGAGGATTGATTGGAAGGTTGCAGTTTATCCGGCTATTCATTTCTCAGCATTCCCAAAGGTGCAAACCCTTTTACGAATTGACCAGAGCAGGGGCTGAGTTTAAGTGGGATAGGAAGTGCCAGGAAGCATTCCAAAGACTTAAAGACTATTTAGCAAATCCACCGGTGCTTAGACCACCCGTCCAAGGGAAACCCCTAATCTTGTACATCTCTGTGATCGAAGGATCCCTAGGGGCAGTACTGGCACAAGCAGATAAAGAGGGCAAGGAGAGGGCCGCTTATTATCTCTCTAAAATCTTCGATCCTTGTGAGCTCAAGTACACCAACATGGAGAAGACATGCTCCACCCACGTGTGGGTGGTGCAGAAACTCAAATATTACTTCTTGGCTCACGAAGTCCATCTTATTGCCCGAATGAATCCAATCAAGTTTCTGCTTGAAAAGTCAGTGCTAACCGATCGGCTAGCCCACTGGCAAAGTTTCCTTTCCCAGTTTGATATCAGCTACGTCCAACAAAAGTCAGTCAAAGAATATATTATCGCCGAACACCTAGCTCACCATCCGGTCCCTACTTTGACCCTGTCCGAAATGAATTGCCCGACGAAGAATTAATGTCCATCTAAATTCCCGATCTATGGACATTACACTTCGACGGAGCTCTTAATTCCCAAGGTAGAGGCATCGGGATCGTTTTATTGTCTCCCGAAGGCATAGTCATACCCCAGGCCTTTCAGCTCAGCTTCCCCGTGACCAATAACATAGCTGAGTACGAGGCATTGTTGGCTGGGTTGAGAGCTGCTCATTTACATGGAGCCACTAAGCTTAGAATAATAGGAGATAGTCAACTAATTCTCCGTCAAGTCTTGGCTCGTTACAGAACCTCTCACCCCAGACTCAGGCCCTACCAAGAGCTCGCTTCATATGTCATCAAACTCTTTTCCAAGCTTGAATTCGTCCACGTTCCTCGTGCTCAGAACATCCTTGCTGATTCTTTGGCATCATTGGCATCATCCCTACCCATTCCGCTAGGTGGATCAGAAAAGAATATTTTTGTCCACCGGCAAGCTATGCCTACCCTAGAGGATCCCTATTTCCTCAAGGTAAGAGCTAGATTCGAGGAGAAGGACCATCTGAGGCAGAGGGAAGAATTAACCCTGGTTTAGGTAGAAGAGTCGCTTGAGGAAGAAGAAAAGCCTTGGTACTCCGAAATTGCTCAATTTTGCAAAGATCAATCATTCCCTCCAGGATCAACACCCTCCGAAAGGAAAATTATTAGAAGAATCTCTCATAAATATGTCCCACTAGGGGGAACCTTATTCAGGAGAAGCTTGACCGGGATCTTGCTAAGGTGCATAGATGAAGAAGAGGCTGAACTGGTGCTCAAGGAAGCCCATGCTGGAGTATGTGGGGGTCATGTCAACGCCCAAGCCCTTGCTAAGAAGATCATTCGACAAGGGTACTATTGGCCCACTCTAGAAGAAGATTGCTCGGTCTTTGTCCGGCATTGCCATCAATGTCAACTCCATGCCGACAAAATCCATTCACATGCCTCCTCTCTTCACCCAATACACGCTCCATGGCCTTTCGCCATGTGGGCCTTTGATATCATTGGAACCCTTGGAGACCCGAACGCCACCAACAAAACCAAATCTTTTATTCTTACGGCCACGGAGTACTTCACCAAGTGGGCCAAGGCAGAGGCATATACGGAAATCAAGGCATCCACCGTGTGTACCTTCATCAAGTGCAACATTCTCGCTAGATTCGGGATCCCTAGCAACTTCGTCACCGACAATGGGCCGCAGTTCATCTCTCAAGAGCTATAGGACCTCTGCAATAGGTACTGCATAAAACTGCATCATTCATCTCCATATTACCCTCAAGGCAATGGCCAGGCAGAGGCAACAAATAAAACCCTGATTAAAATCATCAAGAAAACGTGTGAGTCTAGCAAGTTTGCCGATTGGCCAGATAAGTTGGTGGACGCTCTATAGGCCTACCGCACTTGAGTACGGACCCCAACAGGTCAAACTCCCTATGCCTTGGCATATGGAATGGAGGTTGTAGTCCCATACGAGGTGCTCATACCGTCCCTCCGAGTTCAGCTTGATCAGGACATCCCGGTGAGTGAACGCAGGGAATCTCTCCTTGTACAACTCGATTTGCTGGACGAAAAGAGGCTGGCCGCCGCTGAACATGCTAGAGCTTATCAAAATCGGCTCAAAATATTTTATCAGAAAAAAGTAATTGAGATAAAATTTCGAGTCGGAGAAGTAGTGCTTAAAAGAATATTTGTTAAGCCGGGTGGTCCCCGTTCCAAACTTCAATCTAATTGGGAGGGCCCCTTTGTAGTTTCAGCTATCTATCCTGGCAATTTTTACAAACTGCTTAATGCTGAGGGAGAAGAATTGAATCATCCATGGAACGAACTCTTTCTCAAAAAATATTTTCCATGAAAATCTAAACAAAAAACTATATATACAACAAAATGCTGCGAAAAGAAGAACTTTGCTATCATCCAAGGCTTGCTTGCTACACGGCATAACCATTCAATCAAAGGTTAAGGATAAGTAACATAATGCACCCACTTCATGCCCTGATCTGTCATCCGATGGCCTGATACTGGAAGAAGGGATTGGAAACCTCCTGGTAAAGAAATGACGTTCTTATCCGATTCCCTCCACAACTCGGTCCATGGCAGGTGCAAGGATTAAAACGAGGAGTACTCGAAAATGCCCGCCACCCTAGTAGGAGGCGGCCTCAGAGGGTCTAACTTCTCAAAATAATAGATGCCAAAAGATGGGCAATGAACCCCTCAGGTCATGAAAAGAAAGAAATATATATCTGACATGTCTGAATGAGCACCTGGAATAACCCCAGAAATGAAAAATGGCTCCAAAAGATGGGCAATGAACCCCACGGATCAAGAAAAAGAAGAAAAAAATCTGTCTGAATGAGGGCTGCAAAAATAGGGGCAATTAGAATGAGAGACCTGAAGAGGCCAAATCCCAACAGATAATTCGGGCATTAGTAGGGAAAACAAGTTTGAATTCCCTAATCCTGCCATGGGATTGCCTCGATTTTCTTCCCTCTTAACCACCGCGGATAAGGATTGACTAATCTAACTAAGAGGGATCCCTGACCGACTAAAGGAGGAAGGCCAAAGGATCTGAGTCAGGGCAACCTATCTACACGTGATGTTTATCTTTAATTAAGAAAGGAAATGAAAGGATGCCAGTTTGCAAGCAAGTCAAAGGATGAAAGGCGCTTACTCTCCTCGCACGAAAAAAAATCAAATATCCAAAACACAAACAAATCTGAAAATTAAAAATAAAAAAATTACAAAAAATCATAAAAACTTTTAAAAACCCAAACAAAATATAAAAGCACGCAAAACCCAAATAAAATAGAAAACCCCCAAAAAAATGTTATCTTTTGCATCCATATTTAATTTTCGTCTTGCATGTTTTTTTTAATGCATTGCATACTTATTATCTTTCCTGTTTGAGTGGGGAAACGCCCCTTGACAATTTGCAAAGGGTTATACCCTAAAAGAAAACTAACGTGCTCTCAAAAGTCTGGACACACAGGAGAAAGAATAAATCCAATATCACTGATGATCAAAATGTACAAGGATAAGGAGGGAGCCGGCACAATCAAGACTCGCCACTTCCCTCTGGTACAAAATCCTCCGGGGTCGAGGCAGCAGGGGGAGGCATCACAGCCCTCTCATCCCCTCGCTGAGCAGAGGCAGCCACACGATTCCGGCTGAGGCCCTGCTGGATCGTCATCTGGGAGCCGCCAGAACGGAGAGAGCGCGACTCGGACCAGGCCCGAGCAAACTCTAGCGTCAGTTGATGCTGCTGGTCTGAAACCTGCCGCATCTCCGCCGCGTGGTGCTCCTCCAGTGCTCGAATGCACGACATGTAGCACTGCTCCAGCGCACGGTTCTCCTCCATAAAGGCCAAGCGGAGGCCCATCTCCCGCTCACCAGACGGCCGGGAGAGGTCCTCCACCTTCCCCCGGAGGGTGGCAAGCTGCGGCCAGATCAAAAAACCTGTCAGAAATTATCAAAAGCAAAGAAGGAACTTCAGAAAGAATTTTTTGTACCTCTGCAGACGAAGAGGAGAGCTGCAACTCGAGCTCTCCAACGTGTCTCGACAGCTGGTCAACCTGAAAAGGGGAAGCTGCTCAACAAGAAGGAAGAGAGAGAGAGAGAAGAACATCAAACTCACCTCGTCGCGAAGACTCTGCTCGGTCTTCGCTGACTTGGCGACCTGGCGAAGAAGCTCTGTGTTATGCGTAAAAGAGAATGTCAGCATCAAACAGAGGAAAAAGAAGCCAGTGATAAGCAAAGAAATGACATACCGCGGCCAGCAGATCTGCCCACAAGGTGGAGCGGTCTCCATATGGAACAACTGCCGAGCAGGAGGGTTCCCCCACTGGCGAGGGCCAGGCTGTGGCGGCTTCCCCCGAAAAGAAAGCTGCCGCCTCCGAGACACCCATCCCGTCAGTGTCCATGGGCTCGGCCTCTCCGGCACGGCCCTGTAGCTCCTCTAGCTGGCGGCGAGCCTCATTGCGCTGAAAAGAACCAGAATAAATCAATAAAAATGACAGGAACAAAGGTTGAAAGCAAGTGGACAGACCTCGCGGCAGGTCTGGAGGAAGCGATCCTGCGCCGTCCTCAGCCAGCACTGAGCTCGCTCCTCCTTCTCCCGACGCCTCTCTAGCTGAAAGAAAGAAGACAAACGGCATTAGTCTGACAGTCATAAACAAGCAGCAAAGAAAAGGAAGTAGATTATATCAGACGTCGGGCCTTCTCCCGGAGAGAGGTCACCTTCTCGCGAAGGCGAACCAACTCGCTCTCCTCTGCCTCCTACACCAAGGAAAGCCACATCATCAATCATCCAGACCGGTAAAGTAACAAGAAAATTCTAAAAAAAAAACAAGGGAAAGGAAGGGGTTATGAACCTCCGAGTCGAAGAAGAGGTGACAGTAGAACTCAGTGTATTGCTGCAGGTACTGTGAGCTATCTGTGGTCGTGGACACCACACGAGTGCCACCACGCCGCCAGATGTCCAAGGCGGTGCGACACTCATGTCGCCAGTCCACGGTGACAGTAAGGCCTCGTGACGACCTCCCCACCCGCTCATGGGGGTCTGGGAAGACCCACTCCTGGTGGAGCCCCAGTGAGCGCATCGCAAGATGCACCCACAGAGGCTCCACCTCGTTGAGGCAGATGAGGAAGAGATCACGGCCAAGAACCCCTTGGGCAGCCTGAACCCAAGGCTGCTCCTCCTCGTCCGACCCCAGATAAGGCTGCCAAACAACCTGTACCAAATACCGGTTAAAAGAAAAGTGTTGTCAGAAATGATATGATCAGATCTGAGGGCAAGACGCATACCTGATCGTGGGGAAAACAGAGCAGTTGACGGTGAAGGTCGACTAGCTGGGCATTGTGAGGAACGGCTGGTCACTGTACCGACCAACCGCGTAGGAAGGGGTACTGGGGCGGGTCCGAGCGGACTCCCCGCCCTAAAGGAAAGTGTAAGTAACCCCAGATCTGAAAAAGCAACAAAAAAGATAGCCATTAGTTTTCTTTCAGTTAATAATAAATGCTACAAATAAAAGCAAGGCATACCTGTAAAAACGAGCTGAACCCGACAACTGAGATCTCGCCGCTCTCGCGGGCTAGGGAAGAGAACAGGTGGGCAAGCATCGCGGCGCCCCAGGCGTACTCGCCGACCCGCCCAAGGTCGACGAGTAAGGGCACGAAACGTAGGTGTACCTTGTCGCTCTTCGTGGATAGAAGAAGTCTAGCCAGGAAAAACAACAAGAATCTACGGAGGTCCATGTCAGCTTTGAGAGTACCCTCCTCACCACGAAGGGTCTCCCGAACACGCAAGACCAGCTCCGCCATGAAAGCCGGTCTGAAGTTCCCTGTCGGCATGGCCTCACGCAGACCGACAAGGGCAGCAAAGGGACCCCTCTGAAGGGTGCGCCATCCCCCTGGACTCGCCGGGAGGGAAAGTCCAAAGTGACGCTCGAGTTTCCCCGAGTAGTCACTATAGGACTTCCTCGTCACGGGGCGTCCATAGACACGCAAACCGGTGATGCGTGCCACGTCCTCTAGTGTGGGCACCATGTGCCCCACGGGAAAAAGAATGAGAAAGAGGTGGAATCACACCTCTACCTCATTGCCTGGACAAAGGGGAGGTCCTCCCAGAATGGCGCGCAACGAAAGAATGGGCCGAAACCCATCCCCTCTAGGCGCCGCTACTGGAAGGCCTGGAGCGCCTCGTATACAATACCCACCAACACCAAAGAAATCATGGAGTGGATCTTCTTCTGCAATGAATGGAAGTCAAGTCAGTCCCCGATTAGAAAAAGAAAAAATATATATATATGAAAATCATGCATGTTTACCGGTACTTTTGGCTCTATATACTGCTCGGGCATGGCGAACACGTTGTCACCAATGTCCTCGTCGGACATCGCAGGTGCCGCAGTAGAAGTAGAGGCCTCTGATGCGTGAGAGCGTCGTACCATCTGAAAATAAGAAAGCCAAAATGTTAGATATATGAAACAATCCAAAAGGAATCAGGTTCCTGGGCATTCCAGCGTTTCCGGAATGCCCAGGCGGCCTGGTCTCCGGGCCGCCCAGGCGGCCTGCGTGGCGGGACGCCGGCCGCAGGCGCCCCGCACGCCGGGCCGCGGGCGCCCCGCACGCCGGGCCGCCCGGGCGGCCCGCGCCATGGGACGCCTCGCGCGGGCGTCCCGAGCGCCAGGCCGCCCAGGCGGCCCGGGCTTCGGGCCGCCGACAGCAGGCGACCCGAAGCCAGGTCGCCCAGGCAGCCCGGGCTCCGAGTCGCCTAGGCGACCCTATCTCGGGCTGCCTGGGGAAGGGGACGCATGCGTCCCCTTCTCCCGACCGATTTTCCCTTTATCGACTTCCGATTTCAAAAATTTTTGCGCCTATGAAAAGTAGAAACTGCGATCTACAATAGTCGTAAAAGGAATAACGGACCTCGGAAGTCGTAGGAGAAACGGGAAGCCGCGGATGTCAATCGTATATTTTTTAACACGGAATCCTCGTCGGAACGTGTGAAAATGAGCAGCAAATCTGAGCCCTTTATATAGAAACAGTAAAAATTTTGCTTACTGTCCAAAAATTCTGAAAAAATCACCAAAAACATCATAAAAATATAAAATCTTTATGGGTACCTTCCAATTCCGAGTTTGGAACACGAAAGGCCAATTTGGCCCAGTAGCCGCGTCGCAACGACCCGATTACCTGGCATAACCCGAAAAAAGAGAAAGAGGTATTTTGCAATCATCTGAACGTTCATGTAAGCATGGCAATTGATTTTTTTTCCAAATATGAAAGTTGTTTTTTTTGTACATCTCCATGCTAACTCTTTTCCAGAACAGACTCTAGTCCAAAACAACAGACAAAAACAAGAAGTACTCCATAAAGCCATCCAGGGCGTGAAGCTCTCGTCGACCCAGGCCTCAAAGTAATCCCGCCAACTACACCTCGACCGGAACCCGGGGCAGTGATCCCAGACGCCCCTGCTCAAGCCTGTCTGTCTCGCCACCCCGGCCAGGGGACTTCGTACAAAGGAGCTCGAGAAGCCGAGAGTAGACACCGTAAACCTGAAGTGAAGGTCAGCCCAACAGCTAAATAGCAAGAGACTACCAGAGAAAGAGTGACCTAAGATGGCTTCAGTCGATCCTTGGTAGAGAAAACCAAGAACTGACATAGCCAACCGACGGCCACTCCATATGCCCTCCACATGGGCCAACTGGGCGGAACTGACGACATCGTCTCCAGAAGGGTACAAGACAGTCATCACAATACATATGGCAGCCCCTTTCAATCCGGATGTCAACTGCTCCGCTGAGTCGCCGGTAGACTCCAAGCAAGACAAAGTCCAATAGTATAAATGGGACAAGTTTACCCCCTCACCGTCCAGCAAGGCAGTCGCCTCCGAATGAGGCATGAATTCCTGAAATATTTGTAAACACGAGCAATCCATGGACAGAACAAAGAAATCGAGAGATTCACCCTTTTCGCTGGCTCTTAGGCCCAAGATGAGCTCCACTTCCTCTAGAAGGATGGAGCATTCAAAATCAGCAAATATGAACGTGTGAGTTTCGGGATGCCATCGTTCCACTAAAGCGCATAACATTGCAAAATCCCAGTGGTAACAATGGATGCGTTGGAAATGGGCAAGAACGCCCCTCAAGCCCCAGCCATGTAAAGTCTCTAGCGAATGACGTGTCAATGTCCGGGTCAGGCGTTCATCCCATGCAAACTGACCGAAACGGTTGGAAGAAGGGAAAGGCGGCAACTCCTGGACAAGGCATAGAAAATCAGTAAAGGAAAAGTTATGTGAAGACCAGGCGACCCGTCTACCGGGTCACCTAGGTGACCCGTTTGCCAGGTCACCCAGGCGACCCATCTGTCGGGTCATTTCCCAGAACAGTAAGAGGCCCTCTTCGATCCAATGGTCCAAGCATCGTTTCGACAAAAGAAGGACGAAGGAAGGAGTCTAGCACACAAAAATGCAAGAGTGAAAGAGAAAAAAGCAATATGCTTACTTCATTGAGATGAAGAAGACCCCGAAGATGATCTGGAAAAACTGACATGGGCAGAACCAAGCTTTGCCTAGCATAAGGCATGGTGGAAGCCTCCTTGCATAAAAATCTCACAACTTCACACTCTAAGAAGGGCTAAATGTGCTGTGGGTAGAGAAACCCACGAGTTTGGGGGTATCTTAAGGGCTTAGGGGGTGGTCAAGGCAAGTACATGACCAATCATGTCAAGGACAGATACGGCAGGCGACCCGTCTGACTGGGACGCCCAGGCGACCCTCCCAGACGGGTCGTTTCCTGCTACCAGAACTAAAAAAATGCCATTCTTTACTTAAGAAAACATGCAATTACTACATCAAATGTTCAATAGTCTGAAAATACATGTCTTGAAACTACAATGAGTGTAGGAAAAGGAAAAATCAAGCACGAATCACCCGAAGCTTCTTCAAGTAACGAGCTTTACGCTCTTCATCCTCTTCAGTCACCATCCAAGGACTATGCAGTTTACATGCCTTCCACAGAGCAATTGCACTTTGACATTCCTCTTCATCATCTTGTGTGCCAAGGCGGCGGTTCTTGATGCTCGGAAGATGTGACACCAATGGCACCTTTTGCCTGTAAAGACCTAATTGGGGAAAACACCGGTGAGCATTATATAAAATCAATGAGGTACAGGTGATAAGTCGAAGATCCACTCCCGGAATAAAGCATGCTTTAAGATCCTTTCGGAGTAAAGGGAGTGGCATGCATAAGAAGCTAGCACGGTTAAGCTTGAACAGATACTGGCGCCAGTCTTGGCGAGTTTTCACTGTAGGACACTTGTTAATAACCTTCTCCTCCATGCCAAGAACAGAGGATAAAGAATGCAAAGGGTTGCGAAGGAACAAGCGCGAGGCAAGAACGATCTCCTCAGCAACATCAAATTTGAAGTGAAGTTCTGCCCAAGAAATTAAAAGAAGGATGCTACCAAACATAGGACGACCAAGGCCGCAGAAAGTCCTTCATATAAGAAACCCAGGACAGATGGGGCAATGCGCTCCAGGAGCCACAACCCCCAAATGCAAGGCAAGGAGTTGGGAGCAATCCAACCATCCTCTGAAGGGTAAAGGAAAGCATAAACAACACAAGTCACCACTCCTTTCAACCCACAAATAAGATTGTCAGAATTTTCAGAAGCTTTGTCCATACTCTTAAGAGACCATGTCAAAAGACCTTCAAAAGAAATCATGCCACCGACAATCAATGAAGAGGCTTCCATTGGAGTCATAAGTTCCTCTAGAAACAAATGAGCAGTCAGAGGAAAAGGTGGGATAAACATGAAATCTTCTTGACCATAAGGAGAATCCGTGAGGCCTAACAACATTTCGACTTCTTCAAGAAGAATGGTGTATTCAAAAGTATCAAGAATAAACGTGTTAGTATCCGGATGCCAACATTCAACCAAGGCTCCCACAAGAGCAAAATCCCAATAATATTTAGAGAAATTCATCACGTGAACGAAGAAATCGGCCATGCCCCATTGTCGGAGTACATGGCGAGCTTGCAAAGTGACATACGGAATAATGCGGGAGACCCATTGACATGAACCATGGCGACGGGCTCCCAGAAATGGTGGGGGATCCTGAACATGCACACAGCAAAATGTCAGCAATGCGCAGATGACCCGCCTGCCGGGTAGCCCAGGTGACCTGCCTACCGGGTCGCCCAGGTGACCTGCCTACCAGGTCGCCCAGGCGACCCGTCTGCCGGGTCGCCCAAGCGACTTGATTCCAGGTCGTTTCCAGACGACAGATTCAACTTCGAAAAGGAAAGGAAAAGTGGAATCCATATAAGAAGGGGATGATTTTGGAAGAAAAAGGAAGAAAATATCAAGAGAAAACTTACAATTCCGGCCACTATTCTGTTGAAAATATGCCCCAGAACCTCCGAAAATCGTCTTGCCTTCTTCGGATGAATGAATCTTGAAGGATGAAACATTGTAAGAGGAGTAGAAGAACCAAGAGAGAGAAGGAAAATATGATTTTCTCATAAGAGGGGCGAGTTGGAGACTTAAAAGGGGGAAAGGAGTTGTCCTGCACATTATTTAAGGCTGAAAAGATGTCCAGAAGTCCAATCTGCTTGCTCTGACAACATGAGCAGGCGACCTGGCAGACGGGTCACCCAGGTAACCCGGCAGATGGGTCGCCTGGGAAATTTGAACACTTGACGGCAACTATTATATATGTCTAAATTGAACGTTGAAGACCTCGAGTTCAGGACAGTTGAGCTTGAGAACCCCCTCAACAAAAATAATGATGGGTCAACTGTTTCTAGACTCGCGGATAGGCCAAAGTCTTATGTATGGGGACGACGGTTCTCTCCAAGAGTATCCTGACCCATTAAACATAGGATCTATATCTTCAACTATTTGCCTATTTTTTAGTTTGTTTTTTATTTTACCCCTAACAAAAAAATTTAAATCATGCATCGCATACTCTCCGAACACTTCGAACGAGCTGTATTCCGGTGTTCCAAAAAGTTTCTCGCTAGATTCAGTAAATTCTACAATAACATGAAGTCATTCCACTCCGGACAAGATCAGTACCCTTGCAAGAACCAAATGAACTCGGAAGACATAACTCTGAAATGATTGGATGTTCACCATTTGTTTTCGTTAGTTTAGTTAACCCTTCTCGGTACAAGCACACCATAGAGCTGGGCCGCTAACCGAGAAGAACTCACGAGCCACGACTCGGGGTCCCCCACGCTAGGGGGCAGGCTTCTCCCTTTATTTTCATGCCCATGGCACTGCATCCATCCAATCAATGACGGGAATGATCTGAAGAGAACAAATGGAAACGACAAAGGACTGGTAACATCCGCTCATTGCCCAATTAGGCTCTAGCCTGCGTGTCTAAATCTACACCTTGGTGCCACCTTTTCAGTTCGCGCCATTGCACGCCGCTACGCCTCATTACATTTCATTTCATTCACCTACGCTTCATTCCATATCGCTCCCCTACAAAGCCGACACCAAGGTGAGGCAAGCTATAGACACGCAAATTTTGCCTATTTGAGGAGCTTAAGATCCATGTTTTCTTAGAAAGTATTCGAGTTTTCCGATAAACAAACCGGACCTCCAAGAAAACGGCTCAAAAGCAAACTCCGGGGGCGTAGATGACCCATTTGACGGGTTGCCCAGGCGACCCGTCTGCCGGGTCGCCTGGGCGACCCCCCTGTCAGGTCGCCTGGGCGACCCATCTGACGGGTCATCTGCCAAATCGTCCGTTCTGACGGTGGTAGGTGAGACGTCAAATCCGGACAGGTACGTGAAATGACCCGGTCGGCAGGTCGCCTACCAAAATAATGTACGGAATGAACGAAGTGACCCGTGAACGGCGCACGCTCGGCCGGACGGTCGGAATCGATTAGGCGTAGGCGACACGTCTGACGGGTCGCCTGCCACTATAGCAGGCCCAGACGGCGGTCGACCGGCCATCGGCACACGCGCATTTAATGTCATTTATGGTCCCGCAGGTGACCCGTCGGACGGGTCGCCCAGGCGACCCGGTAGACGGGTCGCTTGCTGATTCCAAAAAGTTTATTTTATGCCTGAAAATGCCCCTGTGACCCTTTTGCCTATAAAAAGGGACCCCCTAACCACTTTTTCAGGGGTTGGAAGAGTGTTAGAAGGGAGAGAACGTCCCAAGCTCCCAAGAGAGAGCCTTAGAGAGTTCCAAACCTCTTCCATTCCATAATTCTTATTGCCCAAGTGATTGAGAGCTTCCCACTTCCATCCACCTCCGTAAATCGACGTTCTTCATCCCGTTTCTTCATCGGCATCCATTTCGAAGCTTCTCAAGCTCCTACATCAAAGGGGGAATCATCATCCACGTCCTAGGAGCTTCCGGGAGTCGTCATCAAGCTTCTAAAGCCGTCCGAAAGCCTCGCGGGAGCATCCGGGAGTAAACCGAATTTTGGTGCAGGAGGCGACCTGTTTGCCAGGTCGCCCAGGCGACCCCCCTGCCGGGTCGCCCAGGTGACTCCCCTGCCGGGTCGCCTGGGACTCCAGATTGCCATTTTTGGAGCCAAAACCCATTTTTTCTTTCATCTCCTTCTAGCATTACTTTGTTTTCATGTTTTTCATCATAGATCATCACATTTACATGCATATTTAACTTAGTAACATCATATATCATCATCCAAAAACACATAAAAAGGGGGGTTGGGAGTTATTCCCAATCTGGTTAGTCCACTTCCTTTTGCGGTTTCAGTTCATTTCTTTTGCAAGATGCTTCACTATCTTAGTTCTAATCCACTTTCTGGCTTACTTGTTTTTGTAGGAACAACTAAAGTGCTTCAAGCTCTTTCTTCTCGGCCGGCCGTAAAGGAAGAAGATGGAACCCATAATCTCCCAACACAATCTCTCTGCTTAGGTACGTTCGGTCATTTCCTTTAATACTTACATTGTCTCTTTACCTTTATTCTTGGAACCCGCGGTTCCTAGCGACCACAACCCTACACCACCGGCGAAACCGAAAGGAGGAGCAGCGCTCATCGTTCTGACGCGGGGAAGCAAAGGAAGGAGAAGAAGAATCGGGTCCGGATCGGGAGTTCCACAGTCCAAAAGCTTAAGCATTACTTTCTGGTAGGGGTGAGCACAGTTCAGTTTGGTCCAGTTTGGGCCATTTTTTTCCAAACCGATTCAATCCCTCAAACTAAACCAAACCAAACCAATTTCAATTCGGTTTGGTTCGGTTTAAATAAAATATATATAAAAATATTTTAAATAATTATTTTTTACATATATATAATGGTTTTTAAGTAAAAAAATTAAAATAAATATTATTTTATTCTAAAATTTTATAAAAAACTTATTTTTAATAATATTATACTAGTTTTTATATAATTTTTTAATTAAATTGGTTTAAACGATTTGGTTTGGTTTAAACCGGTTTGGAGGACTTCCAAACTAAACCAAACCAAACATGGTTGAAACCGAACCGAACCGAACCAAACAGGCCGGTTCGGTTTGGTTTTTCGGTTTGAACCATTTAATGCTCATCCCTACTTTATGGCCCATGTGGTTAATCTCATCGCTCGCATGAATCGTATCAAGTTTCTTCTTGAAAATTCTATCTTGACTGACCGGTTAGCACGTTGACAAAGCTTCCTATCTCAGTTCGACATCACTTACATTCAACAAAAGGTGATTAAGGGCCATGAAATTGATGAACATATAGCCCATCACCCCATTCCAATCTTTGACCTTGTCCAATGAGATTTCTAGATGAGGAATTGATATCCATTCAATCCTCCCATCTTTGGAATTTATACTTTGATAGGGCTCTGAACTCTTAGGGTAGAGGGATAGGTATCGTTCTTCTATCACCCAATGTGTCACTATTCCACAGGCTTTTCAGCTCCACTTTCCAGCAACAAACAATATAGTTGACTATGAAGCCTTACTGGTCAGACTTGAGACTACTCACTTCTATCATGCCATTGAATTAAGAGTAATCAGTGATAGTCAATTGATTCTCTGTCAAGTACTTGCCAAGTACAGCACATCTCATCCTGGGCTTAGACCATATCAAGAACTCACCACCTGTTACATCAAATTGTTCTCCAAGCTCAAATTTATTCATGTTCCTCGTGCTCAAAACATCCTTACTGATGCTCTCGCTTCTTTATCATCTTCACTATCTGTCCCGCTAGGCAAGCAGGTTAGGACAATGTATGTTTGTCGACGTAGAATCCCAACAATAGAAGATGCACAATTCATAAAGGTCAAAGAGAAGTTTGAAAGGAAGGAATATATGGAGCAAAAGAAGGAAGTGACTTTAGTTGAGTTGAAGGAATTAGAAGAAGATGAGTAACCATGGTATTATGAGATTGCAAATTATTGTCAGGATCAAACATATCCACCAGGGTCAACCACTGAAGAGAAGAAAGCTATCAGAAGGGTTTCCCAGAGATACACTATCTTAGGAGGAGTTCCCTACAAGAGAAGTCTAGCTGGAGTCTTATTTAGATGCGTAGATGAAGAAGAGGCCGAGTTGGTGCTTAAAGAAGCACATTCTGGGATATGTGGAGGCCACGTAAATGCTCAAGCCCTTGCCAAAAAGATCATCAGGCAAGGGTACTATTAGCCTACTCTGAAAAAATATTGCTTAATCTTTACCCGACATTGTCATAATGTCAACTTCACGCCAACAAGATTCACTCTCCCACATCTTCCCTTCGCCCAATTCATGCCCCATGACCTTTCTCTATGTGGGCTTTTGATGACATTGGACCTCTTGGTGATCCAAACTCAACAAAAAAAATCAAATCTTTCATTTTAAAAGCAATGGAGTGATAGAAATGTATGCCCTACAAGTCAATCATTTATGATATGATTCGACATTTCTAGATATATCTTATTCAATTAATTAGGCAAATCTTCATTATAAACTCTTATTAGATGTGAATATCATAATGAAAGCCTTGATCAAATACAATGATGATTAAATCATGATAATGAGATTGATCATCTAGAGGTATTTGATCTAAATGTTCCTAGTCATAGAATGCTTGAGATAGGACATCAAGAATTCGGATAGAGTAGTGTATGTGATATCTTCTTATATGATGAGGATGACTGATCTCATTTATCATTAGTATGGAGACACTAAGATACACATACAAGTGTGCATTAGTTGAATGACTTCACTGAACTGACCAAATTAGAAACCTAGAATGGTATATTACCAAACTATCAATCAGGGTTTTCTATCATCACGGTTTCATGGTTGGACCCTTGACCTGAGTCGCCAAAGATACCTTGTTGGGTGGAACTTGTGCTTTGACCATTAACTTATGGATCACCATTTAAATGGTCCAGTATAACGATGGATCGGGTACAAGGAAAACCCAATGGAGGTAATTGAGCAGACAACAAGGGATTGTCTGCTCTCGATAAGTGAGAGTGAATGTCCTATGGGATAGTACTCTAAATCCCTGGCCAGGGTAGATAGGATAATTGGAAAATGCATTTTTCAATTGATCCAATTTCGAGTACAAGATCCTATAGAGTCGGTACTCTAAGGAGTTGACAGTCGATGCCGTACTCCTTTCCAACTGGGACATTGGATGGATGAGGGTTTATATCCATGCGGTAATTGATGATGGAAAGGCTCAATGAAGATGGGATTCTTCCCATAGCCATTTGGGATCACGGGATGTGGCTTGTACCCTTCATCATCGGTAGGCCGATTAATCTGTTATCGGATAACATATTTAATTAAATTAAATAGAATTATTCTATTTTATTTAAGTCTCAACCAAATAGGCTATTGGGCCTAGTGGTTCACACACAAAAGGACTTATCCACAAGTACATGGGCAAGGGCGTAGTTTATGGAGATTTTTGAGTTTTTATGAGAAATTCTAAAATTCTCTATAAATACTAATAGTTTCAGCCAAACCCCATCAAGCCAAGGGTCAAAACCACATCCCTAGCCTCCACCGTACCTCCTTCTCTCTCTAGAAGGTGTCCCTGGGCAATGGAGCTCCGTTCGGGAACAGTTCTCGAGGCCAGCGCGAAGGGAGAACCTGTTGTGGATGAAGTTCGTATGGATACTACTGGTGACCGGGCATTTGAACGGTTTGAAGAGATTTATAAGCTCATCTTCTTCCTTTCCATGCGATTATATGAATCCCTATCAGTTATGTTCGAACCTGATTTGATCGGTTTTCCATTTTTGTAGTTCGGTTCTGATTAAGACAGATTTTAAAGGAACAGTCACTTTCGCTGCACCATATTTTTATGAACGATTCTTTATAGTGGTATCAGAGCTTGGTTCAAGTCTCGGTCAAAACCACCATTGAATCGACATTATTTCATGTAATTTATGTGTTCCCAAATATGTGTAAACATCTATATTGTCGAGGCCACCATTATCTGTGTATGACTCAGATAAAATAATTGTTGGCTCAGGTAGAATCTCGTGATATAGTTCTTTCTAACGCCATAAACCGTTCAAGGTTTTGATCTCTATAGAATTTGGGATAAGCTCTAAAAGTTGGTGTTTCTATCATGCCCGAACTGTCACCCAGATTTGAGGATTTTGTGAAATATTTGTCCATAAAATAAATTGATGCTTGAAAAAGCTTTAGAAGATGGGTAATGTGATTACCTAACATTTTATCTTGATCTCCAGTTTTGAACGGCCACGGAGGGAGAGAATTTTTTATTTTTTCGGCTAACTAGGGTTCTGCGGAGTCTGGCGGCACCGACCTATTTCTCCTTATTTTCCCGTTGTTATAGAATTTTTATCTAAAGTAATTTCACTACAAGATTAACGGTTTTTCGAGACAGTGTAAAATTGTTCCAAATTAATATAAAATTGTCCCTAATAATTAATAGGGATGACTAAGCACCCGTCGCTAAACCGTCCCGAAAAAGTCCGTCGCGAATACTTTTAGCGACGGCAAAAAGAAAACCGTCCCGAAAAAGCTAATTTGGGATGTTTAATTTAGCCGTCTCAATAAGATCATTTGTGATGACTAAAAAAGTTGTCCCCAAAAGATTATTTGCGACGTCTAAAAGAGTTGTCCCCATTAAAATTATTTGCGATGACCGAGAAAATCGTCCCTAATAAGTTTATTTGCGACTCTTGAAAAAGTTGTCTCCAATTAAATTATTTGTGACGCCTAAGAAAGTCGTCCCCAATATGATTATTTGCAACGATTAAAAAAGTCGTCTCTAATAAACTTATTAGGGACCATTATTTTTTAGTCTCTAATAACATAATTAAGGATGGCTATTTAATAGCCCTAATTACCTTATTAGGGACTAATTTCATGTCCCAAATAATAATTATTCATGGTCATTTTTAATTAGGGTCAATCATTCATAATATTAGAGATGATAAAAGCCATCCCTAATATCTAAAATTTTATTAAAAAACTATTTTAAATATTTAATTCTAATAAAAGTTCTAACCTATTAGTCTGCAAGTTTTCATTCAAATAAGAATTGATCACAAACATAGAACAAGTACCATAAATCATTGCCAAAGAAGTCACTAAGTATGTCATAAAATTACATGACAACATAAAAGTGAATGTCATATCAAATACAATAACTCACTCATCCTCACCAAAATCTCCCTCATCTTCTTCCTCTCCCTCATTTGTTTCCTCATGTTGTTGTGACATCATGGAAGCACCTTTGTATTGGTTCATCTGAGCGGCAACCATGTCATGTATTTGATTGTTCATACTTTGTGATATTTTTGCAACTTTTGCAGTAACTTGTGCAGTGACTTGAGAAGCTATTATCTCATCCATCTACTCTTGTTGCATTTTCAATCTCATTTCCTGATCTGTAATGACTTTCTTCAAATTTTCAATATCTGACTCATATCATGGACTGCCTTTGAATAATATTGTGGTATGATGAGACATTATTGCTTCCATTTATGGTGCCATACCAACTCTTCAGAGTTTGTCCTCTACCACAACATCGGATTCGTCTTGGTTTATCTCTTCCCATGACTTGAATGAATGCTTCCTAAGGAATAAGTCGTGGTTGACTATTGTTGGCATCTGATTCATTACTTGAAGGAGCTTGAGTCATCAACTGCATCATATGATCTTGAAACAGAATATAAGATTGGTGATGAACTTCATAAACTAGATATCTAGAAAATACTATGAATTAACACTTATGTTGCCATCATTTGACGACTTTTTTAGCTACTCCATATAACATTGCCATCTGGTTGAGGACAAGTTTGAGACATTTGAAAAATATCTGGACATGTAGGACGACGACCATCTTTTTGAATATGTTTAACATATAAAGTTAAAATTCAAAGTTACAACTAAAATTGTTAGACAAAACTCATGTTTAAAATTGATACATACAAAATATGTCTCTAGTTGATGGATGCTTGTCCTCCCTCTTCGGTAAGTCATTGACAAATGAGAATGATTATCCTTATTTTTTTGACTTCGTTCCTATAAGACATAAAATTATGAATATCATAAACAACCCATTGTTCTATTTTTAATATTTAAAATCTATACCTTGTTTCCCTCTTGCATCCATATCTCGCACATGTGCTTCCATTGATTGTAGTCACAATTAGGTGGAATATTTATGCACGCCTCTTCGAATGATCGTCCTATAAAATACAAGAAGAACAATTATAAGTAACATAAAATATACAAGCACCATTAAAAATTGAATGTGTAAGATGTTACCTTCTACTTTAAATGAGCTCTTTGCTTTCTTTGTAACTCTCCCATATGTCTGAAAATCTCAGAATCTATGGTGGCAAATCTTTGAAAAGTAAAATGTTGCTGCAAATATTAAACATTTTTAACTACACAAAATTGAAGAAATAACAATGAAAGATGCTTATAATGCAATTTACCTCCAAATCTCTCATAATGGCTTCTTTTTTTTCAAGTGGAAGAGTCATATAATTTTGTTGCCACAAGTTACAATGCAGTCTATTGCAAATTCCAAGATAAGTAGTAAATCTTTGAGCATATGGTCCCACTGCAGATCCCCCAATGATATCAATAGAATAAGTCTGTCCTGGTGGTAACATTCTCACATTTTGTGCTTAGAGGGACCTCTTCAACGTCTACTAGTACCAACTAAATGCATATAATAAATTAATAATCTTGTGATGAAACTATATGTACTAAAAATTGATTTATGAAAAAATAAAATAACTGAAGTTATAGAAGTTACATTAGCTGGAGTTTGAGAAGTAGGAGATGTAGGTTGCGAGGTCTCATCTCCATTAGGTTGGGGTTGAGTTTCAAAAGTTGAAACCTGAGGGGCAGAACTTGCTACCTAATATGAAAAGAACATCTAAAAGTTTGAGAATTAATTTCTCTATATTGAGATTAAAAACTAGTTGTTTGCTATTGAAAAACTATGTATGTATCAAAATTGTAAACAAACACCATATAATACTTGTGGTTGAGACACATCTCTCATATGCATTGATGTCCGACTACTTTTACTAACTTTATTGAGCATTTGTTAATAAGAAAATGCTAGAAATGATTAGCAAGAACATGATATCAATATTTATTAAGTAGAAACCAAAAATATGATGCAAGATAAATATAGCATGATATAATTATTAAAAAAATTAAATACATACTTCTTATGAAAAAATCACTTGAATATGTTTCTCATTCTAGAGTTACCAAGTGGTATTTGTATCATTTGGTTCAAATATTATAGGCACATCAACAAGACATTCTTGATAGGGTTCTTCATCATCATCATCAGTCATATCTTCTGGCACATTATAGTAATTTCTAGGTGGTGATTTCACAGCTATCACCCACCCCTTAGCATAATTGTCATCAGCATAAAATACTTGTTCTACATGACTTGCAAGTGCCAAAGGTTCATTTGTCTTCAACATTCGTTGTGTATTTAGAGATATAAAGCCATGCTCATCAACTTTGAATCATTTGTTTTTGTCATACACATCCCACCATTCACATTCAAATAAAATAATATGTTTGTTTCTTTCAAAGGATAGCTCAACAATATCAATTAATCGTCCATAATAACCATTAGAACCAGATTGGAGATCAGCATTGACAATAACCCCACAAAGTTGAGTACATTTACTTGAGTCTGTAGATATTGAGCGGAATCTAAAGCCATTGGATAAATATTACCAATGGCTTAAACTATTACCAATAAACATCCCTCAAGTTGTATTATATACAATAGAGGTTGTATCATATACACCTTCCCTTAAATTTCACCATTGGATAAATATTACCTTAACATCCTAATTGACATATCTCATAGTCATAGTGTGTACGAATAAAATCTAAATGGATTAAATTATGGCAATGGTTAAAAGATATCATCATAGTCAACTCTTAACATAGATGATGCATTTTCAATCATCCATACCTTGAAGGTCTCACCTTCAAATTCATTCCTATCCAATTTTTCTTTTCATTTACACCTAATGGGTATTTTACCCTTAGGTGGATCTACCAAGTTCCGAACTTGACTAAAATAGATGGATATTATTATAGATTTTATTGTCTTTTCCTATTTTAAAATCAATATTTTATATTTCCTTTCATAGGTCTTTGGATCAACATGTTCACTTTATTGTGCCTATATTCTTCCATCAAAGATATGTCTCACGCATCTACAAGATTGAATGCGCACAATTGAAGACCTATGATGTGTGCTATTATTAATCAATACCTTAATAGAAGTGTCTTTGGGTTGTGAGTCTGGAACACCTTCCAGAAATTTCTTGCTCCCACTGTTTTCCTCAAAGAAGAACTCATCCTCTAGGAATACAGTAAATTGAGAAACACGTATCCTTTATCTTATAAAGTGATATATTTAAATATCTTGAAGTTTCCTTAGGATTTCCCACAAGTCTACACTTCTATCTTATATTCTAATTATTATGGGTTACACATTTTCATCATGGTCGGACAATCCAAAATCTTAACTAGTTAAGATCAAATGTTAACCCCTTTTCCCATATAATAAACAGAATAATCAGAATAAATTTAAAAGATACCAATATAAAGTGGTTATATTGAGTGTTTAGCCCTAAATAGACAAGGAAGATTTTGCAAAAGTTGTCATTATTTGTGTTATGTCACACATAATACAATCACCCTTGTTTCTACTACTCAAGTAAGTTAAAGGTTATAGGGAGATGTCCATCATGACAAAGTTGTAATATCTTTCAAATGATATGTGGATCTAGTACTTGAGTATTTAACTCCTTGATCTAATCAAAAAGCTTTAATAATCTTTCCATTTATTCTTTACTTCATTTATAACCTTAGACAATTTCTCAAAGCCTCATATTTGCACTCCACAAGCACACATATCTATGTCTTGAGAAATTATCTATTAAAGATGAAGTAAGAATGTACATCTTTAGCCTTAATAGACACAGACCAACACATATCCAAATGTACGAGTTCTAATAACTCCTTGGTCCACCCTCCATTTCCAGTAAATGGAAAGATAGTCATTTTTCAATAAGATAAGACTCATATTTGGTTAATGATTCAAATCATTTGCCTTCATATTTCCATTTATATGGAACTCCTTATGTCTTTTCTCATTGATATGACCATGTCTATATTAAGCTAAAGAAATAGATTGATCTATATCAACTCATTTCCTCCTAAGAGAAGCATTCACATATACCATGAGAGCTTCCATATCTCATATGAGTAAATTATTTACTAAGCTCCCACTAGCAAACATTTTGCCGTTCATAATCTTAGAACAATTATCATTTTCATAACTCAAAATAAATCAATATTTATTCAAGTAGAAAATATCGATAATGTTCATATAGAAGGATAAAACCAACAATCTTCATCATAAGGACACCCCAAAAGGCTACTAAAGATTTGTACCTCCCACTATCAATGATAAAACTCTTGCACCATTCGTATATGTAGGTTAATCTTTATACGTCAAGCCTCCATTTACTTGTCATTATTTACAACCTTTGTAGATATAACATGCATATTTAGTATCTCATACCAATAAATACATATATAACATCTTATAGAAGATTATGTATATCTAATATCTTATACAAGATACACACATCTGGTATCTAATACCATAAGACATATGTTTAGTATTTTATATTATAATGTACGCAAATAGTATCTTATACTTGATGTGTATATGTGTATGACAAGTAAGTCAATGACTGAGATGCCAGAAGCTTCTCAAGCTCCTCCTTTGATATATATATATATATATATATATTCAATATACTTTCCACCACTCATCATCATGATAGTAGAAGAGTAATCCTATGTCTTATTTGGGCCATATCCTCAACCAACTTCTTGACTTTTAACTATGCCTTCATTTTTTCATCTAATGATCTTTTCATTGGTCTTACCAACAAGAAGTATTGAAGATGTGTTGTTATTTTAATCTTGCCTTAAATTTGCTCATCGAAATGAGCCATGATAGATCTCATATCCATCTGTCCATGTTCTCTCTAGACTTCATATAGAGACTAACATTTAGTATAAGGCAAACGATACATCTTTCTAATGAGATGAAGATCTCATCTTCTCTTACTACATTAGATGATTAGTAGGCACCCACTTCCCAATTAGGTTAGTTACATGGTCAACCATGAGAACACTTCTCATGATTCTAAACCAGTCAAGGAAATTAATATAAATGAGCCTAATGACTTCAAGTATGCAAGATAACTGGTGGTTAAGAGTCTAATTATATAACGGAGATATGATTCTATTTGAAAATATTGCAGACACTCAATGTAAATTAAGATATGGTATTTTATCCTAATTTATGCTCTCATTAATTTTGATGAATTTGCATAACCCTCATTATGAAAAGACGAGATAACACGATGATATCATAGTGAGGACTAAGATACTATTAACCTTATGGTGACTTCAAGTCATATACTCTAGTTAGGTCAAATCTGCTTGTTACATTATGGGTATGGATTCTCAACACAACCCTTATAAGAAACACAACAAGGCCACGCCAATGGTTAACTTTAAGGTTCAACTTTAAGCCTTGGCCACGATCAACAATCCCTTGCTGAGTGAGCCTTGTGGGTGTCACGACCCGGAAAACATAGCAATTTTTTTTTCTGGATTATGACAGCGGGATAAAACCCAGAAAATAAGTAGGTTTGGCAACAAAAACACAATCACTTGACACAACCAAAATTAACATAAACTAATCCAACATCACATCCATCATCCAATAAGTAAAGCTGAATCAACAACAAATCACATACTAGATCGTTCACAACTCCATGATCAAATAAAACAACATAACATAACTAAAGGTCCCAAATTAAACAATATAAACAACTCCAATTGAGACACCATAAAGTGCTGAAAAATAAATGTTATAACAACTAAACAACCATCTCGAACACCGAGAACACGAATATCAAACGTCTCCAAGGTCGGTGTAATCCTGCTCCACCAATGGCATCTCTTCCAAGACCGCCTCACTATTCTCCTCCTCCTCAAGACCTGTTGAAATAATTAAACCACGGGGTGAGTCATATAAAATGACTCAGTAGGCACTCCATCATCCGCCAGATCGGATAACCAAAAGGCCCTAAAATGATATTTAAATAAATACCCAGACTTGCACCCTTTATAGGCATATAAGTAAAACTAGTCAATACATTAATAATTGACTTAAATCACATCTTTTACACCACCAACCAACCTTATGTCCACGATGACCAGCACCTATATGAACCATAACTTGACCTAAAAAGAGGGTATGAACATATGCATAGACACCTATATATGTTCCATAAAATGATGAACTAAAACCAAGACATTTACATCACACAATGCAACTTAATATGCTAAGAGATAAACAAAGTAAAATGCTGAACACCTATACCATGTTATGAAATAAATGCACCTATCCTCTAGTAAGAACCACACCTTTTTCTTATTAGCAAGGAAAGCGTCATCTTGCCACCTCAACAAACTACAACCAGATCTATCATATATAGCAGTACCATATAGCTAAACGAAATCCCATAGTGCACCTAGGCAGTGGTGGCACAGGGACAAACCGCGGCATCCGGGATCAAAGGATGCACCGGACTGTTCTAACCTCCGCTACCCTCGGGTCGCGACTAACTAGTATGGTGTAGTTGTTCCATTTACATTCATTAATGCATCATGCATCCACCTAATTATGCCATGCCATAACCAAAATATGCAAGAGATGACATACACCATATCATGCTATGACCAACATGCCACCATTATGAACAACAACATCTAAATAACTTATTTATGATACTAGAATCATGAAATGACAAGTATAACTGAAGACTAACATGATACCACATCAAACACTCAACCAAACATATTATAAACCACCCAATCAGACTTATCTCCTGGTTAAAATGACATAACATAGCCAAAAATCAGATTGAATATTACTAGAAAAGACATTAACTAATATTGTTAACCTATAACCACCTGTACAAGGAGAGTATCTTAAAAAGGGTAACAAAGACTAAATTATATACTAACTAAAAAGGGATATGATCGACTAAGATCTACCAATCAACATGTTATAACCGACATAAATAACATCCCATCATGATCCTTATTACGTACAAAGGAGAAATAACATCACTAAAAGCACTATCTAAACACAACAAGTAACACCAACCCGATTAATTAAAATAGGTCAATTACTAGAAGTCATGGAGATTTTTAAAGCATAAGGTTTAAATGGTAGTAGACACGTCAAGAGTGCCTACCGGAATTGATGCTGGAGAAATCGGAAATTGGCGACCGAATAAGATATCGAACGTTGACAATGTGATGCACAGCTTGAACCGGACGAAAAGGGTTAATTCTCACCACTTAGGCTGCTGGAAAAAGAGTATACACAAGGAAATATAAGTTGTTGAATCAAGGGAAAAATTTAGAAAAATATTTGAAGAACATAATATCATGATATGGGCAATGGATAGAAGAGAGAAGATGTTAGAATAGGAGAGAGAGGGGCTCACGCAGCGATAGGGGTGGTGGCGCACGGAGGGCGCACGGCGCCGAGTGTGGCGCAAGGCGGCGCTGAGCGTGGGCGGCGGCGACGCTGACTGCGCAGGGTTGACGACAAGGTGGCGCTGCGCGGGCGGCGGCGACTGGCCGCACGAGTGTTGACCGGGCTGCCACGCGAAGCTCGCGCGAAGAGGCGGGCGGTGGCTTCTGCCACGGTGACGCGGGGCGCATTGACGGAAACGGCGCCAGCAAATGACACACACGTGTGCGTACGAGGGCGGAAGTGCGTACGAGGGCGGACGGCGATGCGGCAGATGTCGATGGTGACGTCGGCGATGGAGGCGCCCGCGGTGACCGCGCGGAGGTGCTCGCGGAGAGAGGAAAAGCGGCGACGGAGAGAGAGAGAGGGACGAGGCGGGCGACGCATGCGGGGAGGGAAAAAAAGTGACCAACGGCGCTGCTCGCGAAGGCAGAGACGGTTTCGTAAGGGGAAGATGGCGAGGGTGAAAAATTAGGGTATAAGAGAGAGAGAAAAAATGGTAAACGTGGAGGATAAATAGGATGGAGTTTAAATAAAATAAAATACTCCTAAAAAATAATTTAAAATATTCTTAACCTATAAAAAACAAAACATTACAATCTACCCTCCTTAAAATAAATTTTGACCCCGAAATTTCTAGTTAAGGCTTACCGAACAAAAGGGGATGATGCCGTCTCATATCTTCCTCCACTTCCCAAGTCGATTCATTCGTCGAATGATGCTTCCATAAGACTTTCACGATCGGAATCACTCAGTTCCTGAGTTGCTTTACCATCCGATCCGTAATCCGAACCGGGCGCTCATCAAAAGTCAAATTGGGCTGCACTTCAATCTCCGCAAAGTTAATGACATGGGTCGGATCCGATACATATTTCCGCAACAAGGAAACATGGAACACAGGATGCACTCTCGACATAGCAGGTGGCAAAGCAAACCGGTATGCTACTTCTCCAATCCGCTTCTCAATATGGAATGGTCCAACATATCTTGGATTCAACTTCCCACGGTGACCAAACCGAATAACTCCCTTGGATGGAGAGACCTTCAAGAACACTTGATCACCCTCCTCAAGCTGCACATCTCTTCTTTTCAAGTTGGCATAGCTCTTCTGGCGACTCTGGGCTGTAAGTAGCTTTTGCCGAATAACCTGGATCTTCTCGTTACTATCTTGAACCCAATCCGTTCCAATTAAACTCCGTTCTCCCACTTCTTCCCAACAGATAGGTGATTTGCATGGTCTACCATACAAAGCCTCAAAAGGTGCCATACCGATGCTAGAGTGGTAACTGTTGTTGTAAGCAAATTTTATCAAAGGCAACTGCGTGTCCCAACTTTCCTGCCACTCCAAAGCTCCTACTCTCAACATATCCTCCAATGTCTGAATGGTTCTCTCAGACTGGCCATCGGTCTGAGGATGATATGCTGAACTGAATTTAAGCTAGGTTCCCAAAGCATCTTGCAAACCCTTCCATACTCTGCCTGTAAATCTGGGATCTCTATCTGAAACAATGGAAACATGGACACCATGATATTTAACAACACCATCAAAATACAACCTTACCAAACTGTCGGTCAGTTGAGCTTCCTTGATCGGCAAAAAGTGGGCTGATTTAATTAGCCGATCCACCACCACCTAAATAGCATCAAATTGCTTCCTGGTATGAGGCAAACCTGTAACAAAATCCATAGTAACGTGTTCCCACTCCCACTATGGAATCTCCAAAGGTTGCAATGGACCTGCAGGTCTCCTATGCTCTGCTTTTACCTGTTGGCATATCAAACACTTGGACACATACTCTGCCACATCCTTCTTCATTCCTTCCCACCAAAACTACCTCTTCAAGTCATGATACATCTTGGTTGCACCAGGATGAATAGCATATTGTGATTTGTGTGCCTCTGCCAAAATCTCCTACCTCAAGCTAATATCATCTGCTACACATAATCTTCCTTGATATCTGATAGTCCCATCTAGATACTTGGAAACTTCAGCCCTTTTAAGCAAATTCTGGATGTCAACAATGTCCTTCTGAGCTTCTTTTACCTTGTCAACCAATATTGAGCCAATAGACAACTGCCCCAAGAATGATGTCAATCGATCAACTACTAAGCTTGGTGTACAATCAGTAAGAGTTTCCATATCTCTCCATTCTCTATGCATCTGCATGGACAAGAGCTTCTTCCTATTAAGAGCATCAGCTACCTTGTTTGCTTTGCCTGGATGATAACTAAGATTAAAATCATAATCTTTTAGAAACTCCACCCATCTCCTCTGCCTCAGATTAAGATCCTTCTGGGAAAAGATATACTGCAGATTTTTATGGTCAGTAAATACTTCAAACAGTTCACCGTAAAGATAATGCCTCCATACCTTGAGTGCATGCACAACTGTTGCCATCTCTAAATCATGAGTGGGATAGTTGTTCTCATGCAACTTCACTTGCCTAAAGGCATAGGCTATAACATGATCATTCTACATAAGAACACAACCAAGTCCAATCCTAGATGCATCAGTATACACAACAAATCCCCCAGTTCCAGATGGTAGGATAATGACTGGTGCAGTAGTTAGCCTCTTCTTCAACTCTAAAAAGCTCTTCTCACCATCATCAGTCCACAAAAAATTCCCTTTCTTGGTTAAAGCAGTCAAAGGTGCATAGATAGATGCAAAACCTTCAATAAATCTTCTGTAATATCCAGCAAGGCCAAGAAAACTTCTTACTTCTATGGGAGTTGTGGGTCGTTCCCAACTTTCCACTGCTTCCACCTTGGCTGGATCAACTTGTACTCCTGCACTAGATATGACATGCCCTAGAAAATTAATACTCTCAAGCCAAAAATCACACTTACTGAACTTGGCATACAATTCATGATCTCGAAGTGTCTGCAAAACCAATCTAAGATGCTGACAATGCTCCTCCTTGCTGGCAGAATAAATCAAGATATCATCGATAAAGACCACAACAAACTGGTCCAAATACTCCCTGAATATCTGATTCATCAGACTCATAAATGCGGCAGGGGCGTTGGTAAGACCAAACGGCATAACTAGGAACTCGTAGTGACCGTATCGGGTCCTGAATGTAGACTTTGGTATATCCTCCTTCTTAATCCTGAGCTGATGGTATCCTGTTCTCAAATCAATCTTTGAAAAGATTCTAGCATCCTGTAACTGGTCAAATAGATCATCAATACGGGGCAAAGGATATTTATTCTTAATTGTTACCTGGTTCAACTTTTAATAATAAATACACAATCGCAATGAACCATCCTTCTTCCTCACAAAAAGCACAGGGGCACCCCAATGAGAAACACTGGGGTGAATAAAAACCCCTATCAAGCATATCTTGCAACTGTTGCTTCAACTCTTTCAACTCAACCGGTGCCGTTCTGTATGGTGCAATAGATATGGGAGCAGCACCTGGAATGAGGTCAATAGAAAAATCTATATCCCTCACAGGAGGCAAACCCGGCAATTCTTCTGGAAATACATCTGCAAAATCACAGACTATCTCCACATCTCCAACTTCTCTCTTGCTATCAGAATCACTAACCCTGGTAATGCATGCTAAGTACATCTCACACTGATATCTCATCCATTTTGAAACTTTCAAGGCAGAAACCAATAACTTGGACTTAGTGTAATCAGGACATTTATAAGAAAAATGCTGACTACCAGGGATCTGAAATGTAACCTTTCTTCTATGACAATCAAGAGCAGCATGGTGTGATTCTAACCAGTCCATCCCTAGAATAATATCAAAGTCATCCATGTCTAGAACATACAATTCTGCCTGTAAGGTGTTCCCTGATATGATTATCTCACAATGGGGCATAACATGAGTAACTTCTATGGTTCGACCAGAGGGAATGCTCCTCAACTAACAAACTATGGTATTTAAATAAATATGTAGCAAAGCAGAATGATACAAATGAATTGGTAGCTCCAGAATCAAATAAGACACGTGCATGGAATCCAGATACGTGTAAGGTACCTTCTGTCGCAGTAGCCACTTAGGGAAGATCTGTGCGCTACATGGCAAACACCTTTGCCTGAGTGGGACGTTGCTGCTGCTGCGGAGCTCTAGGTGTTGTAAACTGCCTCTTCACTAGTCCTGGCCTCTGCTGTGGTGCTGAAGTCTGCGCCTGGAATATGGGAGGGGCTGGGGCCCAAAATGGTACCACTGCTGTTGTTGCCTGCCTTGGTGGAAGATAAGGACACTGTGAAACTAGGTGACCAAACTAGCCACAACCAAAGCATGCACCTCTGCCTCTAAAACACGGTCGACCCTGATGAAAATTTCCACACTGGATGCAAGGTGACCTGATTATCCCAGACTGATGTTGTTGTGATCCTGAAAAATCTGGCAATTTTCTCTTGCGATCCATACCCTATTGCTGGTCCCGAGCTGGAGCCCTGCTAGAAGATGCTGGTGGCCTATAAGGCCCAAGATCCCTTTCCACTCGACAAGCTGCCTCATAAGTTGAGGCCAAAGTGGCCCAAGGGGTGTACACCAGTCTGGTTCTAATGCCTCCTCTGAGCCCATCTATAAACTTTCTGGCCCGATCAGCTTCATCTTCGCAGATATAAGCTGCATAAGACTAGCTCCACAAACTTGTTCTCATACTGCATCACTGTCATCACTCCCTGCTCCAATTGCATGAATTCCTACTTCTTTGCATGGTGAACATGAGGTGGGATGTATTTGTCACAAACTTCTCCCAAGCAATCTCAGTCACACGTGCACCTGCAAATTGGGTGCGTAGGGTTGCCTCCCACCACATTGCTACTGACAATTATAGCCTATGAGCTGCTAATTTGACCATCTCCACTGGTGGGCACTTAATTACCGTAAAGATATTTTCTATCTCCCGAATCCAGCTCTCAGCCATAATAGGCTCCATCTCTCTCTCCCTTAAATGCAGGTGGATCCATCTTGCGAAACATGTCAATCACGGCACCCAGATGTGATTCAACACGAGCCTGGGCATTCTGTGCCATGCCCTGAGCAACCATGGCATTGAAGCCCTGTTGTGCCTGTGCATGTGCCTACATGGTCTGAAGAAAACCCTGAAATGCATTGGCCCAATTGCCTCCATCTGGTGCCTGTCTAGCACCTGCAGCCCGCCCTGAAGTAGAAGAATCCTGCAAATTGTTATCAACCACAGGAACATCCTAGGGATCATCATTACCCCTCCTACGGTTGTTTCCCCTTCCGGCCATCTCCTGAAAAGGCAAAATAACAATTGATAAGTCCAAAAGACCTACATCATGAATCCAAATAGTAATTAACAATTTGTTTAACCAATTCACAACCTAAAATCCAAACAATCCAAAAGATTGTGTTTTTATTATCTTAACCAAACCTTGGCTCTGATACCAACTCCTGTCACGACCCGGAAAACACAGTGAATTTTTTTTCCGGATAAAACCCATAAAATAAGGAGGTTTGGCAACAAAAACACAATCACCTGACACAACCAAATTTAACATAAACTAATCCAACATCACATCCATCATCCAATAAGTAAAGCTGAATCAACAACAAATCACATACTAGATCGTTCACAACTCCATGATCAAATAAAACAACATAACATAACTAAAGGTCCCAAATTAAACAATCTAAACAACTCCAATTGAGACACCATAAAGTGCTGAAAAATAAATGTTATAACAACTAAACAACCATCTCGAACACCGAGAACACGAATATCAAACGTCTCCAAGGTCGGTGTAATCCTGCTCCACCAATGGCATCTCTTCCAAGACCGCCTCACTATTCTCCTCCTCCTCAAGACCTGTTGAAATAATTAAACCACGGGGTGAGTCATATAAAATGACTCAGTAGGCACTCCATCATCCGCCAGATCGGATAGCCAAAAGGCCCTAAAATGATATTTAAATAAATACCCAGACTTGCACCCTTTATAGGCATATAAGTAAAACTAGTCAATACATTAATAATTGACTTAAATCACATCTTTTACACCACCAACCAACCTTATGTCCACGACGACCAGCACCTATATGAACCATAACTTGACCTAAAAAGAGGATATGAACATATGCATAGACACCTATATATGCTCTATAAAATGATGAACTAAAACCAAGACATTTACATCACACAATGCAACTTAATATGCTAAGAGATAAACAAAGTAAAATGCATTACATGAACACCTATACCATGCTATGAAATAAATGCACCTATCCTCTAGTAAGAACCACACCTTTTTCTTATTAGCAAGGAAAGCGTCGTCTTACCACCTCAACAAACTACAACCAGATCTATCATATATAGCAGTACCATATAGCTAAACGAAATCCCATAGTGCACCTAGGCAGTGGTGGCACAGGGACAAACCGCGGCATCCGGGATCAAAGGATGCACCGGACTGTTCTAACCTCCGCTACCCTCGGGTCGCGACTAGCTAGTATGGTGTAGTTGTTCCATTTACATTCATTAATGCATCATGCATCCACCTAATTATGCCATGCCATAACCAAAATATGCAAGAGATGACATACACCATATCATGTTATGACCAACATGCCACCATTATGAACAACAACATCTAAATTACCTGTTTATGATACTAGAACCATGAAATGACAAGTATAACTGAAGACTAACATGATACCACATCAAACACTCAACCAAACATATTATAAACCACCCAATCAGACTTATCTCCTGGTTAAAATGACATAACATAGCCAAAAATCAGATTGAATATTACTAGAAAAGACATTAACTAATATTGTTAACCTATCACCACCTGTACAAGGAGAGTATCTTAAAAAGGGTAACAAAGACTAACTTAATTATATACTAACTGAAAAGGGATATGATCGACAAAGATCTACCAATCAACATGTTATAACCGACATAAATAACATCCCATCATGATCCTTATTACGCACAAAGGAGAAATAACATCACTAAAAGCACTATCTAAACACAACAAGTAACACCAACCTGATTAACTAAAATAGGTCAATTACTAGAAGTCGTGGAGATTTTTAAAGCATAAGGTTTAAATGGTAGTAGACACATCAAGAGTGCCTACCGGAATCGTTGCTGGAGAAATCGGAAATTGGCGACCGAATAAGATATCGAACGTTGACAACGTGATGCACAGCTTGAACCGGTCGAAAAGGGTTAATTCTCACCACTTAGGATGCTGGAAAAAGAGTATACACAAGGAAATATAAGCTGTTGAATCAAGGGAAAAATTTAGAAAAATATTTGAAGAACATAATATCATGATATGGGCAATAGATAGAAGAGAGAGGATGATAGAATAGGAGAGAGAGGGGCTCACGCGGCGATAGGGGCGGCGGCGCACGGAGGGCGAACGGCGCCGGCGGGCGCAAGGTGGCGCCTAGTGTGGTGCAAGGCGGCACTGAGCGCTGGTGGCGGCAGCGCTGACTGCGCAGGGTTGAAGACGAGGCGGCGCCGCGTGGGCGTTGACCGGGGTGCCGCGCGAAGCTCGCGCGAAGAGGCGGGTGGCGGCTTCTGCCGCGGCGACGCGGGGCACGTTGACGGGAATGGCGCCGGCAAACAACGCACACGTGTGCGTACGAGGGCGGAGGCACGGACGAGGGCGGACGGCGATGCGGCGGACGTCGATGGTGACGTCAGCGACGGAGGCGCCCGCGGTGACCGCGCGGAGGTGCTCGCGGAGAGAGGAAAAGCGGCGACAGAGAGAGAGAGAGAGGGATGAGGCGGGCGACGCACGTGAGGAGGAAAAAAAAAAGTGGCCGACGGCGCTGCTCGCGAAGGCAGAGACGGTTTCGTGAGGGGAAGACGGCGAGGGTTAAAAATTAGGGTATACGAGGGAGAAAAAAATGGTAAATGTGGAGGATAAATAGGAAGGAGTTTTAATAAAATAAAATACTCCTAAAAATAATTTAAAATATTCTTAACCTATAAAAAAACAAAACGTTACAGTGGGAAACACAACAAACTCACCCAATCTAAGATTGGCTCATCGAGACCATAACAACGGAAGGCTATGTGGGTCATTCTTAATGTCCCACACTTATCAACCTAATTTAAACAAAGAAGGGTTTTTATTTTAGTCTCATCATAGTATATGCTACATATATATATGAATACCTTTGAATACCATATATTTAAGGTATCTAGCACACACACATACATATCAAATATGCAAAATTTAAATAGATGATCATGGACTTTCATAAAATTAATGCATGACTGGAGCCAGATTAGTATGCATTAAAGGATTCAGCATTTTATGCTAGTGTTGACAAGTCATTATGCCTTGAAGAACTCTTCTCCTTGCATCTCGCTCTCTCCTCCATCTTGATCAGTCTTCTTGTCATTACAAGAGCATTAAGAGTACACAGACTCATAAATGTACATTAATCAAATAAGAAACCTTGATCTTAATCAAGGGGAGTACATTTTCAGAGGGAGGTAGAATATACAATCAGAATTGATAAGAGAGAATATTAAGCATGCAGGCCCTTAATTACAAGCCAACATTAAATAAACAACATCACATGACACACACTTAGTCCATGATCATCCAAGTATTCACACATACATACCATCACAAGAACATAGTGCGAATATGTGGCAACAATATGACATAACAATTATATCATAAAAATATACATCATATGTTTTGAAATTCTGAATTTCATGTTTGTCGAATTATTCATGAAGTAAATAACATATAAACAATTTATATCACATAAACAAGCAACTCCAAACAATTTGGATAATATATGTATTCCTAAAACTATACAAAGTGCCAAATCAATGTCCTAATCATCATTATGAAAAATCATATTTTATAGAATTAATTTAGACATTAATTTCTCAAGTTAAGTCATTAAAACAATTTTAAAAACTTAACAATGAATGAATCTATGACAATGGAGTTCAAAACCACATAAAAGATCATAAAACACTTTGATAATATATTATATGATATTCTAGAATTTTTCACAAATTTTTTGAAATTTTTCTGGCATTTTTCAGATTTTATTTTGATTTAAAATAATTTTAAATCAAATAAAATAGGCGTTGGCGCATTGCACTACCCCGTCCTACGCCGCCCATGCGCCAGTGTGTGTGCCACTGGCGCCAGCACATAGCACCTCCCGCGCACCACGACCGCGCACCTGTGGTTCAACTTTTTTTTTAATTTAAGCGCGACGTACCAACCTCGCATGCTCCCGGTCAAATCGGGAGTTGACTTGGCGTTAAATGTCAGATCAGCCACGGCATCCATTACCGGGTCCCGATGGACCCGGTAAGATCATCTTCTCCACCCAATAGGTAGAGAAACGGTGCAAATGGAGGAAACGGCAGTACCTTCCAAAATACGGACATTCCGATCTCTGAAAAATAGCCAAAATAGTGGTTCAATTCCAAATCGAACAAGGAATCCAAAAATACTATTTTCTTTCTAAGAAAAAATCCCAATTAATGGAAAAATAGGAAAGAAACAACGCCGGCCCTAGAACTTCTCCTCGTCAGAAAAATGCTCAATCGACCTTCGACGGTGCCATTCTAAGTCAAATAACAATGGGAAACTCCGTAAAATCACATTACCCATCTTCTAAGCCATCTATCAGACATCAAATGTCTCTATGGAAGAAGATCTCAAGAAATCCCCAAATCGAACCGATGAATTCGTTAAAACGAAATTGCCAACTTTCAAACCCTCTACTGGACACTCCAATAGTCCAAAATTCGAATGGTTTTTGGCGTTGAAAAACCCTTTGTCACGAGATTCATTCAAAAGCAACCAATATCCAAAATGTATCCTATATGATTTATGGTTGCTCCGTAAAATGGACGTTTGTACAGATTCAGGGAAACATGAAATATATGAAACAATGTTGAAACAACGTCGGATTTGAACGAGACTTCACCTGGCTCTGATACCATTGTTGGGAATTGATACAATCAGATTGGTGCAATGGAAAAATTTTGATTCTTCGTATATCATAGTCTTCGTCTCGATTGAAACCGAACGACATTGCCAAAACTGGTATTCGAAACAATTTCGAACATGTACCTTTGCGGGAATCAAATAATCCCTAAAGGCCAAAGAACATCGAGCATTCTCACGTTCTCCAAGCAGCTCAAGTGTGCGGCCTCTAGTCATATCCACACAAGCCGTCTCCATAGTCGAGTTCTCCTTCGCGTCGGACCTTCCGACTCGCCCTAGATGAACTCCCGTCGACTCTCGATGGCCTCTAGCATGGGAAAACATGAAGGAGAGAGGAAGGGACGAATTTTGTAGCCTTGGCTTGTGGGGCTCATGCTCAATTCGCTATTATATAGAGAATTTGGAGTTTTTTCACAAAACCCCTCTCTCTATATTTACACCCTTGCCCCCAAACTTATGGATTAGCCCTTATGTGTGTGACCTACTAGGCTCAATAGCTCATTTGGTTGAGACCTAATTAAAAGAATAATTTCTTTTAAATTAAATCTATTATTTGATAATAGATTTAATGGCCTACGAAGGGTACAAGTCACATCCTATGATCCCAAACGGCTTCAGGGATAAACTCCTCTCCAAAGAGCCATTCCATCATCGGTTACCACACGATATAAATCTTCGTTTATCCAATGTCCCGGTCGGATAGGAGTACGGCATTGACTGTCAACTCCTTAATATACTGACACTATAGAATATTGTACTCGTAATTGGATCAATTGGAAAACCCTTTTCTAATTATCCTATCTACCTTGGCCAAGGATTTAGAGTACTATCCATAGGACATTCTCTCTCCTACCGAGAGTGGATGATTCCCTATTGTCCGCTCAATTGCCTCCACCGAGTTTCCCATATACCCAATCTATTAACTATACAGGACCAAAATACTAAGTGATCCATAAGTCAATAGTCAAAGTACATGGTACACCCAACAAGACATCTTTGGCGACTCAGGTTAATGATCCAACCATGCAACTGTGATGATAGAATACCCTGATCGGCAGTTCGGTAAGATACCATTCAGGGATTCTATACTGGTCAGTTTAGTGAACTAATTCCTCTAATGAGCACTTGTACATGTATCTCAGTGTCCACACACGGATGACCAATGAGATTGGACATTTTCATCTTATGAGAAGATATCATATACTCTAGTCTTATCGGATCCTTGATGTCCCGTCCCAAGGATCCTACGACTAGGAACATTTAGAGTACATACTTCTAGATGATTGAACTCATTATCATGATTCAATCATCATTGCATGCAACCTAGGACTTCATTATGATAGACGCATCTAGATAGTTCAAGTAATGAAGATTATGCCATTCATACTGAATAAGATATTATAAGAAATGTAAAATCATATCACATATGATTGGCTTGTAGGGAATACATTTCTATCAATGAGGATGACTGATCTCATTGGTCATTAGTGTGGAGACACTGAGATACACATACAGGTGCTCATTAGTTGAATTAGTTCACTAAACTGACTAAATTAAAAACCTTGAATGGTATCTTACCGAACTGTCAATCAGGGTTTTTTATCATCACGATTGCATGGTTGGATCTTTGACCTGAGTCACCAAAGATGCCTTTTTGGGGGGAACTTGTGCTTTGACCATTGTCTTATGGATCACCGTATAGATGGTCCAGTATAGCAATGGATCGGGTACAAGGAAAGCCCAATGGAGACAATTAAGCGGACAACAAGGGATCGTCCACTCTCAGTAAGTGAGAGTGAATGTCCTATGAGATAGTACTCTAAATCCCTGGCCAGGTTAGATAGGATAATTAGAAAAGGAGTTTTCCAATTGATCCAATTCTGAGTACAGGATCCTATAAAGTCGATATACTAATGAGTTGACAGTCGATGCCATACTCCTTTCTGACCGAGACATTGGATGGACAAGGGTTTATATCCATGTAGTAACCGATGATGGAAAGGCTCAATGGAGATAAGATTATCTCCATAGCCATTTGAGATCATGGGATGTGACTTGTACCCTTCATGATCGGTAGGTTGATTAATTTGTTATAGAATAATAGATTTAATTAAATTAAATAGAATTGTTCTATTTCATTTAGGCCTCAACCAAATAGGCTATTGGGCCTAGTGGGTCACACACAAAAGGACTTATCCATAAGTATAGGGGCAAGGGCATAATTTATGAAAATTTTGGGTTTTTATGAAAAAAATTCTCTATAAATACTAATGGTTTCAGCCAAACCCTATCAAGCCAAGAGTGAAAACCACGTCCCTAGCCTTCTTCCTACCTCCTTCTCTTTCTAGAAGGTGTCCATGGTCGATGGAACTCTTTTCGATAAGAGTTCTCGAGGTCGGTGTGAAGGGAGAACTTGCTGTGGATGAAGTTCGTGTGGATACTGCTAGAGATCGGGCATTTGAACAGTTTGAAGAGCATGAGACGCTCATCTCCTTCTTATCCATGGGATTATATGAATCCCTATCAGATATATTCGAACCCTATTTGATCGGTTTTCGATTTTCATCGTTCGGTTCTCATTGAGACATATTCTAAAGAAACCCATAAGAATCGTCGCTTCTGCTGCACCAAATTTTTATAGACGATTCCTTACAATATGTCATTCACATAACATGCCAAGAAAGTAATAATATTCCCACTTATCAACTTGAATACACAAGGCTTCTCTTTGTTCTTAATAAAGTCATAAGATTTAATCTCATTAAACCTTACATACGATCTATGGTAAGTTTTATTTTAGTCTATAAATGGACCTAATATACATTATATTTGGATATTATTGGGACTTGATTTCCAAATGTTGTATCATATACACCTGTTCCTCAAAATACCTTAGAGGGATACTAACATAACATCTAATTAACATATCTTATAGGCATAGTGTGTAACAATCAAAATCTGAATGGATTAATCCATAGAATAAGTAAAAGATCTCATCATAGTCAACCATTTGACTTCGATGATATCCTTTTCAACTATTCTCACCTTGAAGGTCTCTACCTTCTCGTCCACTCCAATCTATTCTTTTTTAATCCATTTATCCATTATGGATACTATAACCTCAAGTGGATCTATCAAAATTTAAACTTGATTTGAATGGATAGTGTTTATATTAGATTTTATTGTCTTCACATTTTAGAAACAATATCTCATATTGCTTCTATAAAGATCTAGGATCAATACCCTATCTGTCTTATGTCTCATTCTTCCATCAGATATATGTCCCATATATCTCTTAGGTTGAAGGGACACAAGTAAAAACCTATAAATTGTCTATGTGTAATAACTAACTAGTACCTTAATAAAAGTGGTCTTGAGTTGTGGGGCTGGAGCATCTTCCATATATATATATAAATATATATATATATATACCTTTCTCTCACTTTATTTCATAAGGAGGAACTCTTCCTCTAGAAGTATGGTGAGTTGAGCAACATATGCCTGTCGACTCTGAAAACGGGTTTCGGATATGCACCTCAAGAGAAGGTGAAAGATAGAATAAGGGAAAAGGAGTGAATCGGAAAACACTCAGAACGCGGTAAAGAGTCCTCACCTCAGTCCCACACTCACATTGATCCCCGAACTTTCATCTCACGGTGTCGCTCGAGCACCGGAGACGATTCGGGTCATGTGAGAGGAGAGTGAGGAATAGAATAACTTATAACATGAATAAAAGAGGTGGTTTCTAGGAGCCGTGGGCTCTACTTTATGGATTAGAAACAAGAGATGACCGTGTGCAACTTAGTGCAGGAGATGATGTGTGCGGATTCAACCTTCTCCTTCTTCGGCCGGCCGATGAAGAAGAGTCTCCAACCGATGCTAGCTTGATAAACCTGTACAACTAGTAAACAAAAAACACAAGAAAATAAGTGAAATAAAGATTAGAACTGAGTGAAGTGTAGTAACTGTAAAAACAATAACATAAACAGCAATTGGAAACAAACTCACCGGATTCGGGGTTAGCCTTAACCCATTTTTTTGATTTTTTATGATATATGAAATGATGCAAAACAGAATAAAAATGATGCTTAAATATGAACTAAATTATATGAATGAAGAGTTAACAAAGAGAATATGAATGATTAAAGATAACACAACCCAGGCAAAGTGGCAACTGGGTTGGACAGATTCAATGTAAATTGCGCAGCTCTAATACAGAGACCGCAGCAGACAACACCGATGTCAGAATCAAGTGTTGTTTGTTTCAAAATAAAAAGAACTCGCCAAGGGTAGTTTTATATGAAGACAATTTTTTTTGAATCTTATGATAAACAATTTAAATTTACCTGATAAGCCGGATCTTGGACAGTGAAGTTCTGGAAACTCCCAGCACAATGTTGAGTAGGACATGCTATGGGCACCACAAATATCTAAATTGAATAATTCTTGTTGGAGATAAAATAGGACTCACCGGGGAAAAGTTTCTATGAAGGATGTATAGGCTGAATCCACCATTAAATGTACTTAAATTGACTAAGAAGATGATGACTTAGAAGAGAAGACTTCGGATCTGTCTGTGCAGCGCCGATATTGAAGTTGTAACATGTAGAGGGAATGTCAGAATTGATCTCCGTTTATTTTAGATGAAATATATCTTGATGAAGCACACTTCTTCTGAAGAAATTAAGGCCGTAAAATGGCTAGAAAGATCTATAAAAGCCGATGATCATCAGTGCAGCACGTCAGAGCATAGACCGGTTTCTTCTTCACTTTAGGATGATCTCCAAGCATCGGGACGAAGAGAGAATTATTTGGAGAGGTTGGGATGAGCCTAGAGTGAATTTAGTATGAGGATAAGAGTACTGGAGGATGGGGATGCCCTTCTTAGGTCGTTCATATGAGTCTCCCTTTATAGGGGATGAAAAATAGGTCAAAAAATAGCAAGTTTTGATACATCCGACCATAGGTTGGATTTCCTCCATTTAATGTTGCTAATTTTTATCCTGAGGCATCTAGAAACTTAACCAAATGATTGAGAGGGATTGAAAACCGTGGATAACCTTACCCATGTTCAAAATATGTCTCCACTTGAAGAGAAAACAAATCTAGTCTAAAATAGCAAGTTTTGATGTATAAGACAACAAGTTGGATTGCCATCATTTGATGATGCTAATTTCGACCATGAAGCTTCCAGATATTATACCAAATAATATAGAGGAGGAAAAAGGAAGGTAAGGTCATGAATTGGTTAGATATGCGCCCAATGGGCTAGGTTTGCATACAATTGGGCTTGATCGGTGTTGCGTGCGAACAGAATTGCGCATCTGATTTCTAAAGAACTTTGCGGACAAATAGGAGATCAGAATTGAATGTTGTTTGTTGCATTTAAAATAGGACTCATAGAGGAAGATTATTGATGTTGAAGACTTCTTCATTGGACATTCTCATAATCCTATAAAACATTTAAAAGTAGAGGATATGCTGGAAAAAGTATAATTTGGCATACAACCAAGCGGTGCGACTTTGGTGCAAAGACCACCAAGAGCAACATGGAAGTTAGAATGAGCTCTCATTTGGGAAAAATGAATTTTATTAGAGATAAAACTCTTTCTCAGATTTCTAGTGAACTTCTTGGCTCATCCAAACGGATCATTCAACTTGATTTTGATGGTTTAAAAGAGATGTTGCCAATGTAATAAGAGTTTAAGCCCCAAATAAGGCCAAATTGGCGTGTCTACAATGTCCTTCTCCTTAAGGGTGGTATATTTAATATCCATAAGTTTTCTTAGGATATCTCACAAACCAATATTTCATAGTTTTATATTCCAATTAGTTAGGGTTATACTACTTCACTATGTCGGACATTGCAAAATCTTAACTTGCTTAAGGTCAAGTTTTAACTCTTTTCCCTATCCTATATAGCATAATTTGAATAGACTTACAAGTTACCAATTAAGATTAAGTAGTTATATTGAGTACTTTGCCTTAAATAGACAAAGAAGTATTTTGCAAAGGTTTTCATTGTCTATATTATGTCCTACATAATACAACTTCTTATTTTAGCTAATTCATTAAGCTAAAATATGTAAAGAGGTGCCCTTTAAATTTTGATTCTATTATCTTTCAATTATATGTGAATTACGTACTAGAGTATTTCCCTCTTTAATCTAATCAAAGAGTTCCAATACTCTTTTCATTATTATGACTACTTCGTTCTTAATGTTAAATAGTTTTTTAACGATCTCGGATTTATACTTCATAAAGTACATATATCCACACCTAGAGCCATCATATTTGAAAATAATGAAGTATAAATGTTCTCCTTTAGCCTTAATAGATATGGGCTAACATTCATCCAGATGTATGAGTTCTGACAACTCATTAACCCATTCTCTATATTTACATTAAGCTAAAGGGTAGATTGATCTAAATAAATCCATTTTCTCTTAAGAGGAGTATTCACACAACATGATAGCTAACATATCTAATATGATTAAACAATTTATTAAACTCCCACTAGCAGACACTTTGTCTTTCAATGTTTTAGAACATATATCATTTCCATAACTTAAAATAAATCAACATTTATTCAAGCAAAAAAATCAGATAATGTTCTTGTTGAAGGATATAATAGCAATCTTAGATATTATGACATCTCTACAAGGCTATTAAGGAATTGTATCTCCCACTAGTAATGATGCAACTTTTCCACCATTTCATATATAGGTCAACATCTTCTTTATTAAACCTTCATTTATTTGTCATCAACTAGGTCAACAACTTCTTATAGATAAGTGATGCATATCTGGTATCTCATACCATTAGATGCATCTCTAGTATCTAATAATATGATATACACATATTATCTAATACTATGAAGTGTATATTTAAGATAAGTAACTGTCAATGACTTGGATGCATGAAACTTCTCAAGCTCTACATTTACATTATATGCAATACACTTTGCACTTCCTCTTTTGCTTATCATCATCTTGATAATGAAAGAATGTTATGTCTTATTTGAGCTTTTATTATCTCAATCACCTTCTTTGACTTTTAACTATCTTCTTCTATTTCTATCTAATGATTTGACTTCTTTCTATTGGTCTCACAAACAAGAAGTAATTATAATGTACTATTATTCTAATTTGTTCTTAATTAGCTCATCATTATGAGCCATGATGAATCTCATATCCATCTATTCATGTTGTTTCTATAATTTTTATCTCATAGAGGTTAACATCTAGTATAAAGCAAATAATGCATCTTTTATATACTATATTATGAGATAAGATCTTATATTCTATCATATAATTAGATAGTTTAGGAGATATCTATTTCTCAAGTAAGATAGTTAATTGGTCAACCATGAGAACAATTCTCTTGGTTCTAAATTGATCTAAGAAGTGTAAGCTATTAAGATACTTGACATCTAGTATGTCTTACTTATGGTGGTTTATCATCGTGTTCTATATCTAAGATATAATTTTATTAATATAACATCACAGATATTCATCATAATTAAGATATGGTCTTTCTGATAGAAATGTATGTCTTATAAGCCAATCATATGTGACATGATTCAAAATTTTTAGAAATATCTCATTCAAATAATTAGGCAAATTCTTCGTTATAAACTTTTATTAGATGTGAATATCATAATGAAATCCTTGATCAAATACAATTATGATTAAATCATGATGAGATCATGATAATGAGATTGATCATCTAGAGGTATTTCATCTAAATGTTCCTAGTCATAGGACACTTTAGATGGGACATCAAGGATTCGGATAAACTAGTGTTTGTGATGTCTTCTCATGTGATGAGGATGACCGATCTTATTGGTCATTAGTGTGGAGACGCTGAGATACACATACAAGTGTTCATTAATTAAATGAGTTCACTGAATTGACCGAATTAGAAACCCTGTATAGTATCCTACCGAATTGTCAATCAGGATTTTCTATCATCTCAGTTGTATGATTGGACCTTTGACTTGAGTCTCTAAAAATGCTTTGTTGAGTGGAACTTGTGCTTTGACCATTGATTTATGGATCACTGTAAAGATGGTCTAGTATAGCGATGGATCGGGTACAAGGAAAACTTGATGAAGGCAATTGAGCAAACAATAAGGGATCATCCACTCTCAGTAAGTGAGAGTGATTGTCCTATGGAATAGTACTCCCAAATCCCTGGCCAGGGTAGATAGGATGATTGGAAAAAGAGTTTTCCAATTGATCCAATTTCGCGTACAGGATACTGTAAAGTCGGTATATTAAGGAGTTGGAAGTCGATGCCATACTCCTTTCCAACTAGGACATTGGATGGACGAGGGTTTATATCCATGTGGTAACTGATGTTGGAAGGCTCAATGGAGATAAGATTATCCCCATAGCCAGATCATGGGATGTGACTTGTACCCTTTATGATCGGTAGGTTGATTAATATGTTGTCTAATAACAGATTTAATTAAATTGAATAGAATTGTTCTATTTTATTTAGACCTTAAACAAGTAGGCTATTGGACCTAGTGGGTCACACACATAAGGACTTATCCACAAGTACGGAGGTAAAGGTGTAATTTATAGAGATTTTGGGTTTTTATGAAAAATTTCAAAATTCTCTATAAATACTAATGATTTCAGCCAAACTCTATCAAGTAAAGGGTGTTAATCACATCCTTAGCCTTCTCCCTACCTCTTTCTCTCTTTAGAAGGCGTCCATGGGTGATGGAGCTCCGTTCGGGAATGGTTCTCAAGGCCAGCGCGAAGGGAGAACTTGCTGTAAATAAAGTTCGTGTGGATATCGCTGGAGATCAAACATTTGAATGGTTTGAAGAACTTGAGAAGCTCATCTCTTTCCCCTCCTTGAGATTAGATGAATCTCTATCAGGTATATTCAAACCCGATTTGATCGATTTTCGGTTTTCGTTATTCGGTTCCAATTAAGACAGATTATAAAAGAACTCATAGGAATCTTCACTTCTACTGCACCAAATGTTTATGGACGATTCCTTACACTTTCATCTTAATTTATGCTCTCACTAATTTTTGATGAATTGGCATAACATTCATTATACAAAGAAGAGATATCACGGTGAAATCCTAATGAGGACTAAGACCCTATTAACTTTATGGTGAAGACCTTGTGGTAGCATAACAAATCACCTCATACTTAATAGGTAGGTAACTATTGCCAGTTGTAACTCTCAGTCATTCAGCCTCTAAAGTTATGACCTTGTGGCAACACAAAAAGTCATATACTCTAATTAAGTCAGCATAATATTATGAGATATAGCATAAATTGACATGATAATTATATGAGATATATCATATATGCCAGCATAATATTATGTACCATAGTTTTGAAATTCCCAATTTTATGCATGTCAATTTTTTTCATAAAATAAATAGCATGAAAATAATATGAAAAGAAACATATAAACAATTTATATAAAATAAACATGCATATCTAAATTATTTAGAATACTTATGTATTTCTAAATCTGTGTTCACAGAATTAATTAAGATACTAATTAAATAAGTTAAAGTTTTAAAATAATTTTAAATTTTAACTATGTGTGAATCTATGTAAATAGGACTTAATATATAATAATAGATCATCAAACATTTTAAAACCTGTCAATAATATTTTAAATTTTTTTTATAACTTTTTAAAAAAAAATTAACAATCTTTCAGATTTTGTGTATGTGTGATACACAAAATATATGATTCCTACGATTTTTGATTAGGTTGTTTTGTCAAAAAAATTAATCATTTGTATCTTAATAAAATTCAACATTTTTTACCGCCACTTAAGATATTAAAAATAAAATTAAGAGTTAAAATTTTTGAAATAAGAGAAGAACAAAATTGTATACAAGACATTCGGTTGGCCTTAAAAGGAACTCTCTTGGCTTGTTAAACTAAAAAAATTGTTTTTATTTCTTATAAAAGGTTTTAGCACAAAATTTATAAACTTATGTGCTTGCTACTAAACATCTTTCTCTTAACACGGAAACAATTATTCAAAAACATTTTTCACTTTTTATAAGAAATCACTTATTTACTCGTCTACTCATTTTTATCCATTGCGTATCTAGCAGAAATTGATAATTTTCGCTAGCTACCATATGCGGCTTGATTATAGTTTCCCCAAACAATCACCGAATGTTTACTTTTGCAAGAATTCTTTTTTTTTTTGAGGTGACGGTGACTTTGCAAGAATTACATTAGTTTATCCATACCACAAAACGAATTGATACATTTTTTACATCACAAGAACCTTTTTTTAACGTATCTAAAATATTAAATGCGAAGCACGTGTACAGAGATGGGTAAAAGGATACGGTCCTTTTTTTTAAAAAAAAAGAAAAATAAAAAAAAGGATACGGTCCCGCCAGGTTGACCGGAGGATCGCTTGCGGTTGGATAGTCAAATGGTCAACTTATACCGGCTGACGTTCGTCGTCCACGCCAACGTCTTCTATTGTGTTTGCTCGAAGATAAATAAAAAAGGCCAAATGATTGATCAGTCCATTTCAACGGCTCCGCTAAACAAAAGATTCGGTCAAATATTGAGTTTCATAAAAAATTCCATTTTTCACATTTCTTACATTTATGCTCCCAAAGTGATGCCAACTGGCACCGGAACGGAAAAATAAAGATAAGTTATCTTTTTTGCCCTCAAATAAAACATGGTTACTTCCTTCTCAATGAATTGACGTTGCTTGTTCTTCACGAGCCAATAGAATATATAAAACATTCAAATTTTTAAAATTTTCAAAACTTAAATATTATAATATAATTAAATTAATATATAAGTTAAATATAATAATTTTTTACTTTAAATATTTTGATATTTTTTCGTTAAAAATAGATATAACAAATCTGGTGTAATGGTTAGATTTTAAATACTTGTAGATTCATATTTTTTTAGGAAAAAGTTTATTTTAAATATAGTTTAAATATAAATTAAAAATAGATTTATTTTTTAATATATTTAAATTTTTATATAAATAATATTTTTGTTCAAATATAATAATATTTCATTTATAAATCATCGTATTCTAACGTTTCTTTTTCTATTCTTGTATTAAAATTTAATTAAAATTAATAATTTTTAAAACATATTATTTATTAAATTTATTTAATGATAAGTTAAAAATAAAATGTAATTAATGAAATTTGTTCTAACCACAAATTTAAATATTTAATTTTCTTTTCTTATTACTTTATATAGCATATATTTTTTATTTTTTACTTACTTTTATTTTATTATGATATTATTTTAGAGATATATCTTTAAATACAGTTGAAATCTTATTTGAACACAAACGGACCAATTTGATCATTTTTATAATTTTATATGATATGTTAATAAAATATAAATATTTTATTATTTTATTGAAATTGAATCAAAGTTTTGATTTCTCTACCTCGATTTTATGTGACAGGTTCTATGTTCCAGAGGGAAGATTTTGCAAAGGGTAAAAAAGAGATAAGATAAGAAGATACCCCGGACGCTTCTTAGAAAGTGATGGAAAGGACCTGTAATGCTAAAAAAATGTGATGAACAGATCTAGCATTAAAAGAATTTGCCAAATTTTGTCCAGATTTATTTTAGCCACAACTTTTTTAAAGGGACACTAAATTAAAATGTCAGACTTGAATATGAATGATAGTATATGCGAAGAAACATCCACCCAAGCAAGTGGTTCACGAAAACGTTCCAGGGAGCCAAAATCAAAAGTATGGAAGTACTTTACTAGATTATCTGACGATGATGGACAAAAAGCACAGTGTAATGCATGCAAAGTTATATTTTCTGCAAATCCTAGATCAGGGACAAGTCATTTGACTAGACATGTGCAAATTTCATGTTCAATTCTTGGTGGTGAAAAGAACCAACCCTTAGTTTCTCCGAGCATTGCTATGTTTCAAGAAGGTGAAAGTTCTTCTAATTGGAGGTTTGATCCAGACATTTGTAGATTCGAATTAGCTAGAGCAATTATACTACATGAGTTTTCTTTTTCAATCGTGAATTATGATGGAGTTCGTAGATTTGTGAGGAGTTTGAATCCAAAATTTAAGATGGTAACCAGGAACACTATTAGAGACGATTGTTTGAAAATATACAAAGCTGAAAAGTTGGCACTTAAAGATTTTTTGCAGTCATCTTGTATTAGTCTATCACTTACATCTGATATGTGGACATCTAATCAAGACATCAGCTATTTATCTATTACTGCACATTTCATTGACAATGATTGGAGATTGCATAAGAAGATTTTAAATTTTTCAATGGTTGAAACACCACATCCAGCACATGTCTTGGCAAGTAGAATTTGGAACTGTATAAAAGATTGGAGTCTTGAGTCAAAGATCTTAAGTATCACATTAGATAATGCTTCAGTTAATGATGCATGCATTCCACTTCTCACTTCAAATATCATGGAACATAAAAAGATGATTTTTGATGGAAAATTATTTCATGTAAGATGTGCTTCTCATGTTCTTAATTTGGTTGTCCAAGATGGATTGAATGTTATTGGAAGTGTCATTCGTAATGTTCGGGCAAGTGTTCGACATGTAAAGGGTTCTCCATCACGTCGTCATACATTTGAGAAGTGCATTGAGGATGCTGGATTATCAGTTGAAAGATGGGTGTGTTTAGATGTTCCAACACGTTGGAACTCGACATATGATATGCTTGATATAACTATCCAATATAAGAAAGCTTTCTCTTATTTGGATTTGTATGATCCAAACTATCATTATGCACCTACGATAGAAGAGTGGAAAAATGCTAAAATTGTATGTAATTTCTTGAAAATTTTTTAAAATGCAACTAATGTGGTTTCTGGAGTGAAATACCCGACAACGAATATGTACTTTCATGAAATGTTCAAGGTGAAATTACTATTAGATGGTAAAGTGTCAAGTTCATATGAATTTATTCATGCAATGACAGAGAGAATGAAGAAGAAATTTAACAAATATTGGAAGGATTGTGATTTGGTGTTAACTATTCCTGTTATTCTTGATACACGTTATAAGATGCAATTTTTTGAGTTCTGTTTTCCAGTATTATATGGAGACGAGACACAAATATATATTACACAATTGAATGAGGCTATTCGTTCATTATTTGATGAATATCAAGTTTCTTTGCCACGAGAGCGAGATACATTTATTGGTGAGACAATTGAGTCTACTTCTTCGAGTAATATTGTGGAGAAATTTGATATGGATATTTTAAAAGGATGGAGCCATTTTTTATTAGAGAAAACGGGACAACGCAAAAAGACAGAGTTAGATGAATATCTTGAGGAAAATGTGTTTCATACAGAGTCTAATTTTGATATACTTAATTGGTGGTCAACTAGGAGAACAATGTATCCTACTCTTTCATGGATGGCACTTGATATTTTAGCTATTCCAGCTTCAACTGTTGCATCCGAGTCAGCTTTTAGTACAGAACAAAGGATTTTATCTGATTTTCGTAGTTCATTACTTCCAGAAACTGTAGAGGCACTAATATGTACCCAAGATTGGCTAAGAAATGCTACTAAAGGTATTTATATATTCTCATTTATATTTTTGCTTGTTATTTTCAAGAAGAATGATGACATTTTAATCGTTTTGAACATCAGGGCCAAGTTCTACTGAGACCGTTAGTGATATCTTCATTGTTTCGGATCCAGAGAAATTATGATGCCATCTCATTTCAATGGGTGTATGTGCTCAAGTCGTCCAAGTTGGTCAGATTGTATGGTTATTTCGTCAACTTTGATATTACTGAATTTATTTTGTCCTGCAAGCAGTGTGAAGATTGATATTTTTTCTTTTTAATCTCTCTTGTTGAACAGGATGGAAGATACGCTATTGTCACTGATAGATGGCAGAAGTTTACTGATGTATACCTTGATGAGAAGACACTGAGTTTTCTATCTGCTTATGCTGATGAATTTCTAGTCCACAGAGTTGATGTTATAATATCACTCACTATCAATGGTTTTCCAAATATCAACCAACTGATCTTCCAGTACATAGTTCATTTCTGCCGCAGGGTGTAGGAATGCTACTCGAGGGAATATTTGGAGCATTAGTTGGTTCAGCTACATCCGTGTAAGCAAAGATGAATGATTATAAAATGTTGAACGTGGGTTGTGCTGTTTATAAACATTGTTAGAATGTGAATGAAATTATCTAATATCTTACAATTTTTGGAGATGGGAAACCTTTCACAAACCCATGGTTGGTGTTTCTGAATGATAATCATGTCCTGTCTTATTTCTTATTTTTAATTATCTGATATCCAGCTAGACAGACTTTTCTCTTGTGCATGATAACCAATGTTAATCCTCTGTTGCTTTTAGATATTTTTGCATCCATAACAATTTGAAGTGATATTTTCAGTGAAAATGCTGGCCTGCTTGGGCTTACACGTATTGGGAGCCGGCGGGCAGTGCAGATATCAACTGGCTATTTGTAAGGAGTGCAACGACAGAAATTTCAAGGATGAGTACAGTTTAATTTCTTCATTGTGGTCTACATCTGGTGCTTCCTTCTTCAAGAATGGGCTATTGTAGGAGGGCAGAATGGAGGGGATGTATTATCTGTCTTGACGCTTCTAAGGACGGGATCTTGTTTTTAGTCTGATTCTCTGGGGTTGGCATAGCCTTCTTGGTCCTGGAGTTCTGGGTATTTTTTGTTATATGTTTTTTCAGTCCTTGTACAGGTCTCTCAATCTTCTTAATAGTGGTTTCCTTTTCTCATCCGTTTTTCCACTTCTTGTACTTGGTTCTACTTGTACTTGTGTTCTATTTTAGTTGGTTTCCAATGAATTTCAGCTCATGAGGTTTGTCTAAAATCATATGTAGGATATGTTCTTCCGGTTGGCAGAACTTTTGAAAAATGCACTGTTTTTTAGTGGAAGTAGCTCTTCCACCATGTCAATCAAAATCATGTATTCTATCTTTTGTTCAAGTCGAATTTGTTGTTTTTAAGAATTTAGAAACATTACGATTTTTTGACAGTTTTCATAATTCAGCAATTTTCAGGTCTCTAGAGCTTCTCTAATTTTTTGATTATTTTTTGTATTCAAAGATTCTGATTTGTGAAAATTTTTAGACTTTATTAACTACAAATCTCTTGGTTTTTACATTTTCATGCAATTTTCAGACCATTCAAATATTTTGATTTGGTAGAAATTTAATTTTTGTATCATATTTATATTTTTTATTCTGAATTTTATACATTTTTATATTAGAAAAGATCGGCCGGGCTGGGCCGGCCCAAATTTAAATTTTATACGGGCCGGGCTAGAAATACAATGCGGGCCAGGTCGGGCCGGCCCGTTCTATTTTGAACTGGGCCTGTATTGGGCCGACTTCGGGCCGGGCCGGGCCCGGCCCATTGACACCCCTAGAATTTGGTAATCGTACATAATATTGAACCTAGTTTTTTAATTGGACTGATAGTTAATTTTTCTTAAAAATAATTTAAAAATTCATTTTTTTGTTCAAAAGAAAGAAAAAAACCACTTTTGAATCATTACGCTTACTCACGAAAGCCAGAGGAGGAAACCATTTTCATAGTTGACCGCTCCTACAGGTAAGATTGCATGCATACATACATAGTGTTTAAAACTCTTATATGCTATGTAAAATGTACGTAAATTAGTTTCTTTTTTTGCTTGTGGTCTCTGAATATTTTTGATATAACTATATTTACTGCACAAATATAAAAAACTATATGTAATTAAACACCATTTAATCTCTTTCCCTGAAATGGCCGAGACAGTTTTAAATTGGATCTGTTTGAATTGGATATGCTCCAAGGTTCATCCGATTAATTTGAACTCTGACTCCAAAAACTTAATGAATAATGCGAATAACTATCTGGAATTAAAATAATTGAAGAACATTGAATAAAACTATATGGCTATCAACTGATTGCTTGTTCATGTTCCATTTTTCATGATATGTTGGCTACCAAAAATGATAGTGGGGTATTTGGTTGCATAGTTTTTGTTACAATTTTATGTTACTATAGTAACATTCGTTAAAAAAGATGTTTAACTATTCTTACATTTTTTATAGGTTTTAAAAATTCTTGTTAAAAAAGTGCATTTTTTATCTTATAGTTTCTGGCATTGTTTAGTCATATAGTATATATTTATTTTATCATCGTATCTTTTTAAATATCATAATTTTGTGTTATTAATAAATTTATATTTTTAATATACTTTTTATAATATAACAAATTATTATGCAAGTATACATTTTATAAAGCCGTCTCTTTCAACTTACGGATACAGGTGATTAGTGGTCCCGAACGCAAGCATTGACCGGTACGAGCTCCTCATGTTTGACTGCTCAGCTGGCGGCCTGACCTTGGGGCTCCAAGCAGGCTGTTCTGTTGTCAATATGCGCACGTCTCTGCTGCGGATTCTTCCAGCAGCCCGACGGCTGCTGAAGAGGGGATAGAAGACCACAATAAATCTGGAGTCCCGTCTTCCTCCTGCTTAAGAGACTGCAAGGCGGACCTGCCGTCCTTCGATCGGGCTGGGCGTTAACAAGCTTTCGTGCTCTTTTCCTGTCTCTTCTTCCCCATTAACGGCGCTTTCCAGCCAAGGGCAGGCCAGAGCTCTTCAGGTACATTGGGTGTTACTTTTGGTTTATCTCCGTAAGCGCTTCTTCTTCTGTCTGGATCATCATGTTTCGTGTTTGCTCGCTTAAATTTGTTGAATTTCTGTGCAAAGAACAGCCGTTCATCCCTAACCCCTACTTTCTTTCTTCTGTGGTGCACCAGTGTGAAGCAGACAGATATATGATGATCGAAGAAAGTCAGGACGTTGCTGGTGAGCGTGGTGGTCGCAGCACGACTGATCCAGTTGATACTGCAGCTACCTCCAGCAAGAGTGCCAAACGGAGAGAGGACGGTCTTCCGAAAGCAGATCATATCGGGGAAGAACACAACTCGGACGGCGGCAAGAAGAAAGAACAGCCCAGTGACTCCGTTCCATACCACAAGCTGTTCTCTTTCGCGGACTCCAGAGATGTTATCTTGATGATTTTAGGCAGCCTTGGAGCCTTGGCGAATGGGCTTGCGCTGCCTCTGCTGACGGTTCTCTTTGGGAATGTGATAAATTCTTTTGGGCAAAACGCGGATGTCCATGAGGTCGTTCGTAAAGTTTCAAAGGTATAACGAGACCTTTCTTCTATCATATAACATATTGCTCAAGTCTAATATCTCTTCTCCGTTCGTTGTTATTTAGATACAAGGTTTCTTGAATTAAAAAGGCTAGCATTTAAGAAAGCGAAAGCTGATGTTATCATTGCCGTATATGCCCATTCAGCTACATCTCTTTGACATGATTCTGCCTCATCTGCCGTATGCCCCAAAATCTCTTCTTTGCCTCTTCTAGTTAGCTAAGTGAATCAGTTCTTCAGAGAAGAAGAAAAAATAAGAGATCAACCCGACATTTATTAGAGAGAGGGCAGTCATAACACATATTTGATCTTTTCATACAGGTAGCTCTGCAGTTTGTCTACCTGGCCGCTGGTGCTGGCGTAGCATCGTTCTTCCGTAAGTAGTTTTTAGTCAGCGTTTGCTCTGCCGGAAAACCACTTTTTTGTTGTAGAGTAGAGAAGTGATGGACAGTTTACATGTCTTACCAGAGGTGACATGCTGGATGATTACGGGTGAGAGGCAGGCTTCAAGGATAAGGAACCTGTACTTGAAGGCCATACTGAGGCAAGAAATTGCGTTCTTCGATAAGGAAACGAATACAGGAGAAGTTATTGGCAGGATGTCTGGAGATACAGTTCTCATACAAGACGCCATGGGTGAGAAGGTAACCATGCATATCTTCTTCCTCTGTCCACTTAGATATAAAGCTAATTTAGCAACACCACAGTTGACAGTCGAGGAGATGAATGAGCTGCTTATACTGGGGTTTTATAACTTCTCTGATATGCTTATAACTTTGTAAGTTTCTATCCATCTTTGCAGGTTGGCAAGTTTATTCAGCTCGCATCGACGTTCTTCGGGGGCTTCATTGTGGCATTCGTCCAAGGGTGGCTTCTCACCCTTGTAATGCTGTGCACAGTCCCCCCTCTGGTGCTTGCCGGTGCAGTCATGTCGACTACCATGACAAAGATGGCGGCACGCGGGCAAACAGCCTATGCGGAAGCGTCAGTAGTTGTGGAACAGACGATCGGTGCAATCAGAACTGTAAGCATCATCTCCCATGGATTGATAAGAGCAGTTTCTGTTCTGGTGTTTCAAAAAGGTTCCTGCTTTGACGACCAACAGAATTCCCCTTTCAGGTGGCTTCTTTCACCGGAGAGAAACTGGCCGTGAGCAAGTACAGCCGGTCATTGAAGGGGGCCTATAAAGCCGGTTGTCAAGAGGGTCTTGCCGCCGGATTGGGTCTCGGAGCAGTGATGTGCATCATGTTCTTCGGTTATTCTTTGGGCATATGGTACGGGGCAAAGCTGATACTGGACAAAGGGTACAGCGGAGGAGACGTACTCAATGTGATCTTCGCAGTCATATCTTCTTCCTTGTAAGTCATGGGTAGTCGACATCATCTCACAATCTATTGTTTCAGATTTCATACCTCATCAGTAATTCTTTACAATCCCCAATAGATTTTAACTGATCCAGTTATGCGGGGGCAGAATCCTGCTTCTTCACCACATATTTCTTTCTGGTACCCAAAACAAGGCTCTAAATATAAATTGATGTGTAATTTCATCTATGCAGCTCCCTGGGGCAAGCATCGCCGTGTATAAGCGCATTTGCTGCCGGGCAAGCCGCGGGATTCAAGATGTTCCAGACCATCAACAGGAAGCCAGAGATTGATGCCTACGACACCAGCGGGAAGAAACTGGATGACATCCGCGGAGACATCGAACTTCGGGACGTGCATTTCAGTTATCCGGCCAGGCCGGACGAGAAGATATTCAACGGCTTCTCTCTCTCCATACCCAGCGGGACGACGGTGGCGCTGGTCGGAGAGAGTGGTAGCGGGAAATCCACAGTTGTTAGTTTGGTCGAGAGGTTTTACGACCCCCAAGCGGGGGAGGTCCTCATAGACGGCGTCGATCTGAGAGAGTTCGAGTTGAGATGGATAAGAGGGAAGATCGGGCTTGTCGGCCAGGAGCCCGTGCTGTTTGCTTCGAGCATCAGGGATAACATAGCATATGGCAAAGAGGGAGCAACCACCGAAGAAATCAAAGCTGCGGCGGAGCTTGCAAACGCGGCCAAGTTCATCGACAAAATGCCTCAGGTGCAATCAATTTGATCAATTTTCCGGCGGTCGTGTGTCGGATTAACACACAGGATATCTAATCTCTTACATTAATCTCATTCAGGGGCTCGACACGATGGTTGGCGAGCATGGCACTCAGCTGTCCGGCGGGCAGAAGCAGAGGATCGCCATCGCAAGGGCGATTCTGAAGGACCCGCGCATCCTCCTACTGGACGAGGCGACGAGCGCCCTGGATGCGGAGTCGGAGCGCATTGTGCAGGAGGCGCTGGACAGGATCATGAAGAACAGAACAACCGTGGTTGTGGCGCACAGACTCAGTACTGTCAGGAACGCTGATACGATCGCCGTGATTCACAGAGGCTCAATCGCGGAGAAAGGTAGAATTTTTTTCCTCTCCGGATTTTAGCATAAAATCGTTCGTCAAGGTTATAGTATTATCTCGTTACTCAGAAATACAATTAAAGTTACTAAATATTGTACAACATAGTACTAAGACGTCCCTTATTTTTGAGTTACCGTTAACCCGTTACTAATTACCTTTTAGTAATAAAAAGTTGGACTTGTCATTCTTTTAATTATTTGTGTACAAAAGTTACCATGGGTACAAAAGTTGGACTGTCAGTGATAAAAGGTTATACAATTTAGCAGAAAACTGTGCTAGGTATAAAAAACTCCGTTAATTGTGTATCGTCCGATCAGATGGGTCTATGTTTCAATTGCAGGTTCACATGCCGAATTAATCGTGGACCCCAACAGCGCGTATTGCCAGCTGATTCGCTTGCAGGAATCGAACCACGGCGGCAGAGACAAACAAGGTGAGCAGATCAGCAGCACGTCGCTAGATGTGCACCGACAGTCAAGCCGCCGGCGTTCCAAGTCGTTCCATCGGTCCATCAGCAGCCGAGGTTCCTTCGTCGAGAGAAGTAGCAGCAGGCACTCCTTCACGGTGCCGTTCGTGTTGCCGTTTGAAGTCGACGTCCCGGAGCACACAGCTGCAGAGCCGCAGAGTGAAGGACCAGAGAGCAGACGTAAAGAAGTGCCGCTACGCCGCCTTGCTTATCTGAACAAGCCAGAGATTCCGATAATGATATTGGGCGCGATTTCGGCGGCGGTTAATGGCGTCATATTACCCGTTTATTCGCTTCTTCTGGCGAAGGTCATCAAGACGTTCTACGAACCACCGTCCGTGTTGAAGAGGGACTCCAGGGTCTGGGCGTTGTTGTACCTTCTCTTTGGGGTCGTCTCTTTGGTGGCGACCCCGGCAAGGTCGTATTTCTTCGCCGTCGCTGGCTGCCGGTTGATAAGAAGGATCAGGATGATGTCGTTCGAGAAGGTGGTGAACATGGAGGTCGGGTGGTTCGACGAGTCAGAGAACTCCAGCGGCGCCATCGGCGCGAGGCTCTCGGCAGACGCAGCCACCGTCAGGAGCCTCGTCGGCGACGCGCTCGCGCTGGCAGTCCAGAATGCCGCAACCTTGGCGGCCGGCTTGGTGATCGCCTTCGCCGCAAACTGGCAACTGTCGCTGATCATCTTGGCCCTGATGCCCCTGATAGCGGTCAATGGGTGGATTCAGCTCAAGTTCATCCAGGGCTTCAGCGCAGACGCCAAGGTACCTGCACATCCCAGAGATGTTATTTCTTTCTTTCTGGTTGAATAGAAGTAGGGCTGCTCTGATCTCAGAATTATCTATTTTGGATTCTAATTTTGATAGACGTTAATATATTAAATCAAAATTACTATGTTTTAAATTTATATAATTTGTATTTGTTATCAAATTAAAAATGAATTTGATAATATAAAGTTAAGCTAATATATCTTACATGGGTACTAAAATTTAATGTATTACTTTTGCTTGTCATTCTATATATGTCAGATTTTTTTATAAATTTTTTTTATCACGGTATTATTTTTTATAAATTTATGTTTTATATTATTGAAACGAATAAAACAGACATGGAGTTAGTTGATTGTAATTCTTATTCTGATAGTGCATTTAAATATCTGATCGTGATAACTTATAAGCATACTCATGTTTTTTTAATTTATTAATATTCGATCAAAATCAAATTACAATTTCAAAATTTTCAATTCCTGTTGCAACATACTTAGTAGTTTGTATGTACGCAGGTGATGTACGAGAAAGCCAGTCAGGTCGCCAATGAAGCGGTGGGGAGTATAAGGACGGTCGTTTCCTTTTCTGCGGAAGACAAGGTGATGGAGCTATACAAGCAGAGATGTGAAGGCCCGATGAAGACGGGGATCAAGCAAGGGCTGGTTAGCGGCGTCGGCTTCGGGGTTTCCTTCTTCTTGCTGTTCTGCACCTACGGCACCATTTTCTACGCCGGCGCCAAGCTCGTCGAAGACGGAAAGACCACATTCACGAACGTGTTCAAAGTAAGTATGTTTGGGGAAAGCATTTGAATGTCATTCCTCTCGAGACTGATCTCTCTTTTGGTTTGATTATTTCGGTCTGCTGAGCGGGTGCTTACTTGACAGGTGTTTTTCGCTCTTACGATGGCGGGCGTCGCGATCTCTCAGTCGAGTGGGCTGGCCCCTGATTCCAGCAAAGCCAAGTCCGCCACCGCCTCCGTCTTCGCTATTCTTGACCGCGGGTCGAAGATCGACCCCAGCGACGATTCCGGCGAGACGTTGGAGCAAGTCAAAGGAGACGTCGAGTTCCGGCATGTCAGCTTCAGATACCCCTCGAGGCCGGACGTCCAGATCTTCGAGGACCTCTGCTTGTCCGTTTCTTCAGGACAGGTAAACTGCTACTTTGGGATAATTAAGCTTTTTCTAGCCGGCCATCTGACATTCATAACCATGGAATGCCGGATCGGGATCCGGGTCGCGACCCGGACCCGATCCGGTCGGATTTTGGGCCGACCGGCCCGATCGGGATCCGGTTGGTCCGACCCGAGCGGGGGATCCCCTCGGGTCGCGACCCGATCGTCGGGTCGCGCGACCCAGCGACTGGGTCGCGCGACCCCAGGATCCCGCAGGGGATCCTTGCCCCCCACGGGAAGCAATGAATTGCTTCCCGTGGGGGGCAAGCAAGGGGGGTTCTTGATGCCCCCCTTGCGCCCCTGGGGGCCTATATAAGGCCCCCAAGGGAGGCTCTCATACCCACCCCTCCCCCCTCATTCTAAGCCCTCTAAGCCTTACATTTTAAGGCTAATTCCCACCCCCCCAAGGTCCTTATTTTATTTAGTGAAGGTTAACTTGTTTTATTGTTCTTCTCCTTGTTGTTTACTTTGTTCACCATGGCTTCTCCAAGTGGTGACACCGAAGTTCTTTGGGTCAACCCGGAATGATCCGGCTTGGCTACATTGCACTTTACCGTCCATGACGGCCGGGAAAGTGCAATGTAAATCTTGTGATAAAGTTATGCATGGTGGTATTTTTAGATTAAAACACCACCTTGCCGGAATGAAGGGCAATGTACTCCCGTGCTCTCGTGCTCCACCAGAGAGGTAAGAGCACAATTCCGACATCATCTACTAGATTTGGAAGCGGCGAAGGGAACTTCAAAGCGGCATAAGGATACAGTTCGGGAAGAAATTGCCGAACCGGCAAGACATTCCGTACACATATATGGAACCGGACAAGAGCGTTCGAACATTCGTCGTGATATAGGCCTCGAAGATGGTTTGTATTATGTATTATTTATCTTTTTTAAGGATAAGTTTATTACCTTCTTTACTTCTATGTTTGAAAATTAGAGGATCTTTATCGGGCTATGGAGGCTAGTCGGAAGTCATTCGCCGGCGAAGACCATTTGCGCCGCACCGGCCGATCAATTGGTCAAGGATCCGGAGTGGAAGGGGATCTAACCCATACTGTGGAGGAGGAGATTCATGATCTCACTCGAGATGATGACCCAAGAGTGGGTCTGTTGATCCCGTTGTCACCCGACCACGGCAACGCCAAACATCGATAACGACGGCATTGAAGAATTTGAAAATTTGCAAAGAAAAGATCGGACGAGCGACATCAAGGTGGTTCTTCCATCATAGTATACCGGCAACGATCTTTGCCCGAGGGACCGTACTATGAAACCATGATCGACACGTACGGTGATGTTGGAAAAGGAGTGCCTGGACCTAGCCCAAAAGAGATATACAAGGTATATCTTCCAATGGAGGTGGACGATACAAGAAAGTACGTCAAGTCCTTTGAAAGGATTTGGGATGAAAGAGGTTGTACGTTGATGACAGATGGTTGGACCGGTAAGCTCACTTTACAAACGATTTTACTTAATTTGTTTTATGTTATACCTAATTTGTTAATATTATTCTTAACAGGTATAACTAGAAAGACGATGATAAATTTTCTAGTTTATTGTCAAGCCGGCACTGTGTTTTGGAAGTCGGTTGATGCATCAGGGAAGGTCAAGAACTTCGAATATCTTTTTGAGTTGATAGATGGAGTTATCCAATGATCCAAGAGGAAGACATCGACTTGGATCAAATCTTTGATGAGAGAAATCCATTAGGAGCGTGGGTGAATGATCAAGGAGGGATGGGCGAGCCTGAGTTCAATCCTGAAGATCGACAATGGGCTGAAGGAGTGCTTGACGACGTCCCTCTCGCCCAAGAATTTCAGATTCCGCCCGCCGTGGCAAAGAGAAGGAAGACCGGTGAAGGATCTAGCAGAGGCGCACGGAGTAAGGGAAAGGGTAAGCAAATTTTAACTGATCCTCTTGACATAGCAGATGCAGAGACACTCGACGAGGATCGGGAAGACACTCGAGCACGACATCCGGCTGCGGTATCAAACTTCGGAGGATTCTTCTTCGAAGAGCGGCGGCGGTGATGGAGTGGGACACCGGGGGCGAGGAGCCACGGCTTCAAGTGGCGAGAGATCCGCGGATGTGGGGAGAGCTCCTACTACGGCGAACGCTTCAACGGAGAAGACCGGTATACCCACGCGACCCAAGACATAGACCGTAGGGCGAGGTCGCGAGGTGGAGGAACTCAACATACCCAACATGGTGGACATCAGTACCATGGATATGAACAACCGACCTACGGGTATGATTCATCTCAAGGCTCTTGGTTTCCTACAAATGACCAAGAGTGGAGTGGGATGAGTTATAGATCACCCTTGGACACGCCGATTCAATCCCCTTATGAACATTACTTTGGTGGTTTTTTAGGACCCAGTAGGGACATTAGGGTCATTGTAGATGGGACTCCAGAATATAATATTCATCGGCGATGTGTGGCATACTGAATATAATACAATGTCGTAGGAAGAGTATAAGGCTCAAGTAGAATATGTAGAAAAAGACAAGTTTATGTAAACGAATGGGTAAAGATTATGTTAATGAATGAAAATATTTTTATTGTTATACTTCTGTTTTTTCAGATTTTTTTCGAATTTTTTCGACATTTTTTCGATTTTTTTTCGAATTATCAAAAAAAAAAATATTAAATAATTCGGATCGGACCGGGTCGCGACCCGGGTCGCGACCCGGTCCGACCGGGTCGGTCCAGAGCCGGGCCGACCCGGTCACGATCCAGGATCCTGCCTTCCTTGTTCATAACTGCTAGAACAGTGGGGTTAATGTGAGAAACTCCCATTGCTTAATATATTTTGGGCTCTTTAACGTCGGCATCATTGTTTTGGGATTTATTTGTGGATATCAAAACTGGGCACTGACTCAATGTTATACGAGGATATTCAATTGCTCAATGAAATGGTTTTGGGGTTTTGTGAGCTTGTATCAAAATTAGGCATTTGGGAGTGTTAAAACAGTCCATCTATAATCTCCTGTATAGCATGAGAATATGTCGAGCATTTTCATCCTTAATATGGTGTTTGGCTGCGGTTTTAATATTGAAATATCGAGCATTTTCACCCTTATAATTTTGACATTTGCAAGACTATCATTCTTCTTCATCTGCCGGTATGGTATATATATATATATATATTTTACGCCATCGATTATTGCAGACTGTGGCATTGGTCGGAGAAAGCGGGAGCGGGAAATCGACGGCGATAGCGCTGCTGCAACGGTTCTACGACCCGGACTGCGGGCGCGTCTTGTTGGACGGAGTGGAGATACAGAAGTTCCAGGTGAGGTGGCTGCGGCAGCAGATGGGCCTGGTCAGCCAGGAGCCCGTCCTGTTCAACGACACCATCCGGGCAAACATCTCCTACGGTAAGAGGGACGCCACCGAAGCGGAGATTGTAGCTGCCGCCGAGTCTGCGAACGCCCACAAGTTTATCTGCGGATTGCAGCAGGTCTGTACAACCTTGGGTTCCTCCTCCTCCTCCTCCTCCTCCTCCCCCGTGCGGCTGATGCTTACGTTGAGAGATGCCCTTCTCTTCTTCTACGCTTCGCAGGGGTACGACACCGTTGTGGGCGAGCGAGGGGTTCAGATGTCGGGGGGCCAGAAGCAGAGGATCGCCATCGCCAGAGCCATCGTGAAGGAGCCCAAGATTTTGCTGCTGGACGAGGCGACGAGCGCCCTGGATGCGGAGTCCGAGCGGGTGGTGCAGGACGCGCTGGACCGGGTGATGGTGAACCGGACGACGGTGGTGGTCGCCCACCGGTTGTCGACGATCAGAGGGGCCGACGTCATCGCCGTCGTGAAGGACGGAAAGATCATCGAGAAGGGCAAACACGACGCCTTGATCAAGATCAAGAATGGAGCGTACGCGTCCTTGGTGGCACTGCATTCAAGTGTCCCTTCCTAGTGCACCGACATCTACTTGAAAAGACTAGCTAGTTTGGTCTTCGTTTTTATTTCAAAATTTTCTGATTATTAATTTTCTATGAAATTTGATAATCATCAAAAGATGCAACATGACAGCAGCTAGCAGACCCTTCTGTAGTTGGGCAATGCTGCCTTGTCGGCATTTGCATCTAAACAGAGAGGTTGTGCTGGGAATCATAAAGCGCAAATGACAGCGATTAGTTTTAAATGTAATCTATGAAGATGTTTTGAAGGGCATATATCTGAGCACATTTTGTTAGAAGGTCAAAATATTCATGTTGGCTTTATTTATCGTAGCCTTATAGGATGTTGGTTGTGTTTTTTAAATTAACAATATCTTATTTTTGAAATCAAGATCATTTTCACTTTCAATTTAAATTTTAAATTTACAAAATCACATGTTTATGTTTGACAGAATTGGCACAATTTTTAAAAATTATAGAATGATGTTTGGAAACAATTTTAAAATTAAAATTTATATCAAACAGTATATAAATGTGAACAAAAAGTAACAAAAAGTAATGTGAACAAAAAGTAACAAAAAGTTGTATGTCAACGTAATTTTACCTACTAACAATTTTGTCTACCAACATAATCTTCTTATATTTCAAATGTTATTATATTGTATAATTTTTTCTCAAGTTTGCATTGTTGATGATCTTCTAACATAATGTTCTTCACGTCAATAGTCCCTTCTTCTTTGGTCAATCTCTCTGTGTCATATTCTCTTTCAATTTCAACCATGTCTCGTCTTTTTCACACTGAACATTTTGTATAAAATTATGAAGTGCACAAGTTGCTATAATAATTTTGCTTTGGACTTCAATAGGATACTCCAATTACCATAGAATTATTCGAAAATGTTCTTTTTGAACACTGAACATCCCCTTTATCACATTTTTTAGAGAAGCAATCATAAATTATAAAGTTCTTTATGATCTCGGGAAGTTGAATGATTCTGACCAAACTCTTTTAGATGATATCTTACTTCTTTATGTAGTGTAAGAAAATTTGACATGTTCACATATCTAGCATCAATAAAATAATATTTTTCTAAATAACAAAGTGCATATTATGTTGTATTAAATAAAAGTCAGTCATATAAATTATCTTCAGGGACATAGAATCCTAAGTTCAATGTGTCTTCTGAAATTGTGACATCAGTAGCTGATCATTCGTATCCAACATGAATAAAAAGAAAAGTCATCAAATGAACATGTAGCCATCACATTTTGCGAAACATGTCCCTTTTGATTGTGATAACGTATTATGTTATCCGTTGATACTTCAACCATTATATATGTTCTATCAATAGCTCTTATACAATCTTGAAAAGAAATTACAAAAAAAGTCATAACTAAAGGTAGTAAATACAACTGATCTATGAATAGTATATATATTATCTTGAAAACTTTGAAATGATGCCTATCAACAATGTATTGTGGAGTCCTTATAGAAGGCATAGAAATAAGGTCTGGTGCTAAAACTATTTCAAAGTTTTAACAACTTAATTGAATAGATGAACGATAGTTTCTCCTGAATGCTGAAATCTTTGTTGTGCACATCAATTACTTGCACCATTTGCTAATATATACATAGTACTTAACACCATCCAATCTATATCTACTCTTAAACTTACTTTTACCATGTTTGAAGCCTTTACTTTATTGCATAAAGTGAAAATGTATTCTTGTTCATTCTAAAAATCTCATGAAACTGTATAGGAGCTCTTGAGCATAGTTCTTAAGTACATTGTTTGCCAGTAAGCATAAAATCTAGAATATGTTTCTTTCCAGCGCAGAACATTGATATGCTTCATGTATAATCATAATCATAGTAAGAAAAAGAGTACGTTGATGATTCATGATTATTTCTTCTTCATCAATCATGTCAATGCTCATATTTTTAGTATTCTTAAAATTTTCATAAAACTGCAAAAAGTTATACACATTACATTCGCATGAAATTAGAATTGAATAATAACATAACCATTTAGAAGGATAACATAACCTACATAACATACACAATCATACCATACAACTAGAATTTAACTTCTATGTATTGAATGAACAATAACATAAGTATTCAAAACATAATGAGTAAGGTTGTCTTCTACAACGTTAATTAATAACAAACTGACATCACAGTTGAAATTATAAAAATAAAAGTAACATATGATACTGAATAATTGTTCATTGTACTTCATAAAGATTTTGAAAATGCTTCTTCAACCATTCTAAGTGAGTCTCTTCATTGAACTTGAGAAAAACAAGATAAGCATTCCCACTTCTAATTATATCAGCTACTTTTATTTTTCCAATGGTGTCAAATTCATCTTCATTTTGATATCAATACATTCTTGAATCATCTCAAATAATGTCAATATGGGTGCCTTCTTATACTTGTTTGTAGCCATCAGTATTGCATCAACCAATGTTGTCTCTCTCTCTTTCTTTTCCCTTTTGATTTATCCTCTGAAGTTATTGAGCCTCTTTTTTATCTTTTCTTGACCTTGTTGCTAACTTGAACTCTGTACTAGAGGCTGAACTACCATCTTTGGTCAAGTTGACAGCAGGTTCACGTTGAGGTGTAGACTTTATTGTGGAGGAAGAGTATTTTGAGTTTGACTTCCAGATTCCTTAGTACTAACAATATACATTACATGTCAAAATTGCATCAACACATAACAATATATATAAACAATAGACATTCAAATCAACTAACTTCAAAATTTTCATACCACTCATTACAAAGTGGAATGATAACTCCTCTCCGTGCTTTAGTTTTTGGAAGTTTCTACAAAAGACATTTTTAAGTAAGTAAAAAGGTTGCATTACTGTTAAACATATATTTAAATGATGATATAATTATAAGCATCCCAAACTTCATCCATTGCATTATAAGCATCCTAAGCTTCATCCATTTCCATGAATGTATTCAAGTTTGGATTGAATCCAAATCCACTTTGATTGAATAAGGTCTGCACAATGATATAATCATTCTTCATCACTTGAACATATGCTTTAAGTTGTTTACTTGTAACATTAATTCCAAAGCGTTTACTAAACTCTAATCTCATGACTTACCATGTTTCTAGTTTCAAACTTATAGATGCTCTTTTTCCATTTCGATGTTGTTTTACCAACATTTTAGTTAAAAGTGTTGAGTGTGTTTAATCCCGCTTTATCTTGTCATTATTTACAGTTGTAAAAGATATTTGTGTTTCATCTATCTATCCTATTATAGACTTACACACATATATAAACACTAATGTTATAAAATTTTGAAAAAGGGCTTAAAGTAGCTAGGTACTTTATTTGAAGATACTCTAAAATGAAAGTAGAGTCGAAATAAGCTATTGTATGGAATGATTGTACCTATGTGGGTTTACATACTTCTTTACCTATCAAGTGTGGTGTTGTTTACTATGGGTATCGATCTCATTATATATATACAAGGAAATATTAACATGTATAATCAGCCAAAATAGTAACACCATTTACTTAGGATGCCCTTAAAGCATATTTTTTAAATATGTTCCATACACGCAACATCGGAGGAACTTCGGGTGGAGCTACATTATTCTGTAGCACCCATGGACAATTAAATCCACATATATATACACTCATATGTATATCACAGACCCCCACCCCTAGCTCATCTACTGCAGACCCCCATCTCCTCTGCCACATATATATTCAATGGAATCCCTTTCAGCAATTGCCCTCCTTTGGCGCACCCTACCAGCATAGCATTCCCCTCATACACCTCCCTCTTTGTTCTAGCACACCCCAAACCCCACCCTCCCCCTACTTGCGACCCCCCCCCCCCCCCCGCCCCCCCACCCTTACAACAACCCCTCTCTTTGTTCCGCCACACCCCCACCCCTATAGTAGACCCTAGACCCCTCTGTCCCCCTCCTTGTTATCAATTACCCCCCAACGGTGAGACATCTCGGCAACGTCCTACCGCCAGGTCATTTGGGACCCTATGGGACCTGTAATTTGATTGATTATTTTTTTCTCCTAGAAATTTGAAATTGTTTATGTTTTGCATAAATAGAAAATTTACATTCTATTATATAGTTTTTATTAAGGGAGTTACTAACCTCGGAGGATGTATGTGTTGTGGAAAGCACCCAAAAAATAAAATATTTGTCAAGGTGGAAAAGGAGGAGAGATAGTGTGAAAATGAAAAATGAATGGTTACTTTGAATAAAAAAGGATAACAATTTTCAAGTTCTCAAAAAAAATTAAAAAACACCAAAAACACAAGAAAATAGAAAACCTTTAAAAAACATCCTTAGTTAAGCATGAATGCCTTTCAGATGACCCTGAAATTCGGGAAGGCCAAGGGTTGGTCTAGCAAATGTCCCAGCATGGAGGACATCAGGCATCCTGGTTGATGGGACGTTTGATGACCATAGTGGAAGGACGTCAGCAATATGTAAGAAAAATGGACTATCTCACAACCTCAGTAGGACTCGCATTTTAGTCTATATGTTGAAGACATCAAGTTTAAGGAGGCTGAGTCCGAGAACCTCTTAAAAAAATCAGTAATGGCTCAGTCATCCACTAGGCATGTGGATAAGCCAAACTAATACATACAGGGACAACGTTTTCCTCCTAGGGTGTGCCGACCTGTTACGTGCAACCTATATCTTCAACTATTTTCTTACAAGAATTTGTATTTCTTTGAACCCCTCGTGCATCATTCCATGCATCATGCAACATATTATGATTGTTTGGAAGCAAGAGTAAATGAAGGCTTCCTGAGTTTTCAAGAATAGTTTCTTCATTAGAAACAACAAAATCACATGAAGTTATTTCACTCTGAATCGAGCCAATCCCCAAGAAGTCCCAATGAACTTGTCGATCCCTAAACTTGATCAATTGAAAGTTCTCCTTAGTTTACTCTAGATTTGATTTTTATCGCACTTTTCAGTTGAGCATACCATGCAATTCGGATGCCCACCAATGTCTTTTATTTCCAGTACCACCCGCTATGGAGAATGCCTTTAATTTTACTTCTCTCTATGCCTCGGCTCTTCCTTGAAAACCAGTTGACCATAGGCAATGATTCTAATGGAACAAAGGAAGATCTTGATAGTTGGCAAGAATTCACTTTTTTTTTTCATTTAGCTAGGCTAAATGAGCGTGTCTAATCTACATCTTGGCACCACCTTTTTAGTCCATTGTCATTACACTACACTACTCTTCATTACGCTTCACTACATTTATCTACACTTCGCTTCTGGACATTCCCTTGCAAAGCTGACACCAAGGTGAGGCAAGCTATAGACATGCAAAATTTGGCATAGTCGAAAGGGTCAAAATTCATGTTCTTTTAGAAGATGCTTGATTCTCCTGATGCATAAATCAATTTCACAGAAAGACAAGTAAAATGGCTTGTTGGAATGGCTAACGTTCCCATAGGTAGGACATCTAGCATTGCGAAACTTAGAACATTTGACAACTAGGTAGAAAGGACGTCAAACGATGACCTCGTCGGGATGTTACCTATTCCTGCACATACCCAACAACTCTTACCGTGGTAGGTGGACATTCATTGTCAGTTAGGTGCAAAAATATTCTATCAGCTAGGATGTTAGGCATTATAGCACATGTGGAAGTGACCCCCAATCGGCATGGTGTTGACCAGCATTAAACAATGAACAATATGGAGACGTCCTGTCAGCCGTGACTTTAGGTACTATAGTAGTAGGGGTCAACCCCATCATCAGCTTTTGGTGTGTGGCGCATTTAATGGCATTAAATGTCTGGCTTACGGCCCATTGACAAGACATCTAACGTCTTGGCTGTCGAGACTTTAGGTACTATATAACAGTGTCAAATTGATGTTTGAAATGTCCTCACCTTGTGTCTATAAAATAAGATCCTCTAACTATAAGGAATCAATCTATGGCAACGAAAAAAATTTTGATTACTTAAAACTATGATATTTGCCTTGGTCAATGCCGAACAAGTACAATCGGGAACCAAATATGAAGTAGAATGAGAGTACCTCATGGGATTTCCAAAATTCTTCACAATGGATGAAGAGAGGACATTCCTCCTTGCTTAAAATTATTCAAGTGTATGGTCTCTAGCAGTATCCACATGATCTATTTCAATAAACGAGTTCTCCTTCCTTCGTGCCTCAAGAAACCTTCCAAATCCAAGCTTGACTATGGGAGATCACCTTCTTGAGGAGAGAGGAGGGAGAGAGGCTGTTTGGGATGTGACCCAGTCCTATGACTTGTTAGGGTTTGGCTTCATAAGCATTTTATTTATAGAAGATGGAATTTTTCATAAAAAACCAAAACTTCTATAAAATTATACTCATATCCTCGTCTTATTGACTAGATCTAATATGTATGACCCACTAGGACTAATAGTCAATTTAGTTTAAGTTCTAATTAATTTAAAAGAACAATTCTTTTAAATTAAATCAAAACTATTATTCGATAACAATTTTTATGGCTTTCTAATCATAAAGGGTACAAGCTACATCCTATGATCCAAATGACTTTGGAGAGTTAAATAACATCTATTAAGCATTTTCATCATCAATTACTACATGGATTTAAATCTTCATTCATACAATGTCCCGATCAATCAGGGGTTTGGCACTGACTATCAACCCCTAAATATTCTGACTCTATGGGATCATGTACTCAGGTTCGAATCAATTAGAAAACTCTTTTTCTAATTATCTTAAGTATTTTGGCCAAGGATTTAGAGTATTATATCATAGGATATTCTCTCTCTCATACTAAGAGTGAACAATCTCTTGTTGTCCGCTCAATTGTCTTCATCGTGTTTCTCTTGCACCCAATACATCAACTTATTGGACCATCAAGATGGTGATCCATAAGTCAATAATAAAAGTATAAGATATGACCGGTAAAACATCTTTGGTGACTCAAGTCAAAGATCAAATCGTGCTATTATGATGTAAGAATAACCTGATAGACAGTTCAATAAGATACTGATCATGGTTTTTCTAAATTGGTCAGTTCAATGAACTCATTCCACTAATAAGCCCCTATGTGTGTATCTTATTGTCCCCAAACTAATGACCAATGAGATCAGATATCAGTCATTCTCATCACATAAGAAGATATCACACACACTAGTTTATTCGAATTTTTGATGTCCCATCCCAAGGATCCTATGACTAAGAACATTTAGATCACAAATCTTTAGATGATTGATCTCTTTATCATGATCTCTTCATGATTTAATCATCATCGCATGTAATCAAAGACTTCATTACGATGTACGATTCTAACAAAAGTCAGTGATAAAGTTTTACCTATTTAATTGAATGAGATATTCCTAGAAATGTCGAATCATATCATATATGATTAGCTTGCAGGGCATACATTTCTATCACTAATGACATTTTCAAAGATCCAAGAAGGTTTAAGAGAGGTCCCAAAGAGGCTTCAAGGCATCAAAATTCCTTGTCAAGAGTGTCTTCTGATAGCAATACATGCCCTACAAGCCAATCATATATGATATGATTTGACATTTCTATAAACATCTCATTCAATTAAAAAGGCAAAATGTCATTACTAGCTTTTATTAGAAGCGTACATCGTAATGAAGTCTTTAATTACATGCGATGTTGATTGAATCCTGGTGAGATCATGATAATGAGATCAATCATTTAGAGATATGTGATCTAAATGTTCTTAGTCATAGGATCCTTGAGATGGGATATCAAGGATCCAGATAGACTAGTGTGTGTGATGTCTTCTCATGTGATGAGAATGACTAATCTCATTGGTCATTAGTGTGGGGACACTAGGATACACACATAAGTGCTTATTAATGGAATGAGCTCATTGAACTGACCAATTTAGAAAAACCATGATCGGTATCTTACCGAACTGTCTATATGGCTATTCTTACATCATATTAATACGGTTTGATCTTTGACCTGAGACACCAAAGATATCTTACCAGCCATATATTGTACTTTGATTATTGACTTATAGATCAATATCTTGATGTTCCAGTATAGTTGATGTATTGGGTGCAAGAGAAACCCTATGAAGGCACTTAAGTAAACAACAAGGGATAGTTCACTCTTAGTAGGAGAGAGAGAGAGAGAGAGAGAGAGAGAGAGAGAGAGAGAATGTCCTATGGGATAGTACTCTAAATCATTGGCCAAGGTACTTAGGATAACTGAGAAAAGAGTTTTCCAATTTATTCGAACCTGAGTACAAGTTCTCATAGAGTCAGATTATTTAGGGGTTGACAATCGGTGCCAAACCTCTAACCGACCATGACATTGTATGAACAAGAATTTAAATTCATATGTTAATTGATGATGGAAAGACTCAATGGATGTTATTTAACTCCCAAAAGTCATTTAGGATCATATCATGTGGCTTGTACCCTTTATGTTCAGAAAGTCATAAAAACTATTATCAGATAATGATTTTAATTTAATTTAAAAGAATTATTTTTTAAATTAATTAATGTTTCAACCAAATTGACTATTGGGTATAGTGGGTCACACAGTAGATCAGGTCAATAAGATGTGGGCATGAGCATAAATTTATAGAAGTTTTGGGTTTTATGAAAAATTCCATCTTCTATAAATAAAAGGCTTATAAAGCTAAACCCTAATAAGACATAGGGTTGAAGCACATCCCAAGTAGCTTCTCTCCCTTCTCTCTCTTCTACAAGGTGATCTCCCATGGTCAAGCTTAGATCTGGAAGCTTTCTAGAGGCCTAAAGAAAGAGAGAACTCATCTATTGAAGCAGATCATGTGGATACCATTAGAGACCGTCCACTTGAATGGTTTTCAGCAAGAAGGAACATTCTCTCTTCATCCATGGTGAGGGATTTTGAAGATCCCATGAGGTACTCTTGTTCTACTTCATATTTGATTCCCAGCTTTACTAGTTCAGCATCGACCAAGGTAAAGATCATGGTTTTAAGAAATCAAAAATTTGTATGCTGCCATAGATTGATTTCTTATAGTGATATCAGAGCCAGGTTGAAGCCTTGGTCAAAGTTGACATGAAATTGGCCTGATTTTATGCGTTTTCATGCTTTATCAAAATTGTGCATAGAGTAGTTTTGATTCAATCACCACATTGCATATGGGATACCAAACTATATGTGGTTAGCTTCAATCGATTCTCATGAATGAGTTCTTTCAAATGCCATGAATCTCATGAATTTTGGCCAACTGGAGATTTCAGTATGAGTTTGGAAAAATGCTAAGTCCATCATGTCCAAAAAATGGGCCGAAATTAAAGGAGTTGATAACCTTACCTATTTCGACATCAATATTTCTGTTTAATGGCTTAGGAAGGTAGGAAATTGTGTTTCCTTAAGTTTTCCTAAGTTATTGGGCATTGAACGGCCCTTGGCGGTGCCGTATTTGGAAGGTCTTTGAGGTTAGGGTCTTCCACGACCGAGGCACCTTCCTACGTGAACTGCGATCTAGATAGATTCTTTTTCATAAGAATAAATATATCCTAATAGATTTCTTATTCTTTCAGGATTCCAACGATTATTTTTTTGGATTTTTTGGACTCCGTTTGACCCCCCCAAAAATAGCCTGAAAAATTGGATATTTCTAGGGTTTTCGATGCACTACAAGACTCCTCCTCCCTTATCGGGCGAAGAAGACGAGTCCGGATAGGATTCGAACTCGTTGACCACCATGGGGTATGTGGCAGAGCGGTGGAGCACCCAGCCGTACACGACCAACACGCACGGCGCCACGGGCGAAGGGTGGCGCAAACGGGCACCGCGGATGTCAACACACCGCATGCGAGACGTCGGCGCAGCCGCAGAGGTACACAGTAGAGCCGCACTGAGGCTACTAGGGTCAGGGCCAATGCTGATTGGCTGGTGCTATGCATTGCTAGTTAATAAATTTAAAAATTGAGTTTCAAATTGTTTAAAATTTATTTTGGACTAAAATAAATTGCTAGAAAATTCCATAAAAATTCTAAAAAATTGCAAATTATATTTAATGAGTTATTAAAGTGTTTAATAGCTTATTAAATAAGTTTTGTTATTTTTGTCATTGAATTATATTATTTTAATTATAAAATTGTTTTAAGATTTAATTTAATGAGATTAATGACTATATAAGTTCTAGAAAATTATTTAATCAGTTTATAAAATGTTTATGAACCTGTTATATATTTTTGGGCTCTAGTTACCATAGAATCATTTTATAAATGATTTTAAAATTGTTTTAAAATTTTAATTGGTTAAATTAGTGCCCAAATTAATTCTAAAGATATGATTTTAAAGAATTATGATTTGAACATTAATTTAATGCTTTGAAGAATTTTGAGAAATCATGAATTATTTGAGTTGTTTTATATTGCTTGTCTTATTCTTGTAAATTGTTTACATGTGTATTTCATGTTATTTATTTCATAAAAATTCGATAAGCATGATATTAGGAATTTAAATAATTATAGTATATAATTTTATGTTGATATATATGATATATCTTATATATTTATCACATATGTGCTCCATGTTTATGTGATGAATGTTAGTGTGTGTATGGAGGTGATCATGCACTTAAATATGCTTGACTTGTGATTGCTTGGTTAATTATGTTGGCTATGTTATTAAATGGGGCATGTGTGTGCCTCATCTCTCTCTCTCTCTCTCTCTCTCTCTCTCTCTCTCTACAATCTGATTGTAAATTTTTTCTTTCCCAAAGTTTGTACTTCCCTTGGTTAAAACCAAAGTTTCTTATTGTGATATGTACATTTATGGGTCAGTGTACTCTTAAGCAGCTTGTAATAGTTAGAAGCCGGTTAGTGGAAGCATGAAGACCGGGACCACTTGGAGAAGCACCCTTCTGAATTGGAAGCATGCCAACTCAAGCTTCAGAAGCAAGGAATTGCACTTATGTTTTAATGCATATTTGATATATGGTTGTGTTCTATAGGTTATACCTTAAATATATGATATTCCAAAAATATATTAATATTTATATGTAGCACCTACACTGATAAGACTAAAATAAAAAACTCTCTTCGTTCTAATTAGGTCAATAAACATGAGACATTAAGAATGACTCACGTAGCCTTCTGTTGTTTTGGTCTTGATGAGCCAATTTTAGATTTGATGGGTTTGTTGTACTACCACAAGGCTCATTCAGCAAGGGATTGAAGATCATGGCCAAGGCATTAGCCAAACTTTGGAGTGAACCATTTGCATGGTTTTGTTGTGCTACCACAAGGGTTGTGTGAAGAATCCATTCTCATAATGTAACAAGTATATTTGACCTAACTAGAATATATTGTTTATTGTGCTACCACAAGATCATAACTCTAGAGGCTAAATGACTAAGAGTTGCAATTGGCAATAGTGAACTACCTATTAATGTAGACATGCAATTTTGGTCCAGTTGGAGAGCTTAAATTCTTATTTTTATGAGTATTCTTTTAAGGAAACCAAGTTTTTCGGAAAATCGGAACTTCCCTGCGCGTTTCGGCCAAACTAGGCCTAGTGCCCCCTTAATGGGTCGCTTTGACCAAGTCAAAGCGCCCTATAAATAGGGCACCAGGCGCCCTATAAACAGGGCGCCAGGCGCCCCACTGGTGGGGCACCTGCACCTGGTCTGACTGACTGGACAGATTGATGGGACAGTTCTGCAGATAAAGTTGCCCTCTTCTTGCCTATAAAAGGACCCCCATTTGGAAGGTTTAGGAGACACCAAGGGCGTCCCTCACCTCCTCTCATCCACCACTACACATCCCAAGCCTTGCAACCCCCCTCCAAGCTCTCAAACCGTCCCAAAACCATCTCCCAAAACCCAAAAAAAATCATAGTTGCTTCTTGAAGGGATATTCCAGCAGAATGAAGTTACCCTATTTTGTGCTGTAGAAAGACCTCCATATGGAGGTTTTTGGACACCCCAAGTCCGTATCCCACCTCATCTTATCCACCACTACGAATCTAAGCCTTCATAGCACCCTCTCAAGCCCTTAGATTATCCCAAAATCCTTCCCCAAAAACCCAAAAACCTGCAGTTTTCTTCTTCAGAAATATGATTTTTCTCCAACTTTGAGGGCCTCTACACTCTATTTCTCTTACATCTAGTGCCAAACACTCTTCCATTAGCTTCACTTGAGTATTGGCTACTTGAATAAGTCCTTTTTCCGTCTTGGAGGTCTTCCTACACTCCGGGGCGATGCCGCGAAGAAGGGAAGAAAATCTGCTGAAGCCAGTCCCTGGTGCCCCGTATATAGGGTGCTTTGACTTTGGTCAACGCACCCCATCAAGGGGACACCTGCAGCAGGCGCCCCATATATGGGGCACTAGCAGGGGCAGACCCCATTTTGCATTTTTTTGAGTTTATTTACCTTTCCGGTCGATCTTTTACTCCCCCCTTTCATTTTAACCCTCATTAACATGTCATTTAGCATATATTGAGCCACTCATTTGCATTTTCATGCATATTTAAACCTTCTAAATGGGGGTTGGGATTTAGTCCCAATCCGGTCAGTTCCTTCCCTCTTGCACGTTTACATTCGAATTTGAGCATGATACTACACTTTCACTAGAACTAATGATCTTTTCACTTGTTTCTATGTTTTCATATGGACATTTGTAGGTAAATCCGGCCGAGGCGGAGCTTCAACTGGATAAAAGACGAAGGACTCACTAAGCTCTTTTCTTTCGGCCGGCCGAGAGAGGAGAAATCGGAACCCAACAATCTCTCTACTTCCAAAGGTACGACGATCATTTCTCTATTTCATTTCATTTCATTCTACCATATTTTGGAGCCTTTGGCTCCTGGCGACCACAACCACTAACATCTCATCCACCAACTCCCCAAAGCAAGCGTAGGGGCCAGAAGGGGGAGATCTACGGATATCCCGTTTCGGGAGCTTACACCTTTTGGCGACCACGGTGGGACCGACTTTGCTTTAGTGAGTTCTTCCCTTCTTTCCTAAGAATGTCCACTTGAAAACATGCTTATTTTCACTTTAGTTCTCATTTAAGCCATTTCCATTTCCTTGCATTGCTATTTACTTGCTTACATGCTTGTTTGTTTCCTTGAAGTAGGGGTGGGCACGGTTCGGTTTGGTCCGGTTTGGACCATTTTTTTTCCAAACCGAACCAAACCGAATCACCCTCCCAAACCGAACCGAACCAAACCGAATCAATTCGGTTTGGTTCGGTTTAAACCGAAAATAAATAAAAATATTTAAACTAATTATTTTTTACATATATATACTAATTTTTATGTTAAAAATAATGAAAATAAATATTATTTTATTATAAAATTTATAAAAATATCATTTTTATTAATACTATAATAGTTTTTTTATATTTTTTGATTAAATCGGTTTAAACGGTTTGGTTTGGTTTAAATCGGTTTGGAGATTTTCCAAACCGAACCAAACCGAAAGGAGGTTCAAACCGAACCAAACCGAACCGAATGAGCTGGTTCGGTTTGGTTTATCGGTTTGAACCGTTTTGTGCCCACCCCTACCTTGAAGCATCATCTTGTTTCTTCCAAGTTTACTTGCTCTCTGTTTATCTTTTTAAAAGCATATCGATCTGATTTCCAACTTTGTTAATCAACTTATTTCACCTTAGTATTTTAGATATCATCTTCTTTCATCCCTTGTTAAGCATACTTGCCTATTTCTTTCTAAGTCTAGTTCTCCTTTAGAAAATTTTTCAAAGCATGCTTAGTTAAATTAGTGCTTTCTTCTATCCTAATTTAATTTCATATCATTGTCTTGTTCACTTGCTTCCTACAACATCTCATTAATCATTGTATGCTTTTATTTTCTTCTTGCTTGCTTCTTATTCCCTGACATTTCACTTGCATTTATTTCGCATTGGAGTTTCGGGTTCGCCCGTCTCCTTAGGACATCCGAGAAGGGAGGCTCTCTCCTCCCAAAGCCCCACACATCCAAACACCCCTCTTGGTGGTTGCCAACTCCTCCTCCGGGGATTCCCTCTCGGAAGGACCGGGTAGCTTCCATCAAGGCCTCCGTAAGTCCCCAGACGTGAAGGATTCCCTCTTCACTGATCGGGCTGGTTGTACCATTTTATCCCAAAACCCAGAGTACCTATTACCTATCATTGTGAAAAGAGTGACAACCTTAGATTGCTCGGCATTGTGAGAGCATAGGGTCCTACCCATTTAATTGAGTGGACAATATTTCTCTTAACAAGCCATTAATTTGAGGTTGAAACAAAAAAAAATTGCGTTAATCATTCCAAGTCTTTGCTATTACTTGTTTGCAAACAAAAACTGAAAATTAAACAAAAATCCCAAAATCACCTAAAAAGAACCAAAACAAAAAATTTGCTTGAGGTTAATTTTCTTGACAACTTGCTTGTCAGACAAAAGAAAATCAAAACAAAAAAGGGGGTCCAAAAATCAAAACTAAAAAAATCCTTAAGCTTTTATTTGTCAACCTTCTTTTTCTATTGTGTTTATGAATTTAAGGTCAGGTCGAGTTATCGGAATGGCGGATCAAGGATACGAGCAACTATAGTTGGAGTATGACCAATCTTATTTCTATCCTAATGCCGTATGTACCGTCATTGAACCCAAAGTTCTCCCCGAACCTAGTCAAACTTTTCCTCGACCCAATCCAAATTCACTTTGGGAGGCATTTTCTCATGCTGACCCTACCCAAATTCAGGCTATCAAAGCCATCCTCAAGGGCAAGTCGCCCGCCGACCACATTCCTCCCGAAGGTGGTCTTCACATCTCTACCCCTCGGTCGGTAGCACATCAACCCAATGTGCCCACTCATGGCCATTCTTATACCGGGCTCGTTGCCCCAATCTCTCCTCATCCGGTAGCTAATCTAAATCACCCTGATCTGAATGCCGTTGCTCCTTCTAGGCCACTAGTTCATTCCTCTAATCATCTCAACCCTACTCACCCTTTGGTGCATCCCCCAATGTACCCTTCTTATCCGGCCACTTCGACCCATCAAATCCCAATTCCGGTGCACCAAGCACCCACTTCTCCTCCTCCTCCTAGGGAACCTTCTGTCGATCAGGCCATGATTAACAAGTTCAATCGCATGGATGAGCAGTATAGAGAGCTTAGACATTTGATCGACACAAAGGCAGCCCCTGAAATTTCTCTTCCTTCCCTCCCTACTTTTCATCTACCTCCCTCTGAGATGCCGGTATACCGTCGCTACAATGGAACCGGTAATCCATTCATTCACATCAAGGACTTTCTTTATGAGTCGGTAATGTGGCAAAATGATCCAAGGGCCCTTGCTTTTCTTTTCAGAAGATCATTAGAGGAATCAGCTTTAGAGTGGTTCTACTCGCTTGACTCTTTGGAGGCGAGTAACTTTGAAACTGTCAAAGCTAAATTCTTGCAGAGATATCAAGATAGGGTTGGACCAACATATTCCATCACTGACCTCATGGCCGAAAGAATGAGAAATGATGAAGATTTTACCAGATATGCTGATAGATGGAGGTCAATGGCAGAAAGGCTTACTGATTCCATTTCAGAACCGGAGCAAGTGAAGATGATCATCACCAATGCCACTCCGGCCTTAAAAAATATGCTGGCTTTGCATCACCCCACCTCCATGAGTGAACTCTATGAGAGGGCACGGTACATTCAGACACAGCTTAGGGACTCACCTATCATGAACTTGTTTGATCCTAGACCCCGAGTCGTCAAGAAAACCACTTTTACCACAATCGGCCCAAAGGATCGAGGGCGTAGTGACAAACGAAAACCTTAACGTTGTAGGGAACCCACCTATAAATTATCAACACCGGTTCAGGAACCCTCAACAAAATCAACCATTTAGAAACCCTCGTCAACCTCAACCTCAACCTCAGTTCCAGCCCCGTCAGCAACAAGCCCCGATCCCTCAGCGACTGCAAGCCCCAGTTCCCCAACCAGTGCGGCAACAACTGGCCAACTACAACCAGGCACCCCCTCCCATGGCCTATGAACCCCGAAAGGTTGGACCCAAGAGGAACGATTACCCGCCTTTTCTGTACTCTCTCGTGGACATCTTTAATGCACTCATGGCGGCAGGACAAATTGCATTGCCAAGGGAGAAGTCAGAGTGGCATCAGAATGCCAACACAGAGCGATACTACTTGTTCCATAGATATCCTAGGCACACCGTGGAAAATTGTTTTCAGTTCAAAGACTATATCCACGATCTTAATGAGCAAGGCAGTATTGACTGGGACCAGATGTGGGAATACATCATAACAGTGAAAAATCAACCTCAACGGCAGCATGCACCAGCTCAGCAGCAACAACAACAGAACTCCGGCCTGGGGATTATCCAAAACCCTTTACCTCCACATGCACCCGCGCCTGGGAATCAACACGTTAATCCCATCATGATTTCTTCTGAGGAGTATCATGATCGGGGACAAAATTGGCAAGTCGAGGGAGCCGCCTCCTCCATGCACATCAACTTACTTCACCCTCCTAACCGAACCGTCCACTCTATACCCCGAACAACTATGTCACATAATCCCATCACATTAAACAGAATGCCCATCATCCGAACACCATCACAACCCATCATCACACCACCAGCCATTCAACTCCAATCGGGACGGACCCTAACCCGCCCGGCTAATCCACCACAAACATCACCACCACTAGGACCTATCATCATCCCGCCTCGTGCAAACATACCTACCTACTCTACCATGCCTCAAACCACCATCATTATGCCCGTCCCAAGAGCTCCCATCATTCGACATAACCCGCCACCCATCACTACTATCCCAGCCATAGCTCCTCAACTTGCCACAGTACTCAGAAGTGGGCGCATGTTCCAAAGGGTCTTTCCCCAGGCCGGTCAGTCAGGGTTGGTACCAGAAACAGAAGAAGAACACATCGAAGAACCGTTGCCTGGGACATCCTATGACTTATTGAAGCATCTTGATAAAACCCCGGCACGAATCCTATCTTAGAGTTGATCAAAAGATCCAAAGTCCATCAAGAGGTTCTCCAACAATACTTACAGCGGGTGATGGTGAATGAGAGCCTCCCCCCGGAAAAAATCTCATCAGTTCTGGTCCCGAGAAGTGAGTACCCGGCCCTCACATTCACAAAGGAAGAGTTAGCCGACCCGGAAATAAGGAAATGTGCCTTGTGCATCATAGTCCACATCAATGGTGTAGGCATTAAGTCATGTTTAGTCGATACTGGAGCATCCATTAATGTTCTGCCACCAGATACATAACATCTTTGTGGATTCTCCGAGGAAGACATCCGGCCATCTCAAATAACAGTGACTGCATATGACAATTCGAAAAAGCCTGCCGATGGCATGATTACATTAAATGTGAAACTTGGACCTCGAACAGTCACTATTGACTTCCACATACTTGAGATGGATCCAACCTACAAAGCTATTCTGGGACGGCCCTATTTGGAAGCACTAGTGACAGTCGCCTCCACCAATCACCAGTGTCTCAAATTCCCTCATAAGGGACAAGTGATTAAGGTGACGAGCATGCCCTTAGACCATCCATCTTCTCCACCACCACCCCTTGGGTTGCCAAACGAGCCAATTTTGACAATCTTGGATCTTCCAGAAATAAGTAAGCAGCCCAGGCAAGTGTGGAGAAGGAAAAGAGAGAAAAATGAAACTATTGGTTGGTACATAATGAAGAGTTTGGGATATCAAGAAGGCCAATGACTAGGCAAAGAACTACAAGGCATAGTTGAGCCAATCAATCTAATGAGGTTACAACCAAAAAGCGGGGTTGGGTATGATGGAACGACAGCGAATGGTCAGAATCTCAGAAGCAGATACTTTTCTGGATGCTTACAAAAGTTTTTCATCAAGAAAGAAACCATTCAACTGGCTGAGAACAAGGAAGAACAAGAGTTGGGACAAGACAAGAGAAGAAGAACTGATGACCGTGAAGATGACATGTATCCTGAAATATCTCTTTTGTTTTCCGCCGATGAAGAAGGGTCAAGCAATGAACCACTCCAGGCTGAACAACCTGTTGACCCACCTGAGGGTCATATTGCCAAACCCACTCGAGAAAAAGTCCAACCAACTCCACGAGGGCCTTCCCTCATTACGTCATCTTTTGGGGCCGACGCCCCAACGCACTGTGATGCTCTCCCCGGGCTTCTTGGCCCGATCCCTATTTCTAGGCCCTCAGGCCCAACTTATGGGTCCACGAACCCACTTGTTGCTTTTGGGCCACCGAGCCCCTCTACTAAATCTGGGCCTTTGTGCCCATTTTCTCCAACTCTTGGGCCATCGAGCCCCTCTACTAAATCAGGGCCTTTGTGCCCATTTTCTCCAACTCTTGGGCCATCAAGCCCCTCTATTGAATCTGGGCCTTTGTGCCCATTTTCTCCAACTCTTGGGCCACCGAGCCCCTCTACTAAATCTGGGCCTTTGTGCCCATTTTCTCCAACTCTTGGGCCATCGAGCCCCTCTACTAAATCTGGGCCTTTGTGCCCATTTTATCCAACTCTTGGGCCATCAAGCCGCTCTATTGAATCTGGGCCTTTGTGCCCATTTCCTCCAACTCTTGGGCCATCGAGCCCCTCTATTGAATATGGGCCTTTGTGCACATTTTCTCCAACTCTTGGGCCACTGAGCCCCTCTACTAAATCTAGGCCTTTGTGCCCATTTTCTCCAACTCTTGGGCCATCAAGCCCCTCTATTGAATCTGGGCCTTTGTGCCCATTTCCTCCAACTCTTGGGCCATCGAGCCCCTCCATTGAATCCGGGTCTTTGTGCCCATTTTCTCCAACTCTTGGGCCCTCAAGCCTATCTCTTAAACCCAGGCTCTCGAGCCCACATCCTCCTCTTATTGGGTCCATGAACCCACCTTCTTCCATGATCATCCGGCCTACTGGCCCATCACCTCTTTCTGTCAACATTGGGCCCGAAAGCCCCCTTTATCAAACATTACTCGAAGTCTTCCCCTCTTTATCAATATCTTCGCCTACTCTGACTCCCGTAGTTGATCTCAACCCGAATCGGGCACCCAAAGCCCATTCCGTCTTTATGTTAAGCACTCCCCAAAAAACAATGCCCTCCTCGAAACTCAAATTTCGATCGAGGAAACATCTCAACTTGCCTCGGAAGGGCATTCGACCCAAGGAGCCACCAGATCCTTGATTGACCGTCTTTGCCCTCCATCCTTTCCAATAAATTCCACTCCATCCACCCCCTCTTCCTCTTCTTATTTACTTCCTTCTTCTTTAGGTTTAGTTTCCAATAAAAATAGGACAAAAAAATCAAAGGTAGGAGAGTTCCAGAAAGATACCTGCATCGGTTAGCTCAGAAAAGCTTAGAATATGCCAAGCTACCAGAATACCTAGAAAATACGATCCAGTTGGGTGAAATTCGATATGAGGAGAAGGATAACATTGATCAAACTTTGGGGATTTCTTCCTCTCTCAGTTCAACATCACCTACATCCAACAGAAGGCAATCATCATCACTGACAACGGACCACAGTTCATCTCCCAGGAGCTACGCGACCTTTGCAACAGGTATTGCATCAGATTGCATCATTCATCTCCATATTATCCTCAAGGCAACGGTCAAGCAGAAGCCACCAATAAAACCCTGATAAAAATCATTAAGAAGACCTGTGAGTCTAGCAAGTTCGCAGACTGGCCAGATAAGTTAGTTGATGCTCTATGGGCCTACCACACTTCTATTCGAACCCCAACAGGTCAGACCCCCTATGCCTTGGCATTTGGGATGGAGGCGGTAGTTCCATATGAAGTAATCATTCCATCCCTCCGAGTCCAGATCGATCGAGATATCCCGATGGATGAACGACGAGATTCGCTTCTCGCGCAACTCGAACTCTTGGATGAAAGGAGACTGGCCACTGCCGAACATGCTAGATCTTATCAAAATAGACTTAAAAGATTTTATCAGAAGAGGGTGGTGGAGAGAAAATTTGAAATCGGTGAGGTTGTGCTTAAAAGAATATTCGTTAAGCCGGGCGGTCCCCGCTCCAAACGTCAACCTAATTGGGAGGGTCCATATATAATCTCAGCGGTTTATCCCGGTAATTCATATAAGCTAACTAATGCAGAAGAAGAAGAGCTAGCTCATCCCTGGAATGGTGTATACCTCAAAAAATATTTCCCTTAGAACAAAAATCACAAAAAATCTATAAAATCCAAAAGTGTGAAGAATAATGACAACATCTAACATTTGCTTGCTCGGTGCACCAACTTGTCACTTAGGGAAATAAGGATAGGCATCATACTACACACACTACACGCCTAGTTTGAGATCCGATGATCGGAAGTCAGAGAGAAAGCTAGGCAATGCTTGGCGAAAGAAGGTCAACCTAATCCCATTCTCTTCTCGTTTTGGTTCAGAATAGATGAAAGGGGTTAGAATAAGGAGTATCGAAAGTGCTCATTGCCTTAGTTGGAAAATGCCTCTGAAGGTCTTACTTCTTAAAAAGAAGAAAAAGGTGCCAAAAGATGGTCAATGACCCCTCAGGTCGGCAAAAGAATAGACCTGTCTGAATGTGTACCAACAAAAGCCAAAAAAGAAAAGAAAAAAAGGCTCCAAAAGATGGGCAATGAACCCCTCAGGTCAAAATCAAGCAAAGGAAAAAAGACCTGTTTGAATGTGGGCCATCAAAGAAAAGGGCTAGAAGGAAGGACCCGAGGATGTCAAATCCCAGATGGGCAATGTGGGTATTAGTAGAGAAACAAGTTCGACATCCCTGAATTCTACTAAGGACTTACCATCAGTCCTCTTCCTTCCTTAACCTTACAGGTAAGGTTGACCGACTAGGTCCAAGAAGAGCCATAGCCTATCAAAGGCAGAAGGTCAGAAGAACTCGGACTAGGCACTCTCTTACACGTGATGCCTATTCTTAACCCTTAGGTAACAATGAGAGGCACCTATGGCAAGCAAGGCAAAGGATGAGATGGTCGTTTCTTTCACACCAAACCAAAAAAATTAAAAACTTCAAAAACACAAAAAAAAATCTATGAAGTCAAAACTCTTAAAAATTAAATATTCAAAACACCAAAAAAAATCATAAAAGTTCCAAAACATCAAAAACATTATAAAACCATCAAAACCCAAACAAATCAAAAACTTCAAAACACCTAAAATTTTGCTTTCTATACTGATCAGTTGTCTTTGCATTCATGTTTAATTTCAGTCTTGCGTATTTTATTTTATGCATACTTTTGTTTTTCTGTTATCTTTACCTTGATAAGGCCTATGTCTCTTGACAAAAGATCAAGGCAACGTTGCCCTCTCCTTGCAAGGGACTAAGCCAAAATAAAGTTCTAATATCTTCTCTCAAGTGGATGCAGGAATAGGATAAGGCATGCCAGCTTTATATCCCCAGAAACTTAGAGGAAGCAAAAACAACAAAAAAATCAAAAATTGAAAAACAAAAGTGGACTACTCCGACCCCTATTAGGACTTGCATTTAGTATTGCATCTATCAAAATAAATAATATTTGAGATGTTGAAGACCTCAAGTCTAGAGGGGGCTGAGCCTGAGAACCCCTTCAACAAAATCAGTGAGGGCTCAGTCATTCCCTAGGCTTGCGGATAGGCCAAACTTGAATATGCGGGGACGACGGTTTCTTCATAGATGTCCTGACCCGTTATGTTCAACCTATATCTTCAACTATTTTTTTATACTTATTTGTATTTCTTTAAACCCAGCATGCATCATTTCATACACCAACATTCATCATCCCACCATGACCATTCCCCGCTTCCTAATCCTGCCATAACCTCCTTCTTGTCCCATCATGAACCTTTTTAAAGATGGTCTTTTATAGCTCCAGAGAAGGTCTTGATTTTTCAGAGAATCGGTTTCCAACGGGTTTTAACAATGATTTCATCAAAACAAGAAGTTTTCCCATGTCGAATTGAACCGGTATTGTTGAGTGAAACCTTATGAATTTGAAGAACCCAACCTTGGTTGATTGGCTGTCTCCTCTTTACTTTTCGCAATTTACTGCATTTCTACCGAGTCCAGCACACCATGCAGTTCGGGTCCTGGCCGGTAACAATTCTCCCCCACGTGGGATTTTAGTTATTTACTTTCAGTACCGTTCTTCTCTTTAACCAATCAACCAGAGGTAAGGTTTCGATAAGACAAAGGGTAATCTCGGAGTCCGGTAAAGTTTTATTCCACTCAACTAGGCCAATGAGGGCGTGTCTAAATCTACACCTTGGCGTCGCCTTTTCAGTCCATTACCACTTCATTCCGCTACGCCTCATTACGCTTCGCTACATTCGCCTACGTTTCATTCGTGTCACTCCCCTACAAAGCCGACGCCAAGGTGAGGCAAGCTGTAGACACGCAATTTTGGTCCAGTTGGAGAGCTTAAATTCTTGTTTTTATGAGTTTTCTTTTAAGAAAACCAAGTTTTTTGGAAAATCGGAACTTCCCTGCGCGTTTCGGCCAAACTGGGCCTAGTGCCCCCTTAATGGGGCGCTTTGACCAAGTCAAAGCGCCCTATAAATAGGGCACCAGGCGCCCTATAAACAGGGCGCCAGGCGCCCCACTGGTGGGGCACCTGCACCTGGTCTGACTGACTGGACAGATTGATGGGACAGTTCTGCAGATAAAGTTGCTCTCTTCTTGCCTATAAAAGGACCCCCATTTGGAAGGTTTAGGAGACACCAAGGGCGTCCCTCACCTCCTCTCATCCACCACTACACATCCCAAGCCTTGCAACCCCCCTCCAAGCTCTCAAACCGTCCCAAAACCATCTCCCAAAACCCAAAAAAAAATCATAGTTGCTTCTTGAAGGGATATTCCAGCAGAATGAAGTTACCCTATTTTGTGCTGTAGAAAGACCTCCATATGGAGGTTTTTGGACACCCCAAGTCCGTATCCCACCTCATCTTATCCACCACTACGAATCTAAGCCTTCATAGCACCCTCTCAAGCCCTTAGATTATCCCAAAATCCTTCCCCAAAAACCCAAAAACCTGCAGTTTTCTTCTTCAGAAATATGATTTTTCTCCAACTTTGAGGGCCTCTACACTCTATTTCTCTTACATCTAGTGCCAAAACACTCTTCCATTAGCTTCACTTGAGTATTGGCTACTTGAATAAGTCCTTTTTCCGTCTTGGAGGTCTTCCTACACTCCGGGGCGATGCCGCGAAGAAGGGAAGAAAATCTGCTGAAGCCAGTCCCTGGTGCCCCGTATATAGGGCGCTTTGACTTTGGTCAACGCGCCCCATCAAGGGGACACCTACAGCAGGCGCCCCATATATGGGGCACTAGCAGGGGCATACCCCGTTTTGCATTTTTTTGAGTTTATTTACCTTTCCGGTCGATCTTTTACTCCCCCCTTTTATTTTAACCCTCATTAACATGTCATTTAGCATATATTGAGCCACTCATTTGCATTTTCATGCATATTTAAACCTTCTAAATGGGGGTTGGGATTTAGTCCCAATCCGGTCAGTTCCTTCCCTCTTGCACGTTTACATTCGAATTTGAGCATGATACTACACTTTCACTAGAACTAATGATCTTTTCACTTGTTTCTATGTTTTCATATGGACATTTGTAGGTAAATCCGGCCGAGGCGGAGCTTCAACTGGATCAAAGACGAAGGACTCACTAAGCTCTTTTCTTTCGGCCGCCCGAGAGAGGAGAAGTCGGAACCCAACAATCTCCCCACTTCCAAAGGTACAACGGTCATTTCTCTATTTCATTTCATTTCATTCTACCATATTTTGGAGCCTTTGTCTCCTGGCGACCACAACCACTAACATCTCATCCACCAAGTCCCCAAAGCAAGCGTAGGGGCCAGAAGGGGGAGATCTACGGATATCCCGTTTCGGGTGTTTACAATTAAGTATGAGATGATTTGTTGTGTTATCACAAGGTCATCACCATAAAGTTAGTAGGATCATAGTCCCCACTAGGATGTCATCATGATGCTATCTTTGCATAATGAGAGTTATGTAAATTCATTGAAAATTAGTGGGAGCATAAACTAGGATGAAAGACCATATCTTAATTTTAATGAATATCTATAATGTTAATATAATTATATCTCAATTGTAGAATATAACGATAAACCACCATCAGTTTAGCATGTTAGATGCTAAGTAGTTTAATGACTCATACTTCTTAGATTAATTTAGAACTAAGAGACTTGTTCTCAAGTTAACCAATTCACTATCGTATTTAAGAAGTAGGTGTCTCCTAAACTATCTAATGATATGAGAAAAGATAAGATCTTATCTCATAGTATAGAAAAGATGTATTGTTTGTCTTATATTAGATGTTAGACGCTATGAGATAAAAATTGTAGTGACAACATGGAAAGATGGCTATGAGATCCATCATGGCTCATGATGATGAAATAATTAAAGGTAAATAAGAATAATACATCATAAATACTTCTTGCTAGTGAGACCAATAGAAAGAAGAAATATCATTAGATAGATATAAAAGAAGATAGTTAAAAGTCAAAGAAGTCAAGATATTAAAATTCGAATAAGACACAGAATTTTCCTACTATCATGATGATGGTAAGTGGAAGATGAAGTGCAAAGTGTATTGCACATAATGCAAAGGTGGAGCTTGAGAAGTTTCATATATCTAAGTCATTGATATTTACTTGTCTTAAATACACATTCAATAGTATTAGATACTATATGTGTATATAATAGTATAAGATACTAAGAGTGCATATAATAGTATGAGATACGAAATATGCTTCATGAATCTACAATGGGTTGTAGAAAATAGCAAGTAAATGAAGGCTTAAAGAAGATTGTTGACCTACATATGAAATGGTACAAAATGTTGCATCATTACTGGTGGGAGATACAAATTTTTATAGCCTTCTAGAGTTGTCTTAATTATCCTTTCAAAAGAACATTATTTTCATTTCCTAGTTGAATAAATAGTGATTTATTCTATGGTATGAAAATGATAATGGTTCAATAATATGTGTGAATAATCTTCTATAGATGAAGAAGATTGATATTGATCAATCTATCTTTTAGTAGTATGGTCATATTAATGAGAAAAGACTTATAAAGTACCATTCGGATGAAAACATATAGGTAAATGACTTGGAATCATTAACTATACATAATCTTATCTTATTAAACAAAATGACCAACTCTCCATTTGTTAGACATGGAGAAAGAGCTAATGAGTTTATAGAACTCATGCATTTAGATGTATGTTAGCCTATACCTATTAAAGTTAGAGAATGATATTTCAACTTCAAAGACGATGTCTCTAGGTATAGATGCATGTACTTTATGAAGTACAAATCTAAAACCTTTAAGAAATTGTTTGAGATTAAGAATGAAGTAGAGGCATTAATGAAAGAGTATTAGAACTCTTTGATAAGATTAGGGAGGGGAATACTAAAGTACATAATTCACACATAATTGAAGGATAGTAGAATCTAATTTTAATAGACACCACTTATACATATTAGCTTAATTGAGTAGTTAAATTGAGAAGCCATATTGTATAGGACGTGATATAGACAATGACAACCTTTGCAAAATTTTTCTTTGTCTATTTAGGGATTAGTACTCAACATAGGCACTTGATCTTAAATTGGTACCTTCTAAATATATTCCGATTATTCCATATAGGATATTAAAAAATGGTTAAAATTTGACCTTAAGCAAGTTAAGGTTTCAGAATGTCTGACTTGGTGAAGAAGTATAACCCTATCAAGTTAGAATATAAGACTAAGAAGTGTTGGCTTGTGGAATATTCTAAGTAAATTAAGGATATTAAATATACCACCCTTATAGATAAAGGTATATGTTGCTCAGCTCATTATATTTTTAAATGAACAATTCTTCTTTAAGAAAGATCATGGGAGTAAGGTATAAATGGAAGGTGTTCCAGTCTCATAATCCAATGACACTTTTATTATGGTACAAGTTAATAATTATACAAGGGCAAATAATAAATATTTTATTATGTTCAATCAACATAAGAGATATGTGAGACATATTTTTGATGGAAGAAATGAGACATAAGATAATAGGATAATGATTTTAAGATCTATATAGAAGCAACACGAGATAATGATTCTAAAATGAGAAGAGAATAAAATCTGATATAAACTCTATCTATTCTAATCAAGTTTAGAACTTGATAGATCCATCTAAGGATATAGTTTCCATAAGGTATAAATGGATCACTAAAGAATAAATTGGAGTGGATTAGAAGATAAAGACCTTCAAGGTAAGAATAGATAAAAGTATATTATCTAAGTCAAATAGTTGACTATGATAAGACCATTTTAGCTATGCCTTGGATTTAATCCATTCGGATTTTAATTGTAACATACTATGACTATAAGATACGTCAATTGGATATTCAGATAGTGTTTCTCTATGGTATTTCTAATAACATGTGTATATGATACAACCTTAGGGAATCAGATTCCTATAACATCCAAATAGTGTGTGTATAAGATCTATTTATAGACTAAAGTAAGCTTTCCAAAGAAAGTAGATAAGATTTAATGAGATTAAATCTTATGACTTCATTAGGAACGAAGATGTGCCTTGTGTATTCAATTAAGATAAGTGGGAGTGCTATTTATCTTCTTGACATGATATATGTGGATTGTAAGGAATCAATACACGATAGCGGAAAAATTTTGATTCCATAAAATCATGATCTTTGCCTTGATCGATGCCGAACGAGTAAAACCGGGAACCGAATATGAAGTAGAACGAGAGTACCTCATGGTATTTCTCAAATACCTCACCATGGATGAAGAGAGGACATTCCTCCTTGCTGAAAACCGTTCAAGTGTCCGGTCTCTAGCGGTATCCACACGATCTACTTCAATAGACGAGTTCTTCCTTCCTTCGGGCCTCCAAAAACCTTCCAGATCCAAGCTTGACCATGGGAGATCGCCTTCTAGAAAAGAGAGGAGGAAGAGAGGAGGCTTGGGATGTTCTCCAGCCCTTTGGCTTCTTAGGGTTTGGCTTCATAAGCCATTTATATATAGAAGATGGAATTTTTCACAAAAACCCAAAACTTCTATAAAATTACGTCAATGCCCTCATCTTATTGACCAGATCTATTGTGTGTGACCCACTAGGCCCAATAGTCAATTTTTTTGAAGCCTTAATTAATTTAAAAGAACAATTCCTTTAAATTAAATCAAAACCGTTATCTGATAACAGTTTTTACGGCTTTCTGATCATAAAGGGTACAAGCCACATCCTATGATCCCAAATGACTTTGGGGAGTTAAATAACATCCATTGAGCCTTTCCATCATCAATTACCACACGGATTTAAATCCTCGTTCATACAATGTCCCGATCGGTCAGGGGTTCGGCACTGACTGTCAACCCCTAAGTATTCCAACACTATGAAATCTTGTACTCATGAATGGATCAACTGGAAAACTCCTTTTCCAATTATCCTATCTACCTTGGCCAAGGATTTAGAGTACTATCCATAGGACATTCTCTCTCTCCTACCGAGAGTGAACGATCCCCTATTGTCCGCTCAATTGCCTCCACCAGGTTTCCCATATACCCAATCCATTAACTATTAGGACCACAATACTAAGTGATCCATCAGTCAATAGTCAAGGTACATAGTACGCCTGGTAAGACATCTTTGGCGACTCAGGTCAATGATCCAACCGTGCTATTGAGATGTAAGAATAACCTGATAGACAGTTCGGTAAGATACCGATCAAGTTTTCCTAAATTGGTCAGTTCAGTGAACTCATTCCACTAATGAGCACCTGTGTGTGTATCTCAGTGTCCCCACACTGATGACCAATGAGATCGGTCATTCTCATCATATGAGAAGACATCACACACACTAATCTATCCGGATTCTTGATGTCCCGTCTCAAGGATCCTATGACTATGAACATTTAGATCACATACCTCTAGATGATCGATCTCATTATCATGATCTCATCATGATTCAATCATCATTGCATGTGATTAAGGACTTCATTACGATATACGCTTCTAATAAAAGCTAGTAACGAAGTTTTGCCTATTTAATTGAATGAGATATTCCTAGAAATGTCGAATCATATCATATATGATTGGCTTGTAGGGCATACATTGCTATCAATCTCCCACTTGCACTAAAGCCAATCACCCATCTGGCTGATCTCTATCAGCTCAAGGTGAAGCTCAAACACTCTTTGAGTAACTGCTTCAGTTAGTGGATTTGTAATGTTATTAACGGAAGATACTCTATCTTTAATTATATCTCTATCAACTGCATTTTATCTGATTCTATGGTATTGCCATAGAAGTTTGAAACTTCTAATGAGACTTTGGCTCTACCCCATTGTTTTCTCAAAACAATGCACAATCAGAGAAAGTTGAGACAATCCCATAAGCTAGATGAACATCTTCATCTAGTCAGCTTCTCAAGCAATATACAGTCATTATTCAATCTACTTTAGATTAGTTGTGGAATTAGCAGTGTTCTCTTCCATGGAAATCTTCCAGCTCACTGCACCACCATTATATTGACTTATTATCAGACTTATCTGATTAGAAGCTTTTGTTCATAAAACTATAAGACTTCAAGTCTTATCCTCTATACATTAGAGATATATCCTTAGTGCTTCTCAAGTACTCAAGGACACATCTCTAAATTATCCTGTGACTCTCACAAGGATTTACTTGATGAATGCTCATAACACTTAGAGCAAGAAGTCATGTGCGTAGCATCACAAATGTGATAGGTCCTATTGCAAAAGCATAAGGGCTATACTAATGTGATCTCTTTATCTCTTAAGAAGTCTACAAAGACATCTCTTTAAAGAAATCAACTCCACACTTCATAGGTAAGAAACCTATCTTGGAGTTTACCATGTCAAACTCTTTGACTATGGTTTTTATGCACATGAATTGGGTAAGGCCAAGAAACCTTTTAGATCTATCTCCATAGATCTTAAAACCCATATTAAGTTTGGAGGATGAATTGATAACTAGGCTCACTTATGATAACATACTTACTTCATTCTTAATGAGTAGTATGTCATACATATATCATGTCAAGAAGATAATAGCACTCTCACTTATCTTATATGAAAACACAAGGCATATCTTCATTCTCAATGAAGTCATAAGATTTAATCTCAATAAACCTTATCTACCATCTATGGGAAGTTTTACTTGAGTCCATAAATGGACCATATGCACACACTATTTGGATGTTTTGGAACTTGATTCCCAAAGGTTGTATCATATACACCTATTTCTCAAAAATAACATAGAGAAACACTATCTTAACATCCATTTGACATATCCTATAGTCATAGTGTGTAACAATCAAATCCGAATGGATTAATTCCATGGCATAGGTAAAAGGTCTTATCATAGTTAACTATTTGACATAAATGATATCCCTTTTAACTATCCTTACTTTGAAGGTCTCTACCTTCTAATATACTTCAATCTATTCTTTAGTGATCCATTTATACCCTATAGATACTAAATCCTTAGGTGGATCAATCAAGTTCTGAACTTGATTAGAATAGATAGAGTTTATATCGGATTTTATTGTTTCTTCCCATTTTGAATCAATATCTCATATTGCTTCAATATAAATCTTAGGATCATTATCCTTTTATATTATGTCTCATTTCTTCCATCAAAGATATGTCTCACATATCTCTTAGGTTGATTGGACATAAGAAAAGTTCTATGATTTGCCCTTGTGTAAATATAAACTAGTACCTTAATAAAAGTGTCCATGGATTATGGGACTGGAACACCTTCCATTTATACCTTGCTCCCACTGTCTTTCTAAAGTAGGGACTCTTCCTCTAGAAATATGGAGAGATGAGCAACACATACCCTTCTCCCTAAGGGAGGCATTAATATCCTTAAGTTTCCTTAGGATATCCCACAAGCCAACACTTTGTAGTCTTATATTCCAACTTGATAGTGTTATACTTCTTTACCAAGCCAGACATTCTGAAACCTTAACTTGCTTAAGGTCAAGCTTTAATCCCTTTCCATATCTAATATGAAATAATTGGAATAGACTTGAAAGGTACCGATTTAAGATCAAATGTCTATATTGAGTGCTAACCCCTAAACAGACAAAGAAGAATTTTGCAAAGGTTGTCAATGTCCATATTATGTCCTACACAATATGGCTTCTCATTTTAGCTGCTCAATTAAGCTAAAATGTATAAGAGGTGTCCATCAAAATTAGATTATACTATCCTTTCTTTATGTGTGAATTATTACTTTAGTATCCCCTCTTTGATCTCATCAAAGAGTTCTAATACTCTTTTCATTAATATTTCCTCTTCATTCTTAATCTCAAATAATTTCTCAAAGGTTTTAGATTTGTACTTCATAAAGTACATATGTCCATACCTAGAGAAGTCATTTTTGAAAATTAATGAAGTTGAAATATTATCCTCTATCATTAATAGATATGGGCTAACATGCATCTAGATGCATGAGTTCTATAAACTCATTAGCCCTCTCTCCATGTCTAACAAATGAAGAGTTGGTCATATTGCTTAATAAGATAAGACTTACATATAGTTAATGATTCTAAACCATTTACCTATATGATACTGTCCGAATAGTACTCCTTAAGTCTTCTCTTATAAATATGACCATACTACTAAACAATAGATTGATCAATATCAATCTACTTCGCCTAATTGAGGATTATTCACACATATTATAAAAGCATACATATCTTATATGAATAAACTATTTATTATGCTCCTATTGGTAAACACTTTACCTGTTATCATTTTCATACCATAGAATAAATCTCCATTTATTCAACTAGGAAATGAAAACAATATTCTTTTAAAAGGATAATTAAGACAACTCTAGAAGGCTATAGAAAATTTGTATCTCCCACTAGTAATGATGCAACATTTTGTACCATTTCATATGTAGGTCAACAATCTTCTTTAAACCTTCATTTACTTGCTATTATCTACAACTCATTGTAGATATATGATGCATCTCTGGTATCTCATACTATTATATGCACCCCTAGTATCTTATACTAGAATACACATACATAGTATCTTATACTATCAAATGTGTATATAAGACAAGTAAATATTAATGACATAGATACATGGAGCTTCTCAAGCTCCACCTTTGCATTATGTGCAATACACTTTGCACTTCTTCTTCTACTTACCATCATCATGATAGTAGAGGAATGCTATGTCAAATTTGGGTTATAATATCTTGACTCACTTCTTTGACTTTTAACTATCATCATCTATCTCTATCTAATGATCCTACTTCTTTCTATTGGTCTTACCAATAAGAAGTATTCAAGATGTATTATTGTTCATCGCCTTTAATTAGCTCATCACCATGAGCCATGATGGATATCAAATCCATCTATCCATGTTGCCACTACTAATTTTATTTGATAGAGGCTAACATCTGATATAAGGTAATTAATACATCTTTTCAATGAGATAAGATCTTATCTTCTCTCACTTCATTAGATAGTGTAGGAGATACTTACTTCTCAAGTAGGATAGTCAATAGGTCAACTATGATAACTATTCTCTTAGTTCTAAACCGATATAAGAAGTGTGAGCCATTAAAATACTTAGCATCTAGCATGCTAGTTTAATGGTGGTTTATAATATTCTACAACAGAGATATAATTATATCAACATTACAGACATTCATTAAAATTAAGATATGGTCTTTCATCCTAATTTATACTCCCACTAACTTTCGACGAATTTGCATAACCCTCATTATGCAAAGACGGGATATCACGATAACATCCTAGTGGGGACCAAGACCCTACTAACTTTATGGTGATAACCTTGTGGGAAACACAACAAGTCATCCCATACTTAATAGGTAGGTAACTTTTACCAATTGCAACTCATGCAATTCTTAGTCATTCAGCCTCTAGAGTTATAACCTTGTGGGAAACACAACAAGCTATATACTCTAGTTAGGTCAAATCCGCTTGTTACGTTATGAGAATGGATTCTTAACATAGCCCTTGTGGGAAACACAACAAGGCCATGCAATGGTCCACCCCAAAGTTCGGAAAATGCCTTAGCCACGATCACCAATCCCTTGCTAAATAGGCCTTGTGGGAAACACAACAAACCCATCCAATCTAAGATTGGCTCATCAAGACCATAACAACAGAAGGCTACGTGAGTCATTCTCAATGTCTCACGTTTATCGACCTAATTAGAACGAGGAGGGATTTTATTTTAGTCTCATCAACATAGGTGCTACATATAAATATTAATATACCTTTGGAATATCATATATTTAAGGTATAAACAGTAGCACACACCACATATCAAATATGCATTAAAACATAGGTGATCATGGACTTAACCCTAAGCATACACCTAAGGCACCCCTATAGGTGCAATTTCTTGCTTCAGAAGCATGAGTTGGCATGCTCCCACTTCAGAAGGGTGCTTCTCCAAGTGGTCCCGCTCTCCATTCTACCACGAGCCGGCTTCTAACCATTACAAGCAGCTAAAGGGTACATAGACCCACAAATGTACAACTCATAATAAGAAACCTTGGCTTCAACCAAGGGGAGTACACAAATGGGGCGAGGTAGAATGTACAATCAGATTGTATAAAGAGAGAGGAGGCACACGCAGGCCCCATTTAATAGCATAACCAACTTAATTAACCAAGCAATCAAAAGCAAAGCATATTTAAGTCCATGATCACCTCCATACACACCAACATTCATCACATGAACATATAGCGCATACGTGATAATTATATGAGATATATCATATATACCATCATAAAATTATATACTGTAATTTTGAAATTCCAAATTTCATGCTTGTCGAATTTTCATAAAATAAATAACATGAAATGCACATATAAACAATTTACATGCATATGACAAGCAATATAAAATATTCAGATGATTCATGCTTTTACAAAATTTCTCAGAGCATTAAATTAATTTCCAAATCATAATTCTTCAAAATCATATTTTTTAGAATTTATTTGAACACTAATTTATTCAATAAAGATTTTAAAACAATTTTAAAATCATTTATAAAATGATTCTATGGCAACCAAAGTCCAAAACTATTTAACAGGTTCATAAACATTTTAAAAACCTATTAAATAATTTCACTGAACTTATATAATCATTAATTTCATTAATTTTGATCTTAAAACAATTTCAAAATCAAACTAATAGAATTCAATGACAAAATAGTAAAACTCTATTTAATAAGTCATTAAACACTTTAATAACTCATTAAATAAATTCTACAAATTTTTAGAATTTTTCTGGAATTTTCTGACAATTTTTCGGATCAAAAATGAATTTTAAACTATTTAAAAATTATTTTCGAATTAAATTAACTGGCGGTGCAATGCGCTGGCCACGGCACCGGTGGGCACAACGCGGCAATGCCACGTACCCCCCCCGGGTGCGCCGAGCCGCCGGCGGCCGCGCGCCGCGCGCCTTCTGCGCCAACGTGGGGCGGCCGCGTACCCCGGCCCGGGTGCGCCGTCCTTCCGCCACGTACCCCCCCCCCCCGCGCGCGCTGGCGGGTCCGGATCCGATCCGGACTCCTCCTTCTTCGCCCGATAAGAGCTGGACAGAGCGCGGAAACCCTAGAAAAGCGCCGACTTTCGGGCCTGATTTGGGGGGGTCAAAAGGTGTCCAACAAATCCGAAAAAATATGCGTTGGAATACTTAAACAATAAGGATTCTATTTATAGAATTTTCATCTCATGAAAAATACTATCCAACGCGAAGTTTCAGGAGGAAGTTGCCACGGCCGCAATTAAACCAAAACGTAAATACCTCTCAAATCCGGCACCTCCAAGGGCCTTTGAGTGTCCAATAACTTATGGAAACTCTAAGAAACTTAATTTCCTATCTTCCTACGTCATTAGACAGAGGTATTTGAGTCTAAATAGGTAAGTTCATCAACTCCCCTAATTTCGGCCGGATTTTCGGATATGATCATCTTAGCAACTTTCCGAACTCATTACGGACTCTCCGGATGGCAAAAATTCATGAGGTTTGAGGAATTGGAAATATCTCATCCACGAGAATCCAATGAATCTAACCACACACAGTTTCGTATCTTATACAAACTGTGGTGATCAAATCAAAACAGCTCTGTATACAGTTTCGGGAAAGCAAGAAATCACATGAAATCAAGCTAATTTCGATTCAACTTCGACCAAGGCTTCAACCGGGCTCTGATACTACTGTAAGGAATCAATACATGACAGAGGAAAAATTTTGATTCAATAAAACCATGATCTTTGCCTTGATCGATGCCGAACGAGTAAAACCGGGAACCGAATATGAAGTAGAATGAGAGTACCTCATGGGATTTCTCAAATCCCTCACCATGGATGAAGAGAGGACATTCCTCCTTGCTGAAAACCGTTCAAGTGTCCGGTCTCTAGCGGTATCCACACGATCTGCTTCAATAGACGAGTTCTCCCTTCCTACGGGTCTCCAGAAACCTTCCAGATCCAAGCTTGACCATGGGAGATCGCCTTCTAGAGGAGAGAGGAGTAAGAGAGGAGGCTTGGGACGTTCTCCAGCCCTTTGGCTTGTTAGGGTTTGGCTTCATAAGCCATTTATATATAGAAGATGGAATTTTTCACAAAAACCCAAAACTTCTATAAAATTATGTCCATGCCCTCATATTATTGACCAGATCTATTGTGTGTGACCCACTAGGCCCAATAGTCAATTTGGTTGAAGCCTTAATTAATTTAAAAGAACAATTCCTTTAAATTAAATCAAAACCATTATCTGATAACAGTTTTACGGCTTTCTGATCATAAAGGGTACAAGCCACATCCTATGATCCCAAATGACTTTGTGGAGTTAAATAACATCCATTGAGCCTTTCCATCATCAATTACCACACGGATTTAAATCCTCGTTCATACAATGTCCCGGTCGGTCAGGGGTTCGGCACTGACTGTCAACCCCTAAGTATTCCAACACTATGAAATCTTATACTCATGAATTGATCAACTGGAAAACTCTTTTTCCAATTATCCTATCTACCTTGGCCAAGGATTTAGAGTACTATCCATAGGACATTCTCTCTCTCCTACCAAGAGTGAACGATCCCCTATTGTCCGCTCAATTGCCTCCACCAGGTTTCCCATATACCCAATCCATTAACTATATAGGACCATAATACTAAGTGATCCATAAGTCAATAGTCAAAGTACATAGTACGCCTGGCAAGACATCTTTGGCGACTCAGGTCAAAGATCCAACTGTGCTATTGAGATGTAAGAATAACCTGATAGACAGTTCGGTAAGATACCGATCAGGTTTTCCTAAATTGGTCAGTTCAGTGAACTCATTCCACTAATGAGCACCTGTGTGTGTATCTCAGTGTCCCCACACTGATGACCAATGAGATCGGTCATTCTCATCATATGAGAAGACATCACACACACTAATCTATCCGGATTCTTGATGTCCCGTCTCAAGGATCCTATGACTAGGAACATTTAGATCACATACCTCTAGATGATCGATCTCATTATCATGATCTCATCATGATTCAATCATCATTGCATGTGATTAAGGACTTCATTACGATATACGCTTCTAATAAAAGCTAGTAACGAAGTTTTGCCTATTTAATTGAATGAGATATTCCTAGAAATGTCGAATCATATCATATATGATTGGCTTGTAGGGCATACATTTCTATCAATGACATACTACTCGTTAAGAATGAAGTAGGTATTGATAGAAATGTATGCCCTACAAGCCAATCATTTGTGATACGATTTTACATTTTTTGTTATATGTTATTCAATACAATTGGCATAATCTTCATTACTTGTATTATCTATATGTGTCTATCGTAATGAAGTCCTAGGTTACATGCAATGATGATTGAATCATGATAATATCATGATAATAAGATCAATCATCTAGAAGCATGTTCTCTAAATGTTCATAGTCGTAGGATCCTCGAGACGAGACATCAAGGATCCGGTAAGACTAGTGTGTAGACACGCACTTTTGGCCTAGTTGGAGAGCTTAACTTCTTGTTTTCACAAAGTAAATTCGAGTATCTTTTAAGAGAACGAAGCTTGCCAGAAGATCGGGAGAGCTTTCGACGTGTTTCAAGTAGATTGAAGGGGCTTTGACCAGGGTCAAAGTGCCTTATATATAGGGCACCAGGCACCCTATAAATGGGGCTCCTGGCACCCAGTCAAATTGACTTGACTGGTCGACTTGACCACTCTCTAATGATCGTCTTATCGAACTGACGCGGCTCATGATGCTAGCGCCCCGTATATGAGGCACTTTGCCGCGTGTGACAGAATTTTGATTTTGACCAAAGTGCCCTTCTTTTGGCTATAAATAGGCACCCATTTGGATATTTAAAGGGATCCCAGCTCCATCCTACCCTTCAGCTCATCCAATACCACAAATTCAAGCCTTCAGCACACTCCCTAAGCCCTTAAATCACTTCAAAACTCTCTCCCAAAAACCCCAAAAACCTGCAGTTTCAGCTACCCAGATATATAGTTTTCTTCTAACTTTGAAAGCCTCTACCCATGATTTCCCTTACATACAATGCCCAAACACCCTACCATTTGCGTCATTTACATATTAGCTACAAGGAAAAGCTCCTGTTTCGTCTTGAAAGCCATCTGGCACTCCGAGACGGCGTCGCAAAGAGAGGAAGAAGATATGCCTGCACCAGCCCTTAGTGCCCCATAAATAGGGTGCTTTGACTTTGGTCAACGTGCCCCATTAACGAGGCACCTACAGTTGGTGCCCCGTATACGAGGCACTAGCAGTGGCAGAAGCCAGTTTTGTATTTTCCAGAGTCCAATCGCCCGTCCGATTGGATTTTTGCCCTTTTCCTTTTATCTTAAATCCTATCATCATGTCATTTAGTATGCATTAGGTTACATTTTGCATCTTTCATACATTTAAAAAAACCTACCAAAATAAAGGTTGGGATTCCGTCCTAATCCGGTCAGTCCATATCCTTTTGCATGTTTAAGATTTATCTCGAGCATGATGTAATACTCTTGCCAGAACTAATGATCTTTTTGTTTTCATGTTTTCTTTTGGACATTCCTAGGTAAACCCGGCCGAGGCATAGCTTCAACCGGGTCAAAGACAAAGAGCTCACTAAAGCTCTCTTCTCTCGGTCGGCCAAGAGAGGAGAAGTCGGAACTTAGCAATCTCCCCGCTTCCAAGGTATAACGGTCACTCTCTTTTCTCCATTTCTTTATTCTACTATATTTTGGAGTCTTTGACTCCTGGTGGCCACTAAACCCATCTGTCCTCCAAAGCATCACCACCATCCACCAGTTTTTGGGTGTTTACACCTTTTGGCGACCACGATGGGACCACCTTGCTTTAGTGAGCTCTTCTCTTCTCCTTCTTAAGAATGTCTAGTTGAAAACATGCTCATCTTTACTCTAGTTCTTTCTTAAGTCATATCATTTTTTCTTGCATTTTGACTTGCTTTCCTATTTGCTTACTTGTTTATTTGTTACTTTAAGAGCATCACCTAGTCTCTTCTAGTTTACTTGCTTTCCGATAGTCTCTTCAAGAACACAACAATCCGATTTCTAGCTTTGATTACCGACTTGTTTCTTCTTAGTATCCTAAGGAATCATCTTTATTAATCATACTTGCTTGTTTTCCTTAAGATCTAGTTTCTTAGCAATTTTTCGAAACTTGCCTAGTCAAAATTAGTGTTTTCTTCCATCATAGTTTAATTTCCTATCATTGTCTTGTTTACTTTTTTTACAACATTTTGTTGATCATTGCATGTTTTTATTTTTTTCTTGATTGCTTATTATCTCCTTGACATTTCACCTGCATTTAGTTTGCATTGGGGTTTCGGCTTATTAGGTCATCCGAGAAGGGAGGCTCTCTCTTCTCAAAGCCCTACACATCCAAACACCCCTCTTGATGGTTGCCAACTCCTCCTCTGAGGATTCCCTCTCGGAAGGACTGAGTGGCTTTTATCATGGCCTTCGTTAGTCCCTAGACATGAAAAATTCCCTCTTCACTAATCGGGCTGGTTGTACCTTTTTATGCTAAAACCCGGAGAACCTATTGCCTATCGCGGTGAGAAAAGTGACAACCTTAGATTTCTTGGCGTTGTGAGAGCATAGAGTCCTACCTATTTATTTGAGTGAACATTATTTATCCTGACAAGCCACTAATTTAAGGTTGAAACAAACAAAAAAATATCTGCGGTAATCATTTCAAGTCTTTGCTATTAATTGATTGCAAACCAAAATTGAAAATCAAACAAAAATCTAAAATCACTTAACAAAAACAAAAAATAAATCTTTGCTTGAGGTTAATCTGCTTGATAACTTGTTTATCTAACCAAAATTCAAAACCAATAAAAGAGGAAAAGATCAAAACTAAAAAATTTTCTGTGTGCTTTTACTCGTCACCTTCTCTTTGTGTTTATGAACTTAAGGTTAGGATGAGTTATCGGGATGATGGATCAAGGGTAAAAGCTGCTGCAATTGGAGTATGACCAGTCTTACCTCTACCTAGATGCCGTATGTGCCGTCAACGAACCCGAAGTTCTCCCTGAAACTAGCTTACCCCGACTCCATCTAGATTCTCTGTGGGAGGCATTTGCTCATGCCAACCCAACCCAACTACAAGCCATTGAAGTCATCTTGAGGCGGAAATCACCCGCTAATCACACCCATGCCGAAGGTAGCCACCACATCTCCACCCCCCAATTGGTAACCGATCAACCTGGTGCACCAGTATCGCGTCACTCCCACAACGGACTTGACTCCAAACTCACCTCACCCGGTGGCTATCTTAAACCACCCCAACCCAAATAACTTCACCCCGCTTAGGCCACCGGTCTACTCTTCCACCCACTTCAACCAAGCTCGCCCGCAAACACATCATCCAACATACCCTCTTTGCCTGGCCACTTTAGCCTATCCGATGGCCATGCCGGTGAATCAAACATCTGTTCTACCCTCTCCCCCCGTTTGGGAATCCTCTGTTGACCAATCTATGATAAACAAGATGAACCGAATGAATGAACAATATAGAGAACTCAAATGATTGATTGACACAAGAACTCTCCCTGAAATATCTCTCCCCATTGTAGACACACAATTTTGGTCTAGTCAGAGAGCTCAAATTCTTGTCTTCATGAAATACATCTGGTTATCCTTTCAAAGTAACCAAGTTTTCTGGAAAAATCAAGTTTTTTGGTGCATTTCGAAGAAGTTCGATAGGGCTTTGACTAAGGTCAAAGCGCCCTATATACAGGGCACTAGGCGCCCTGTATACAAGGCACTAGGCACCCTGTTTATAGGGCACCAGGGCGCCTAGAACCCAGTCAAATTGATTCGACCGGCTGATTTGACCACTCACTGGGATCCGTCTTATCGAACTAACGCGGCTCATGATGCTAGTGTCCCATATATAGGGCGCTTTGCCGCGTGGAACAAATTTTCGGATTTGACCAAAGTGCCATCTTTTTGGATATAAATAAGCACCCCATAGCTCATCCAATACCATGTTTCCAAGCCCTCAGCACCCCCCATAAGCCATCAAACTGATCTAAATTTCCCTTTCAAAAAGCCCAAAAACATGCTATTTTTGTCACCCAAAAACATGGTTTTACTTCAACTTTGAAGACCTCCCCCTGCCATTCCCTTTCCATCCAACATATAAACCTCCTACCATTTGCTTAATTAACATATTGGCTACAAGGAGGAGCCTCTACTTCATCCCGAAAGCCATCCGGTACTCCAGGGCGGCGCCGCGAAGAGGAGAAGAAAGTCTGCCCAAGCAAGCCCTGGTGCCCCATAAACAAGGCACTTTGACCTTGGTTAACGCACCCCATAAAGGGGACACCTGCAGTTGGCGCCCCACATATAGGGTACCAGCAGGGGCAGAAGCCAGTTTTTGCATTTTTCGGAGGCTAATCGCCTATCTGATCAGATTTTCGCTCTTCACTTTCATCTTAAATTCTTTCATCATTTCATTTAGCATGCATTAGGTCATTTTGCATCTCTCATATCTTTAAAAACCTACCAAAAATAGGGGTTGGGATTTTCATCCCAATCCGGTTAGTTCCTCTCCTTTTGCATGTTTAAGCTTCATGTTGGACATAATGTCATACTCTCACCAGAACTAATGGTCTTTTACCTATTTTCGTGTTTTTCCATAGGACATTCTTAGGTAAACCCGATCGAGGCAGAGTTCCGACCCGATCGGAGACGAAGAGCTCACTAAAGCTCTCCTTTTTTGGCCAGTTGAGAAAAGAGAAGTTAGAACCTTGCAATCTCTCCAATCCAAAAGGGTACGATGGTCAAACTTGCTTTTTATTTCATTAACTTCATGTCTTACCATATTTTAGAGTCTTCGGTTCCTAGCGACCACTAACATTCTCTTCCAAAGCACACTACCACCATCCGTTCTGGGTGCTTACAGCGACCACTAAACCCATCTTTGCTCCAAAGCATCACCACCATCCGCCAGGTTTTGGGTTTTTACATAGTGTATATGATATCTTCTCATATGATGAGAATGATCGATCTTATTAGTCATCAGTGCGGGGACACTGAGATACATGTACAGGTGCTCATTAGAGAAATGAGTTCACTAAACTAACCAGTATATAATGTCTGAATGGTATCTTACCGAACTGTCATCAGAGTATTCTATCATCATGGTTGCACGGTTGGATCTTTGACCTGAGTCACCAAAGATGTCTTGTTAGGCATACCATGTACTTTGACTATTGACTTATGAATCACTTAGTATTATGATCCTATATAGTTAATAGATTGGGTATATGAGAAATCCGGTGGAGGCAATTAAGCGGACAATAGGGGATTGTCCACTCTCTGTAGGAGAGAGAGAGAATGTCCTATGGATAGTACTCTAAATCCTTTGCCAAGGTAGATAGGATAATTGGAAATGGATTTTCCAATTGATCCAATTACGAGTACAAGATTCCATAGTGTCAGTATATTTAGGAGTTGACAATCAATACTGTACTCCTATCCGATCGGGACATTGAATGGATGAAGATTTATATCGTGTGGTAACCGATGATGGAAAGGCTCTTTGAAGAGGAGTTTATCCTCGAAGCCATTTGAGATCATAGGATGTGGCTTATACCCTTTATGATCGGTAGGCCATTAAATCTATTATGAGATAATAGATTTAATTCAAAAGAAGTTGTTTTTCTAATTAGGCCTCAACCAAATGAGCTATTGGGCCTTGTAGGTCACACACATAAGGGCTAATCTATAAGTTTGGGGGCAAGGGTGTTAATACAGAGAAAGGAAGGTTTTTGTGAAAAACTCTAAATTCTCTATAAGATAGCGAATTGAGCATGAGCCCCACAAGCCAAGGGCTACAAAAATTGTCCCTACCTCTCTCCTTCACATTTTCCCATGTTGGAGGCTGACGAGAGTCGATGGGACTTCATCCAGGGCAAGTCGGAAGGTCCGACGCAGAGGAGATCCCGACTATGGAGGCGGCTCGTGTGGATACAACTAGAGGCCGCACGCTTGAGTAGCTTGGAGAGCGTGAGAACGCTCGATCTTCTTCAATCTATAAGAATTGTTTGAATCCCACAAAGGTATGTGTTCAAAATCATTTCGATTGCTGGTTTTGGCGATGTCGTTCGGTTTTGATCAAGACCATGACAATGATATATGAGGAATCGAATATTTTTAACTGTGTCAATCTGATTGAACCGATTCCTTAAAGGTATGTTATCAGAAGTGAGCCTAACTATTAAATTTGCCCTCCAAATATGACTTTTAAGATCTATGGAGAGATCTAAAATGTTGCTTGACCTTACCCAGTTAATGTACGTAGTAACCATAGTCAAAGGGTTTGATATGATAAACTCTAAGATAGGTTTCTTACCTATGTAGTGTGGAGTTGATCTCTTTACATAAATGTTTTTTTTGAATGATAAAGAGATCACATGAGTAGCACCCTTATGCTTTTGCAAAAGGGTCTATCACATTTGTGATGCTACGTACATGACTTGATGAATGATCTAAGTACTATGAGCATTCATCAGATAGATACTTGTGAGAGTCACTGGATAATTGAAAGATGTATCCTTGAGTACTTGAGAAGTATTAAAGATATATCTCTAAAGTATATAGGATAAGACTTCAAGTCTTGTAGTTTTATAAATACATGCTTGTAGTCAGATAAATCTTATAATAAGTCTAAGTAATGGTAGTTTAGTGAGATGGAAGAGTTCCATGTAAGGGAACACTGCAAATTCTACAACTAATTTAAAGTAGATTACATAATGGTTGTATATTGCTTTAGAAGCATTAGAGATGAAAATTTTCATCTAAATGTGAGATTATCCCAACTTTCTTTAAAAGTGTATCATTATTTTAGATACTGTAAGAAATCGGTATTAACATAGCGGAAGCATTTATTTCTCAAAACCATGGTGTTTGTCTCAATTAAATTTGAATAATGTATCTGATGATTGAATTCAAAGAACAACAATTGTACCTTCTTCGAATTTGGGAAATTTTTCAAGGTTGATGAAAAGAAATTGTTTCCTTGATTTCCAAGTCATCCATATACATTGTCTCTAGTAGTATCCACCTGAACTTCCTCCAAAAACAAGTTCTTCTTTGCATCAAACTCGAGAACTCTTCTTGAACAGAGCTCCAATATGCGAAAGCATTCTTTAGAAGGAGAAAGATAAAAGGAGAAGGTTGAGGATGAAATTCTCACCTTTGACTTGTTAGAGTTTGGCTAAATTTATCACTATTTATAAAAATAGTAGATTTTTTCATAAAAAATCTTTTTAAATTACTTCTATGCCCTATATTTAAAAATAAGTTTCATTGTGTGTGACTTAGTAAGCCCAATAATCTATTTGGTTAAGCCTAATTAAAATAATAATTTATTTTAAATTAAATATATTATTGAATAACATATTTAACAATTTTCCTATCATGTAAGGTACAAGAGACAACCTATGATCTCAAAAAACTTTGGTGATATAATTATCTCTATTGGGTCTTTACATCATTAGTTATTACACAAATATAAATTCTCATTCATCCAATATTCCGGTTAGATAGGGGTACGACACCAACAATCAACCTTTTAATATTCCAACTCTATGACATCTTGTACTCAGAATTGGATCAATTAAAAGACTCAATTTTCAATTATCTTATCTATCTTGGACAAGAAATTAGAGAACTATTTCATAGAGTATTTTTTCTCACTTACTAAGAGTGAACAATATTATGTTTTCGTTCAATTGTCTCTATTGAATTTATTTTATAGCCAAATTATTATTTATAATATATTATCAAAATAATGATTCATAAGTTAATAGTCAAAGTATAAGATATGCCCATTAAGACATCTTTAACAACGCAGTTTAAAGATTCAACCGTACAATCGTGATGATAGAATACTTTGAATGACAGTTTTGTAAAATACCATTTAGAGTTTCTGAATCATTTAGTTCAGTGAAGTCATTTCACTAATGAATATCTATATGTATATTTCAATGTCTCCACAATAATGACTAATGATACCGGTTATTCTCATCTCGTGAGAAAATAACACGTTCTAAGTTTATCTAGATCATTGATGTCTTGTCTCAAAAATCTTACGACTATGAACATTTAGATCCCATATATATAAATAATTGATCTTATTATCATGATCTTATCATGTTTCAATTATTATTACAGGTAATCAAAAACTTTATTACAAATATATGTATCTAATAAAAGAAGGTAACGAAGAAAGGCCATTTTTATTTAGAAAGATATACCAATAAATATACCATCATGGTACATATGATTGACATGTAAAATATACATTTATCACTCCTATCTAATGATAACAAAATATTTATATTCTTGTGATAAGGGTGCAAACATAATATACAATTTTGGAATTTTTGTTCAAATTTGATAAAAATTTAAAAATTATTACTTATCAAGAAGTTATAAAAATTAAAATTTAATACTCTATGATTCCAACAAAATCAAAATTACATGATTTTGGTTTGATCAAAATTAGAATTAAAACCAATTTACCCTTGTTGGAACCAAAATCAAAATGAATGCCATTTCTATTACGTACCTTCCAATTTGTAAAAAATTTTATATGCACTTGATTACATATGTGCTCTCAGCCTCTTATATGTCACAAGAGTCTTCCAACGAAAGTGACGACATATTATACATTAATTGTTTGCTTAGGAACCAACTTTTCACATGTAATACTAAATAAAATGAGTGACATCTTTATCAAAGTTGATGGTCAAATAATTTTTCTACCTTTTTGTTAAAATTAAGATCACCATTGAATTTTAGTAATTTTACATTCACCATTTTTCGGTAGATACCTTTAGAATGCATCCTCACACAAATCTTAGATGATTAAAAACGGAAAATTACTATGTTTGGTGAGGCATGAAAACAAAAAGTGAGGACTAAATACAGCAAAAAAGATAAGAGACTGCATGAAATAATATAGAGATCTCATCTCTTTTTTATCCTAGAACAAAGTCTATAGATATTATATTTTTATCAAGATTTCAAACATCCTTTTGACAAAGTTTGTCGCATGAATACTTTTTGTGTAGAGGAAGCTATTTTATCATGCGACCAAAGGCCCCAAAAAAAGTCTTGGCATCTTCAAATCAATTTGTACACCGAAAAGCATTTTACAACATACAGTTTTATACGAGTGCATATTATTATTTATCATTAGTAAGAATACGTACATTTTTTTTTATAAAACCAGTTTAATCTTGACCGTTGAGTCGGCTACTGTTTGCTGCGTACAGAGATCTCTGAGGTCGGAGTGTGCATAATTCAGTGTACTTTGATTTATATTTGTTTAAACCGAACCAAAATTAAATAGGTCTCAAGTATTTAGTTTTTTTCGATTTGATATTTAATTATTTATAAATTATTATTTTAAGTTGTAAATAACTATAATAAATATTAATTTTACCGTATAAAAAAGCGCACCGCCACCTTGACGGCGGATTGGCCGGACGGCGTCTGGCACTGCCAGCTTGTGGGGGATCTTTGTATCGTTACGACAACCGGTCCCGACGCACCTGTGCGATGTCGGGTAAAATACGCTCCACATGGAAACGAAAATAACGCAGCGCTGTCTTGTTCGGCGGGGCCCTACTTGCATGGCTCCCGGCGCTTACAACCATCTGCACTCAGCCAGTAAACAACGGCGGGGGTGGCGTGCGCCCATGGCGACCTGCCTGCCGAGCGGAGAAGGTGGAGACCGGGCGAGAAACGGGGACTGAGAAGCTGCCGCCTCTCCCCTCCCTCCGCCGGTTTAGAATGGCTTCTCTTTCGTATCCCCGGTCATTATTAGAGGACGCCGCGGAAGGTATTAGCAGCCACCCTTGTGACAGCGGGCGGAAGCAGGAAAGGCATCTCAGATATTCGTTTGCTTGCGGCGCGCGCGGTGCGGATCTTTAAATACCGTATCTTCCATTTCCGCCGAGAAGAACCCTAGGCCCCGGCCTTCCTTCTCTCTAAAGATTAAGTCCGGAGTTCTGTAGCGCCTCTTTGTAGTTCGTCCACTACATGGCGGCGTCGCTCGCCGTCGCCGCGTGACTGTGTCCGCATCTTCATCCAACTGCGTCGTGTCTCCTGTGGAATCTTGGCTGTTAGATCTGAGGGAGAGGAGGGGGACCGTTTGTGTTGTGGGAGAGAAGAGAGACCTATGAGGAGCTTGTGGGTGCCGTTGCTCGTCCTGCTGGTTCTTGGGTGCGAAGTTGATGTGGGTGGGTGCACAAGAGAAGCGGCTGAGGTTGACGCGCAGGGCGACGCCGGCGCCCTCCTTGTTGGTCTGACTCTGATTGAATCTGCCGCCGCCAAGGGAGCAGGTACGTCCGTCTTTTCCCGCGACCTCCTGAGACCGGAGGTGAAATTTTCTCTTCTAACTCGGTCTCGGTTTGCACTTCTCATGATTGTTAATCTTGTTTCCTGCGTTATTCACGTCGGGAATTGGAAGAAAGTTTTTCTTTTCTTTTCTTTTCCGATGTCCTTCTCTATTTTCTTGAATTTTGTCATATAGACTGTCCTTTCCTTCCCTCCATATATAATAAATAAACTGCAAAGTGTCTGCTCTCTGTTTGTCGGCTGCAATTGACAAGCAGAACAAATACACATTTTACAAGCATTTCATATTTATCTCCTTTCTATAGAAAGCAATCCAGTCTCTTCGAATTACCCTCTGGTTATCGTAATATGCTACCTTTTTAGTTTTATTTGTTGATTTTTTTTCATGTGCACAACTGTTCCGTCCAAGAACTATTTCCTCAGATATAAATGGCTCGCTAAGCTCATATAAACAAACATTTTGAGTCTTTTGTGTGATTTTTGAGTTTTACTCAACGTCTAAGCAATTGCTTATGGCCTTTCAGGAATTTGAAGCATAATTGGATATTGTCAATGCTTTTCAATTGCTCTAATTTGTTTTGAGCTGATCTCTGATGCTTTACGTGTTCCCCCTTTTTGCTGCTTTAAGAGTGTCAAGCAATCCGGTAACTCATCCGCCCATTCTGCTATTTTCTAATCTCTTTTTTGTAGTCTGCCTTGATGGGACATTGCCTGGTTATCATCTACATCGTGGCTCTGGTTCAGGAGTCAATAGTTGGCTTGTTCAATTAGAGGTAACTACACATGGTTGTTTACTGGCTACAGTTCTACTAGTCTTTTTTAACAAGGTCCAATCTTCGTATGTTATAAAATATTCAGGTGATAATGCTTATAATATATCTCCTTTCTGAATATATGCATTTTCTCAGTTTAAACTTGAAGCATTGACCTTTCCAAGTATAAGTTTATTATAGGGTGGAGGCTGGTGCAACAACATCAGGACATGTGTTTTCAGAAAGACAAGTCATCATGGTTCATCAAATTACATGGAGAAAGTGTTACCATTTACGGGAGTTTTGAGCAATAAACCTGAAGAAAATCCAGGTAATCTAATGTACAAAGTTTATTTCCCTCTGTACCGCACACTTCTACAAGATCTTGTGCTAGTATTATCATGCATTTTGGCTCAGTAAAATGAACTCCTCTTGTTTATGCAACATTTATTTTTCAATCCACCGGATCTTTATTCTAGTTAAAAACCGTTAGAGTTGCTTAAACTGGTCCAATTTGCTTTTTCAATTGAACTTAAGGTCTTTGATCAACTTTCCTTTGTATGCACAGAGTTTTACAACTGGAACAGAGTGAAAGTTCGCTACTGTGATGGTGCATCATTCAGTGGTGAAGGTTATGATCAAGTCAGTAAGAATATTCTTCAAGCATTAGTATTTTCAATTATTTGCTGTTATTTCCTTGTGTTTTTTCTTTTAAGACATTTTTGAAACATGTTAAATGAATTTAATTTTTTCTAAATAAAAGTCATCCAGTCAGTCCTTTGCTATCTGTAAAATTCACTATTGTTGTTATAGTAATTAGACTAAGCTACTTACCCCTTCAACCCTAATTAAAATGATATTAAATTGAATTTTTATATCCAGGCTCATGGACTTTATTTTCGAGGTCAACGCATTTGGTTAGCAGCAATGGAGGAGCTTATGTCGAAGGGGATGGGCTTTGCAAACCAAGTATGTAGCTTTCTTAGTACAAAAATTTAAGTGGCATTTCAGTTTGATCATATTTACTTCAAACCATTTTGAATAGGCTCTTCTTTCTGGATGTTCTGCTGGTGGATTGTCAACAATACTACATTGTGATGAATTCAGGGCACTTTTTCCAAAAAATACTAAAGTGAAGTGTCTTTCTGATGCCGGACTGTTTCTTGATGTGTATGAACTTTTCCTTTTCTTTTTCATTATTTGCTTAGACACCTCTTGCACATCTTATTTTTGTCATTTCACATGAACAGTGTTGATGTGGTGGGATCACATGCACTAAGAACGATGTTTCAGGGTATAGTCACATTGCAGGTAGATCTATTTTTGAGGTTTTTTTAATTTTTTATAATATTTTTGTAAGACAAAAGACAGCAAGCTACTTATATTGATGAATACATGATAACAATAATTAGTGGTAATCGCCTCTGCCATATAAATTTAGCTACATCATCTTGGTTAGTTTTAGGTCACAGTGAAATGTGTTTTCATGTTGCTAAGAGGCCTCATGGTATTTGCAGGGAGTTGCAAAAAACCTACCTAGCAGTTGTACCACCAAAATGGATCCCACTTCGGTAATCTCCAATTTCTAGTGCAGAATGTCAAAAGGAACAGTGATTCTGCCAATTCTGGTTCCATTTTGTTCTTATTATGTTTTATTCTTCTCTTCAGTGCTTCTTCCCACAAAACCTAATCAATCACATTCGGACACCAATATTCCTTCTAAATTCAGGTTATGATACATGGCAGGTAATTTATTTAATACTGACAAATAAAGCTTACACTGTTATTCTATAGTTCTTGTTTACTTGGTTTCAAAAACAATTACTTTTGGATTTTTTAATACTATCATTGGACCATAATATGTGCCCAGATTGTCAAGATGTCGTAATGTGTTTTAATATTAAAAACTTCTTACACCATATGCAGATCATGGAAGCTGTGGCTCCACCATCAGCTGATCCTTCTGGCAGTTGGAACATGTGCAAGAGAAGTCATGCAAGTTGCAGTCCAGAACAAATCACAATTCTGCAAGGTTCTTCCATCTCTTTTGTATCTCTCTATCTCTCTAATATATACACATACATAGAACTCTGAGATATATATAATCTGTCATTGTTAATAGTTTTCTGCATGAATGTGTGATGGTAAAATGATTGATTTTTCTTATTAGATTTAATGCACTATACATTTTTATCACTATATTATGAGTTATATAGGTGAAAAAGGAAATTTAATATTGCTCACTTTATACCTTAAGCTTATACATGGGGTCATGCAATAGGTTAGTCCCACTTTCGTCTCCTTTAGGTGGGCACCTAAGCCATTTGGACAGATGGTCAATGCAGGTGCCTGCAGTGATTTTCTTGTATTGCAAATATATCATATTGCTTTGGTGTCTAAATAAAGCATTTGCATATTAGCAACACCATGAGAATTGTTCTTAGTTTTATTACCATGGAAATTTTTTCTGACAAATCCTTGATATTGTGCAGGCTTTAGGAATTATATGCTCAATGCTCTTGAAGTGTTCTCAACGTCTTTACAGGATGGATTATATATTAATTCATGCTTTGTACACTGTCAATCTGAGAATCAGACTACATGGTTTGGAAGTGATTCCCCTGTACTTAAGAACAAGGTACAATTTATCATTACTGTCCAAGGACATTACGGGGTGTTTGGTTGCATGATAATGTACATTTTTATTTTAATTTTTGAAAATTGTAATGAAAGGGGTCTTGGGAATACGTTTGGTCCATCTTTTTATATTTATGTTTTGAAAACGTTTTCACGGTTGTCGCTTTGTAAAGAAAAAAAGAGGTATATACCCGTTTTTTTTAAAAACGATATCGCCTCCTACCCGCAGTCCCGCACAAACCCTCGATTCGTCCCAGTGCCCCTTCTCAACGAGCCATCTCTCCACTGCGGCGAGCCTCCTCCTGGTCCCGGTGCCCTCTTTGCCCCTTCTTCAAGAGCTAACGGCAGCGGCACATCCCCCCGGCTATTCTTTGTGGCGGCAGCAGCGACAGCCTCCTCCCTCTTCTTCGCGAGCTCTCTTCGTAGTGGCTCATCCCCGGCGGCGGCGGCCTCCTGGCCCTCTTCTTCACACGCTCGCTGCTTACCGGGGTGGCGGCACCTTCTTTCCGGATGTCTCCGCGTTGTCTAAGCGTGTGGACCGAGGAGTGAAGGGAGAGGGCGATGAGTTGATTCGGATCGGAGACACCAACGAGAGCGAGAGGTGCCGCATTCCCGAAGGAATCTTAGGTTGATCCTTGATGTCGAGGTCTGCCCATCTGGAGTCCCAGATCTTAGGTTGCCTGCTCTCCGCTGGCCCCTTCCATGGCAGGGATCGCTGCCGCCAACGCGACCCCCGCTTCAGGCAGTACTCAGACTCCTGATGCCTCTGGTAACTGGATGGTCGTCCTACCTTGCCGTCGACTTCGAGGAGCAAGCGCTGGCGGGCTTCGCCGGGGAGGCGAGGCTGAGCCCCGTCCATCTTCTCCGGGCAACCTTAGGCCGATTACGGTGCCCGTGCCGTGGTCACCCTCCGACAGCGATGTTAATCCTGACAGGGTCGCCGTGCTCCTCAACAGGATGCGTGCGGCCATCGCGAAGCTGGAGGCCTCTTCCTTCAGCCGCGTCTTTCTCTCCCAGCTTCGCGGCGATCCGAGGATCCAATCCAACCTCAGTCAGATGTCGCTCGCGCCGGATGGGATCTGGATCGTGGTGTATGGTGTTGGCGGCATCGAGTCATACGAGGCCCTTGCGCTCCGGTGGCCTTGGCCATTCTCTTGAGGCGGGGCCCGGGGCGGGGCTGCAGCCGATGCCATCGAGGTGTTCGACCTGGTGCTCTCCGCGTCTGAGTGCGCGGTGGTGGAGGCGATGGGGTGCAAGGTAGCCCGAATGGACGAGGGGGGAAGGCGAGTAGTGGAACGGGCGACGCTGTTCTACATGCCGCACTACGAGGCGACGCTGTACGACAACCTGATGGTGGCGGGTGGGGGCGGCCGGCCGCGCTAGGGAGGATGGCGGTCTTGGGTAACGGCTTCGGTGAGTATAGAAGGTACGTGGAGGAGGGTTTGGGGAGGCGGGGGCTCGGTAGAGATGGCAAAAAATACGTAATTTCTGCTGAGGACAAAAGAATTTCTAGAGGAAATCAAGGTTTAGAATCTGTTGGAGGAACGCGAACGGTCTGCGATCGGGGCTTTCAACGAAACTTGGTGGCATTTCTTTCGTTTGGATGCTACTGGTGATACATGCCAAGGCAAATAGAAGTTGGAGGACTTCTGGTGGAAAATGTTTTTCTGCTTCCAGACCAGGATGGTGATTTTGGAAATGCCGCCCGAGGAACTTGCAAGAACAGTCCATGAAGGAGTCCATGATCAAACTGGTACTTTGTTGTGAACCCAAATATTTGATTGATTTGTACCTTTCTCTGTACTCTAATTCTTATTTTTCGCGTAACGATTGGGGTTTCATTTGTTTAGTCGCTATTCTTTCTCATGATTTACACGCTCCGGTGTCATTTGTGAAGATGACGTTCTATTTGTTAAGTCATCTTAATTATTTCTAAAACTCAGAAGGTATTATTTTGAGAGAAAACCGGCAAGAATGGTTTATCATGGTTTCATGAATTTCGGTTGGAGCCATTGATCTGATGCAACTATTCTCCGATTAATACAATGTTGTCTTTACACTTTGTTTTGATCCTTCAAAATCTCCCAAACCCTCCTCCGAGTGAAATGCTTATTTTTTCGATGTTTACGAAGTTGATGAAAATTGAATTTAAAATGCTACCAAACACCTCATTATCATTTTTAAAAATTAAAATGCTTTTGTCAAACACATTCATCGTCGCGTTTTCACTTTTAAAAATTATCTTGTTTGGTATTATATTTTAATTTTTTATCATGAAACCTTTTTAAAAATTAAAATGCAACCAAACACCCCATAAGGCATTTTAATATGCTGCTATAGAAATACTGACTTTAATTTTCATGTAACATATTGTCTAGTGAAGTTCATGATCTTATTCGGACATAATTTTTTTCTATGGATTTTGACATCATTTAAAATATATTGCATTCTATTATTGATATGTTCCTCTTTTACTATGTTTCAATAATAAATTACTGTCTAATCCTTTTGTCTTCTACTCCAAATTTCCCCCTCTTCCTTTCAATATTAGATTCTTCATTAACATTTTCTCATGTAAACATAGGAGTGTCTACATTGGTTTGAAACATAGTTGTTGAGGCAATAAGGCACCCAAGGTATTTAAGGGTGCCAATTCTACTTAGGTGATAAGGTTGTCGCTTAGCATCACTCAGGCAGTCAATGTGGTAGCATTAAATGTTTATATTTACATATATATATGCATATGTATCTATACATATATACAAGCATATACATAATTAGATGTTAGTATTATATATTTTTATATATTATATACAAACATATATACATAAGTATAATTATATTTGTATGTTATAATTGAATGTGTATGTTTATGTGTGCATAAATGTAAATGTGATTTTATTTATATAAGTATGTATGTGTGGGTGTGTAGTTTTTGGGAAATAGTTAATCTTTGATAAACTAAGTGAGAGGGAGAAAAAAGTGTTAAGAGTGATATTTATAAATTCTAAGTGTACAACGTATATTCATAATTATGAATCTTAAATCTATTCGACAATATAAGTGATAGTGAAATATATTAATATGTTATACTATCAAACTTGAGTGCTCGACCTATGTGGTCAGGTTGTAGGTGATCAAGGGGGATAGTGTCCTTATTAGGAGGGCAAAGCCAATGTTTAAAACCTCACTTTTTTATAAAATATGGAGATATAAAATATATGGATATTATTTGCGATATTATTTTAAAAAATGGGGCAAGGTTGTTGTGAGTTCTTTGAATTATGATTTGACCACTCTCTATTGATCTACACGAGCAGATTTGATGTTAATTATGCCAAGTGGGGGGCCTTAACAACCTTTAATTAACTACCACTATAATGTATCCGCCTGTCAAAATTAAATGCAATGAATAATTTGTATTTGAATAAGGAATGAGTAAACATAGGTTACTGACATTCTTTGTCCTTTTATGTCTCTCTCTTGTTTTGGTATGACATTTTTTGATCAAGTTTGGGTACAGGAGGTCAGTGTCCTAAGTCTAGCCTGATAGTTTGTTTTTGTTGTCTCCTTTGTTTTTGGGCTTCGCATCCATTAAGCAACATTTCCCCAACCGGGATTTAACTGCCTCAATAGGCCTTGAAAATTTTCATTCATTACTTGGTATCTCATATTTAGGAACCAGGTTAATGAGCCATCAAAATCTTCATTCATCACTCGGTATTCCCATTTGGGGGTGAACCAGTTAATAGCCCTTGGAAAATTTCATCTATTATCAGTATTTCCCATTTAGGGGTGAATCGGTTAATAGACCTCGAAAAATTTCATCAGTTATTTGGTATTTCTCATTTAAAGGTGAACCAAGTTAATGAGCATTAGAAATTTTCATTCATTACCCGGTATTTCCCATTTAGGGGTGAACCGGGTTAATGGGCATTGAAAATTTTTATCCATTACTCGATATTTTCTATTTGGGGGTGAATCAGGTTAATGGGACTTCATTGGATCTTTTGGATATTTTCTCTCTCATCAACTAATCAGTATAGCTTGATTGGGGCTTGACCGAATTAGTGGGCGTTGATCGGATGTTAGGCAAATCTTTTTCTCATCCACTAATCAGTATGGCCTGATCAGGGCTTGATCGACTTAGTGGGCCTTAATAGGTTCTTGGAAGGTTCTAGTTTGATTTATTTGAAGTTTTGATTAACATATAGCTTAATGGGCCTTTCTTCCATGTTATTGAGCTTTGGGCCGATTTCTTTGGTTTGGCTTGATTGGTACCAGGTCAGGCTTTGCTTTCTTCTAATTGACCTTTTCCCTCTTAAAATAAACTTTGATGTCTTGACTTGATGATTTGCTAATTGGGCTTTCATGGCTTAATGGGTTTTAAATTGGTCGATGCTTTCGGCTTGGTTGGAGCCTGATCGGGCCTTGATTTCCTCTAATTGGGCTTTGACTCTTTAAGATGACTTTGCATTGCCTTGATTCCCACTTGGGGTGACTAATTGGATTTCATGTGATTTATTGGGCCTTGAAGATGATGGATGTTTCCATTGCTTATTGGGCCTTGAACCAGTGTGATTGGGTCTTGAGTTGTTCACTTCTTGGAGTACCTTGGGACTTGGCCAAATCTTGAGATGCTTTGAGCTTCTTTGCTTGACACTTAATCTTGAGCTTCTTTGATTGATTGAAGCTTGATTGATTGTCTTGATCCTCCTTGATGAACCTCTTAAAGATCTTACCTAATGGGAGTCGTCTCTCCTCCCCTTTGAGCTCTCTCGAAGAGGAGGAAAAAGCTTGGAATGCCTTCACGTTTGGAACTTGTGGAATGGAGGAGAAATGCTGCCTCTCTCCTCCCATGAAGGATTTCACACTTTTTTATAGGCTAAGGATGAGGGGGGAGGGGTTATCTTGGTTCCAAAAATAACCCACCATTTACTTGTGTTGTCTCAAATTTAGTCTACAATTTCTTTGCTTTTGATTTTGGGAGAGAAAAGTGAAGACATTTTAGACTTTTACATCTCCTTTCTGGAAGGAGAATTGCTAATTACATAAAATAACTCCCAAAATTACCTCCCACGAGGAATTTCGTATGGCCTTTTTGGGTGGGATTTTGGGCAATCAAATCTCAAATATTATGGGACTAAATAGCACAAATGAAGATCCACAAACATACTTATAAGCCCAATGTGTAAATTAAGAATAATTATGCCCATTTGAAAACCGTTAGGAGTCTTAAACCCTCCTAAAAATTTGAGAATAATTGTATTTGACACAAAATACTTTGCTTGGCTTAACAAAAGCCAATTCACACACAAATGATCTATTTGACAAAAAAAACAATATTTTTTGAACTAATCTCCCACGTAATAAGTACTCTTTTTTTTTCATCTTCCCATTGTTTCACATTTCTTTCTCCTCCCCCTTTTTTTTAACCTTTCTCTTCTTCTTCTTCATTTCTTTCTTCCCTCCTTTTTCTTTCTTTTTTCCGCCGACCTCTCATTGCTCAGCCCTTCCTTTTTTGGTTATTCTCTTTTTTTAGGTTTTAGTTTAGTTCTTTCTTTTATCATTACCATGTCGTTCATTCATTTCTATCGAATTATCAGCATCATGTTTTTTTTACAATGTGATTGATGCTTTATCACCATTTATTGATCTATCTTCAGCTACATATTTTTATTCATTTATTTTTTGCTTATTTATATTTTTTAAATTATTATTATTTTTAATTTTTTATTTGTTGTTACAATCATTCTCAAATTACCCTTTTCAAATCTGTTTGCCTTCTTCTTTCTTTAGATATTTTATTATATTTTTCTTACCCGTTTGGTTGGTTTGTTTTGTGCAATGTATCATTATTACTATTTTGACTTTAGGTCTCTCCCTCTCACCTTTTTTATGTTTATTTGCACTTCATCTTATTTGGGTGTTTTTTTAGTCTATGTATATCGTGTTATTCTGTTGATTATTTATTTATTTATTGGTATTTCATCATTGAGTTATTTATTTACTTACTGTACTCATGATTATTTTATGCTATATTTCACCTCATTTTTATTTATTTTGTGTTGTGTTTTTTTTCTTTTATGCGTCTCTTCTTATAGCCATTACATACATATTAACAACTGTTTTCTCTCTTTTTTATTTTACTCATTTATCGATTTAATCGCATGTAGTTGGCTATTTGAACGATTTCTTTATTTTTTTTGGTTTATTTCATGCTTGTACTGATTTTTTTTCTTTTAAGACCTTGAGGTGCTTGTCTCCATCTCCTTTATTTTCATATATTTCCTTCCTTTCATTTGGTCTGCTTCGTCGTTGATCGAAGTCAAAATATCTAAACTGGCTCGACGGAAGCAGGGAGTCGCGAACGTGTTCCCCATCCCCCTACCCCATCGCGTAAGAGATTGACCACGGTCAAAATTCCCAACCGTTGGCCCGGCGGAACCCATCCCTCTTTCATGTCCGCACCGCGGCAAGCCCCTCCCGCTGGATCGGGAGCGGATCACCTCAGTCCCGGGGTGGAGGGAGAAGCCTCAGTCCCCAATCAGAGGCGGCCATATACCTCCGTCACTTAAGTGGCGGTTCAAGTTATGTTACTGAACCGGTTCGGTGAACCGCTACCGAAAAGGGCTGAACCGCTACCGAGCTCTTTGTAAATCACTACCCGTCGGTAGTGAGTTACAAAGGGCTCGGTAGCGGTTCAGCTCTTTTCGGTAGCGGTTCAAGGCTTTTAAGTTATCTTACTGAACCGGTTCGGTGAACCGCTACCGAAAAGGGCTGAACCGCTACCGAGCCCTTTGTAAATCACTACCCGTCGGTAGTGATTTACAAAGGGCTCGGTAGCGGTTCAGCCCTTTTCGGTAGCGGTTCACCGAACCGGTTCAGTAACATAACTTGAACCGCCACTTAAGTGATGGGGGTATGTGTCCGCCTCTGATTGGGGACTGAGGCTTCTCCCTCCACCCCGGGACTGAGGTGATCCGCTCTCGACCGATCGGGCCTGTCTGGTCTGGTCTCCCCCTGACAGCTGGAACTTCAAGAAGGGGCACTCTCGTCTTCCCCCCGTCCGTCCTTCCCCTCTTTTGCTAGCTCCGGCGTCGGGGGGGACCTTCCGGTTACATTTTCCCGGCGAGTGACCTCTCCCCTTTTCTTGCTCGGTCCTCTCATCGTCATCAATTTTTTTAACATGTCATTTTTCCTAGATATGGAGTCACAGGGGACTCGTCCTCCTCTCCCGCCGGCTAGCAACACGAAGAGGGGCTCCGTCTTTCCCACTTCTCCTCTCTTCCTGTCATTCTTACTCTCTGTCTCTTTTCTTTCTAGCTTCGAGCAACCTAGAGCGCCTCCTTTCACCACAATTAGTGTCGCTGAGAGTTTCATCTCATGGAATGCCGGGTCGGCGACCCGGTCGCCCGGGTCGCCCGACCCGGCCGGATTCTGGGCCGACCGGCCCGGAATCGACCCTGCCGGGCCGACTCCAAGCCGGCCCGGCAGGGGGTCGCGCGACCCGGCCGACAGGGTCGTGCGGCTTTTTTTGGCCGCCCCCCCCACTAACAGCTTAGTGGGGGGTTAGCGGGGGGGGGGGGGGCTTTTCCCCCCATTTAAGAGAGTTAGTGGGGGGAAAGTCCCCCCACTCACCCCTACCCAATTACCCGTTGCCCCTCCCTTGGGGGCTATAAATACCCCCGAGGGGAGGGTATAACTCACTCGAATTCCTCACCTCACCTCCTCCCCCGGACTGGTTGATCTCTCTTTCGGTATTCCTCTCCTACTGATTATTTTTGGTCTCCCCCCTCCTCACTGATCACTCTTTCAGTCATCACCGGTCAACGGCTCGTCCCTCTACTCAGTTCTCACCCCTCGCTCGGATAGTTTCCACTCCACCTAGTGTCGTTCACACCCTTAAAGCGTTATTTTTGACCTTGCCAAAAGCGGTGTCTTTGCCATTCTCAATTATATTTCGTGTTATTTATTTTATGGAATATTTTTCTAACATGTCTTCCCCAACGTGAGACTTCCACCGCTCCACCCGGAATGACCTAGCGCTTGGCTCCATTGCACGGTCGTGTCAATGGAGCACAGGAAAGTAAAATGCAAGTATTGCGACAAAGTTCTATACGGTGGAACTTACCGGTTAAAGCATCATCTTGCCGGTATCAAGGGAGATGTTGCACCGTGCACACGGACTCCGCCTGAGGTAAGAGCCCAATTTAGACAGCATCTTCAATCCTTAGAAAGATCCAAAGGAGCTTCAAAGAGGCATCAAGACACTGTGCGTGAAGAAATTGCGGAACCCGCAAGACGTTCACTACACATAAGAGCACTGGACAAGAGAGACCAGAAAGAAGTGAATACCAAGATATTGACGAAGGTATGTAATAATTAATATTTGATATTTTCCAAAAATATACGTATTTAACATAGCAAACAGATGACTTAGCAAGAGCCATGGAGGCAAGCCGAAGGTCATTCGCCGACGAAGACATGTATCGACGTACCGGGCGGTTTATGGGTCAAGGTTCTGGCAGTGGGAGTGGACGTGGAAGTGAAAACGGGAGAGGATCAAATCCTGACCCTGAACAACATGTCCACGATCTCACCCGGGATGACGACCCGGCAGTAGGCCCTATAGATCCGGTCATCACACGACCGCGTCAAAGGCAAACCACCATCAACACAGCATTAAAGAACTTGAAATTGTGCAAGGAGAAGATCGGGCGGGCAACTTCAAGATGGTTTTTTCATAGTAGTATACCAGCTAACGCTGCAAAGGGGCCTTACTATGAGTCCATGATTGACACAATAGCAGACGTTGGTCGGGGGGTGCCGGGACCAACTCCAAAGGAGATATACAACACATATCTTCCATTGGAGGTAGCTGACATTAGACAATATGTCAAGACGTTCGAACGTATCTGGGACGAATGTGGCTGTACACCATAGATTGCAGAATTGGCGGAATCGGTCCGATTCTGACCGATTCCGGAATCGGATCGGTGGATTCCCGGCGGAAGGACCGATTCCGGGAGGAATTCCGCGGAATCGGTAAGAATCGCCTGGAATCGGTCGGAATCGATCCGATTCCAGGCGATTCCTTGTGGAATCGGTCGATCCTTCGGAAGACCGGGTCAACCGGCCCGGTTCGATTCCCGGTTAGATTCTGGACCGGGAATCGAACCGATTCTGGCCCTTTTAGGGCCGGAATCGACCCGCGGGGGTCGATTCTCTCGATCCCGCGGCGGCAGAAGCAGGTGCAGGCAATTCCGGCGCGATTCCGGCGATTCAGCGTCGATCCAGCGTCGATTCCGGCCGATTCCATCGATCCAGCGTCGATTCCTGCCCGATTCCACCGATTCTGGTGATTCTGGCGATTCTGGCGGCGATTCCGGCGATTCCAAGCTAGGTCTTCAAGGGAATCCGCCGATTCAAGCTCGGACCGGCATCGAATCAACCTCTTCTTCGATCTTTGACCGGTTTTTGGTAAGATTTCTTCGCCGAAAGCTTCGTAAATTTTTTTATGATGTATCAACTCATTGATTTTTGAATAAATGGAATTGGAATTTGTACTTAACTTCAAGTATTCAATTGGAGTTCATTAGTATTTATTCGATGTGGTCCTATGGATGAATGCATTGGTTATTTTTAAAAAATTTTCTAACTCATTTTGTATTTTTTTAGAATTTTTTATGATTTTTTTGAATTTTTTTGACGAAAAAAAAATTCAAACAAATAAACCGATTCCGGACCGATCCGGAATCGATTCCCTTCCCAGGAATCGGCCGATTCCGGCCGATTCCTGGAATCGGAATAGGAATCGGTCCCAACCGATTCCGATTCCGATTCCGATTCCGGAATCCTTGCTGTACACTGATGCCCGATGGTTGGACAGGTTAGTCCTTTTGAGCATAAAATTGTGATACAAATCCTTATGAATTTTAAGTTTAGATATAACATTTTATCTTCTTAATAGGTATTACCCAGAAGACAATGATCAACTTTCTCGTTTACTGTCAAGCTGGGACCGTCTTTTGGAAGTCGGTGGATGCATCTGGACAGGTAAAAAATGCAACATACCTGTTTGATTTAATTGATGGTATTATCGAGGAGATTGGTGAGGATCGAGTTGTCCAAGTGGTGACGGACAACGCAGCCTACAAGCTTGCCGGCCAAATGTTGATGGCCAAGAGACGAAGTTATATTGGGCACCATGCTCCGCCCATTCCATAGATTTAATGCTAGAGGATATTTTAAAGATTTTCAAATTGATCGGGTTGTTAAGGCGACCAATATATTGCATCCTTCATCTATAACCATAATTTCATTACGAACCTAATGAGAGAGCACACAAAGGGTCGAGAGCTCTTACGACCCGGCGCTACACGGTTTGCATCACACTACATATCTTTGGAGAGCCTATTTGAACATAGGCGTTGCCTAACCCAAATGATACTTTCTCCGGGGTGGGTGTCAGATTTTAGCATGTGGTGGGATATCATTGACCGTCGGTGGGAGAGAACATTGTACCATCCTATACATGCAGCTGGTATGTTTTTTACAACTTAATCAAATAAAATTTCTTAATCAAATTGTTACCTTTTTGGTCGATGCTGATAGCAAACTTTTCCATGGTCGTTACCAGGTCATTTTTTCAACCCAAGATATTGCTACGATCCGATCTTCAAGCCTATCAATGAGGCGTTGGACAGCGTAAAGGAAGTCATTCGGAGAATGCTTGGGGACGATGACCATTCAATTATTGCAACAAATAAGATACATGATTATAGGATGAGGTTATTTCATTTCGGGACAGCAAGGGTGCAACGAGCAGTTATGCTTCTTAGTCCAGGTATGTATAGTTAAATAAAGTCAACTATATAATTAAATTATTAACCTGTTAACATCATTACGTACTAAGACATAATGATAATGTGCAACAATTGGGTGGATGGATCATGGAAGGGCACCGGGATATGAAGACTTGGCTAGTGTTGCAATCCGAAAGTACTTAAGCCAAACTACGTACGCTTCATTTGTGAAAGAAATTGGTCAACGTTTAGCCTTATTCATACCAAGCAAAGGAATATGCTAACATCACAAAGACTTGAGTAGCTAGTCTACTGTCACTATAACATGAGGTTGAAGCTAAGAAATTTGGAGAAGATAAGAGAGAACCAGAGGGAGGAGCAAAGGTGGGTACAACAAGCAAGTGGAAGATGAATTGAGGTGCCTTGTACAAGAACCGGAGATTGACTTAGATGACATATTTCAACAGAGGCTTCCTCACAGAAGCACTGGGTCAACGAACGTGAGGGGTTGGGTGAACCAGAGTTCAACCCGATGATCGGGAATGGGCTCAAGGGGAACTTGACAATGTTCCTCTTTCCGAGGAATTTCGGATCCCTCCTTCTGTGGCAAAAGGCAAAAAACTGGACAATCTTCTCGTCAAAGTAGGCAATCAAAGGGCAAAGGTAAACAGGTTGCAACTGACCCTCTTGATATTGTTGATCTGGACACAATTGACGAGACAAGGGAAGATACACCGGAGCCTAACATCCGAGTGCAATATCAGACGTCGGATGATTCAACTTCAAAAAGTAGTAGTGATGGAGATGACAACACGTACATCAGAGGCAGAGGAAGCACCGCTGGCAACACTTCTGGTCAAGGGAGAACCAATCCACAGACACCCCCTTCACAGCAACAGCCGCACTTTACGGAAGAGGAGCAGTTTACCCACGCAACACAAGATTATGACCACGGGGCAAGACAACATGGGTATGGTGCAGAGTTAGAACCATCACAGGGTTCTTGGTGCCCATCTTATCAAGGACAGGGTTATGGAATGATGCAGCCTTCATTAGATAGTTCTAGTACGTATTCATATGATAGTTATGGTGGTTCATTTTCGAATTATCGTAGGACAATTGTACGAGGCACTGAAGAGTATAATCAGTTTGTCTATATGTTTAATGCGTCGTACTCTTCCTCAATGTCATGGGCAGAGTACATACATTATGTAGAAGAACAATTTAATGTAATGTTTGAATGAATGTTGAATGAATCATGTTGAATCATATCTCTTATTTTTTTAAAATTTTGGGTATTTTTTCTAATTTTCCTAATTTTGGGTATTTTTTTTGATTTTTCTAATTTTGGGGGTCGGCCGACTCGGGGCCGACCCCCGAGTTATCCTTCCTTGTTTCATCTCTCTCCCCCCGGCGTCTGCGACCTCGGGCGAGCTTAGGCACCGTCCCTAGGGTCAAAGCGCGGAGTCATCTCCTTCCTTGTGGCTTGGAGCGATCCCCATCGGTAAGGACGCTATCTTTTTGGTTATCTCCATCTCTCTCTTACATTCTCCCATCATAGCGACGCTTACTGACGGGTGAACTCCAGGCGGGAGCTCTTCCTCACCTGCGACATCGAACGGTGCGGTCTTGGCTTGCGACAAGAAACAGAGCACCACTCATGTGAGGGAGGAGATGAGCACCTCTCTCGTGGACGCTTGTGTTCACAAGGCCGCTGCTCACCTTAGCCGGACCGAAGTTGTCCACGGAGGTCAAAGTGTCCAACCAGCTATGTCATTTGTTGAAATTTAATTTTTTATACAAAATATGGTGATATAAAAATTTATAAATAATTTTTGCAATGTTATTTTAAAATTATAGGATCGAGATTGTTGTGAGTTCTTTGAATTATGATTTGACTTCTCTTCAGCTCGACATAATTAACATGATATCTATTCGTGAATCGGTTAATAAAAGTCAAATCATAATTCAAAGAACTCAACAATTTCATCTTATTTTTTAAATAATATCACAAAAAATATTCATATATTTTTATATCACCATATTTTTATATAAAAAGTGAGATTTCAACCGGCCCCAATTTTTTTTAAAATGTGAATAAAATTATAAATATTTAGGGTGCCTAACTCACTTTGCTTCTTTAGTGTCATGAGCGCCTAGATGGATGCCTTGGACACTTTTTGGACTTTTCAAAAGGTGCCCGGCAAGACACCGCCGGAATAGCATCTTTATGCCTTGGTGGCTATGGGTGCCTTGACAACTATGGTTTGAAAAATTATTACACATCTCATATCACTAATCGGTGGATGAGAATTGATGGGTTCAAAGATGTAACATGAGTATGTTATTATGTAGTTGGCATAAATTATTGTGCTTTCTAGAAAAATATTGTCTCAATTTCTTGTATGATCTTGTGGAAACCTTGTCCCAGCTAAAGTTCTTTTCACTTGTGATATCTTAGCTTTTGATGAAGGAAAGAACATTGTACACAAACTTGTTTAAAATTACATGAAGCATCAAATTGCAATAGATCCTTATTCTTTTCTTGCATAAATACTATCATTATCTTAACTACAATTCTTTGTCTATTGGTGCTAACACTATACCAATACTTTGTTTCTTTTTTTTATGCTTAGCACTTGGTTTTGTATCCGTTTGACCATTTAAACAAGTTTTCACTAAGAGCAACTTATATGAAAATGATTTGGTCTTTGAATTTACTAATGCTGTAGCTTATGTGCATTTCTGATGATTAGTCAATAAAATAAGCTTGACCTTTTTTGTGGTTAATGAAGTCAACATATTGCAAATGTAAAATACAATTAAATAGCTTTGCAACCATATGGATATCACCTAAAATTGAGAAGTCATATTACCAGTTAGGTGCCTAGAAGGATGAAATCCAACTTCATCAATATAAAAACATTGCGCTTTGACTACTTGGTCGTCCTTCAACATGTACAAACTACAAAGAATATGAAGATCATGCTTATTTGTTGAAATTTACTAGAATCTCAAAACACATGAGACTGTAGGCCTTTTGTTCTAAATAGCAAACCTTTTTGCTTGATCAAAGCCTAGATTTTTGTTGCATTACCCTCTTCAGTGAATCTCACTTTTTGTAGCATCCTCTCTAAAACTTCACCTATTCATGAATAAATTGCCACGGGATCCAGCTAGTAGCAGATAAGTGGACATTAGTAGTAAGCAATTTATTTGAAGACAGTAAGAAATGGGTGTATTTGGACCATATGGTGAAATATCTGTCCTCTTTGGGTAATTGTACATGATGAATTGCACCAAATTTTGTTGTCATTTTGTATATTTTCTTTTCTCATAATGTAATACCAATTATTTATTCTTTCTGTAGAGAATCGCTCAGGCAGTTGGTGATTGGTTTTCAGATAGATCTCCATTCAAGGCAATCGATTGCCCTTACCCTTGTGACACGTCTTGTAAGCATCAAAATTAGTTCTTCCCCGTATTTATATTTCATATGGTCAATTAATGTGGACTCTATACAAGTTCAGAGATCAACCTGAACACATCAAGAATTATGTTCAAAACAGCAGCAATGATTAGCTTTGAATAAAGGATGGTCACTATTTCTTCTTAAAAGCAGCATGCACATTCCGCATAAACCAGTTGCCAGTTCATGCTTCTTGTCTAAATACTGTGGTAGATTGTTGCACACTGTAAAAGCTTTGGACTAAACACCACAAATTTAGATGTGCATCGTAAGATGAGATTTTTGACAATTGATGTCTACTACAAACACAGTAGTACACGACCCCGACGTCTTGATTGAGTCACCAGTCTCAGCTATTTATAGGGTGAACAACTCAAGAAATTTACTCCAATTAAGATTCTCCTAGTCCTTATCCATAGTCTTAATCGACTCGAATATGCTTGATCCTTTTTCCATTCAACCAACCAAATCCTTATTTTCACTTAAGCATTAATTCACATCTACGTAACAAGTTTGTTATGTAACATTTTTCACATTGGGTTAATTATGTAAGTAATCATCCATCAGCTAGCTCCATTGGTATGGCCCTCACCTCGACTAAGTTCCCACATAGCCTTACTTCGTTACTTGCCCCGATATGGTCTCTTCCCTCTTGGTTGACACAAAGAACTTGATCACCATCACCATCCAAAGTGAATGTCACATGTTTTTTTACACTCCATCTTCAGCGGAACTCGTCTTTTACTAAATAGTACTACTTGCCTAGGATAATAGGGTGCCTATATATTCTGTTCGTCAATAACTCTTTTAATATAATTTGTGCTTCTTTGCACATCCTAAGAGATTTATTTTCAAGAGTACATCAGTATTCTCTTAAACATGACTTCCTATCTTTTTCTATAGATATCATACTGATGATGCCAACCACATTCTTTGTTGAAGTTTTCGCCTTCTCATCCTGCAACCGCAATCTTCTTATGCTAACTATCGACTTGTATTTGTTCCATAACTTCTCTCAAACATCCATTGGATCTTCTAAACAGATCATCTCTTGAAGCACCCGAATTTCAGCCCACACTTCCGCCATCAACTTCTCTGGTATATCCGTCTTTTTATTGAGAGCTTTTATAAGTCTTTCTTGTGTAAGAAATTATCCACCCAACTGTCATAGGATGAAGTCACTATAACTGTTGAAGGGATCTATGAAGAAGCTTTATAACCTTTCTAGCTATCATCTGATTTGTGCCTTCATGTTCCATTGTCAAATTGTTCGGGTCACATTCCTCTTGGACTGTTATTGACCCATGCCTTGCACCTACATAAATTTGACCGTTGATTCTAAATTCTCTCAATCCACACTGTTCAACAAATCTAAAACGCTTGAAAATTTAGGGTTGGACTCCTTGATCAACAAATTTTAACATTAATCACTCTTAATCAAGCTGAAACAACATCGACGGTCTAATCGATAAAATCTGTTACTAGTACAGACGGAACCTAACCTTATCCAAAACCTAAACCCAACAAAATATTCAGTACATATGTTGCACACAACAAAAAGTTTGGATCAAACACGACGAAGTTTGATGCACGCCATGAAACAAATTTTTTCAACAAACATAATAGTACATGACTCGATGGCTCTCTTGGCACTCGACACCTTGAACGAATCATCGGCTTGGACTTTTTATAAGGAGAATAACATAATAAACTCACCTAATTAAGACTCTTCTAGTCCTTATCCATAGTCTTAATTGACTCGGATAGCCTCAATGTTTCTTGATTCAACCATTCAGGTCGTCATGTAACAAGCTAATTATGTACGGTAGACGAGTAGAATTACAGAAAAATTAATATAGTGAGGTAGTTGTGCGATCAAATGTATCTTTCTTTTGCCACTATCTTACAGGTTTGTATGCAATAGAAATAGATTAAAGTTTGCGTTTTCAACGTTCTCCTTGTATCTTCTAAAATTACGTAGTTCCTCGAAATGTATACTGCTGAAGAGCCCAGCGTCAGCAAATGATGGAATGTTATAGAAAGCGTAGGAAGAATGAATGGTGTGGAGCTTTCCGGTGGAGCTTACGTCAACTCAACAAATGTTAGGGTCCGTTGATTTATTAAATGAATAAATTTGAAGAATAAAAAAAATTGAGTTGTCGACGAGTTGAGGTTAAAATAATTCTTGTTCAACTTCGCAAATTATATGTCCAACCCACTTAGATATTGGATTAAGTGTAAGATTGGTTACTAGATTAATAATTTGACTAAATATTTATTTAGATAATTAGCTCAAGAGTATTTTATTAGTTATATAGGATCAGTTTAACATTTTTGGCGAGGCAACCTTTCGAAGGAATACTAAAACATGCTTTACTATTTGGTTGCTTGTAAATTATTTTTTCATATTTTTTTTGCTCATTTAGACATTCGTAAATCATTCTCCGAACATTAATGCTTTAAAATTTGATATACTAAGAGCTGTGAAATAATATAAAAATAACCAAATATTTTCATTTCATACAAATTTGTTTTCAGAAAAATATTTCGAAGAAAGTCAAATGATAAACTTTTATTTTTTCCCAAAAATTTAATTATATGTAAAATACTTTATTGTAAAAATTGATTTCTTTGAAATATTTTTACATGGAATCAATGTTCAAAAAAAAAATAAAGTATATTTTTGGAAAATATTTAGACTGTTTGATTCCCTGTAAAATCAGATGAATACAATGTTAAGCAACTTTAAATTTATATGATTTAAAATGCAATAATGTATGAATATTTAAGATGTTTTGATATTGAAATAATAAATTTTATTTTATAAAAATATATTTGTAAATTACAACAACGAACCAACGTCCATGCTAAACACATCTCTTTGACCTCACTCAACAATGAAAAATCGGAAAACGACATCCGACAGAGCGTCGCGGATGCCGAAATCCCCAGCTTCAGCGGAGTCATTGTAGCACTTCTTTTCTGTTGACCTTCAGTTTACAGGTACCCAAATGATCAAATAAATCTAATTTTCGGGAAAAACTCTTCGAGCAACCAAATGCACCCATAGTGTGAATTAAAATTGTTAAACACACATTTGAATCAAGATTAATTTGAGCCAATTGGAACTCTAATTCAAGATTGGAGAACAACCTCTAATGACTAAGGCCCTGTTTGGTAACACTATTTCAGACCTCTGTCAGTATCAATTTTAAAAATGATATTCCTAGTAATCACTAAGAAGTGTTTGGTTAATAATATCAATTTTGAAATTGATAATGAAAACAATGTACATTATGTAATATAAGTATCAACTTCTAGCAATTTTGATATTGAATTTGAAACTCTAACCAAACGGGTCATAAGGCTCTCGATTGGATTGCAATTGGTTTGGAGGTCTTCTAAATCGAACAAAAACAGATCAATCAGTCAACAGATAAATCAATTCAGTTAATATATTATTTAATTATTAATTTATTATTTATTAAAATATTGTTTATACAACTTTTATATAATAACATAATATTTATTTTAATTATTTTTAATAAATACTATTTAATTTAATTATTTTAAACTAAAAATAAATATTTTTTATTATTTGAATTTTTTTAGTTAATTCAGTAGTCCATATAAATGCAACATTTTTTTAAAAAGTTTTTGTTGAGGACTTCTTAATTTAGAATAATTTTTTTATAAATTCTGTAAACATCCTAGAAACTATTCTTATTAATTTTTATTTATTAATTTATCTAAAAATTGACATTTTTTTTCAAATATATGAGACTGTAACTCAATCTAATTGAATCAATTAAAGTATTGTTCATATAACTTTTATAACAACATAATATTTATTTTAATTATTTTTAGTAAATACTATTTAATAATTCTTTTTCATTGATATGATAATTTTGATCAGTTGCCGTAAAAGTACCTGATGTGTATCTACATACTCGTTCTTCTTTCTCTTTCTTTTTCTTTAAAATTGCTCCCCAATAACTTTCTGAAGCGTCTGTTTCTAATATTAAGAAATCTTCTTCTAATGGTATTTCTAATCTAGGTAATTTTTTACAATTTTATTTTATCATTTGAATTTTTCTACTTAAATCTTCTATCCATATGAATGGTACATTTTTCTTAAGAAGTTTCTGTAAAGGACTTCTAATTTTAGAACAATTTTCTATAAATTGCTCTGCATAATTTAAACATCCTAAGAATTTTTGTAATTGATTTTTATCTGTTATCTGATCTAGAAATTGACAAATCTTTTCACAAATATGCGGTTGTAGTTCTATTCCTGTTGAATCTATTGTTAAACCTAAATATTTTATTTTTTCTTTTGCCAATTATGTTTTCTTTTTAGATAACACTATTCCATGTTCTTTACATTTTTCTGCAAAAATTTTTAAATGTTCTTCATGTTCTTTCCAGGTATTTGAACATATGAGGACATCATCTACATATACAAGACAAAATTTATTTAAACATTCAAATGCTTTATCCATTCTTCTCTAAAATATTTGTGGAGCATTTTTTAATCCAAATGGCATTACTAACCATTCATAATGTCCTTGAGGAGTACTAAATGTTGTTAAAGGTATAAATTCTTCATTTAATCTTATTTGCCAAAATCCTGATTTACAATCAAATTTAGAAAAAAATCTTTTTCCTCGAGTAAGATTTACTAGTGTTTTTTTATGTGGTAAAAAATAACCATCAAATATTGTATAATCGTTTAATGGTTTATAATTTACTACCATTCTAGCTTTACCTCTTTTAATTTCACTATGATTTCTTACCATGAATGCAGGGCTACTATGTGGACTTCTTGATTTTCTTATTATTTTCATTTGTAATAATTATGCTATTTGAGTTTTAAATTATTCTATATCCTGAGAATTATATCTCATTGGCTTAACTCTAATAATTTTATTTTTATCTTTTAGTTCTATATGAGCATAATCTCTTCCTATATCCCAGAATGCTAAAGGATTTTCTGAAAAATTACTTTCAAATAATTTTTCTAAATCTTCAACTGTCATTTTTAACTGTAATAATGGTTTTCTTAGATCAATTTTTTCTGTTTCAATTTTTAATTTTATCTTATTATCACCACGCTGGCTGCGTATCCATTGTACTGGTAATTTTCTTTGATATGCTTTTTTACTTCTAAATATAGTTATCCAGTGATTACATGGACTATTAAATTTTAATAAAATTGGTGTTTGAATATAAACTTTAAATTGTGAAATAAAATCATTTCCAAGTATCATATCATTGTTTATGATAGAACTAACATATATCATTTTTATTTTTACTATGTATTTTCCCATAAGGATTTTAAAATCTCTTATTCCTTTATCCATAACATGAACTTTTCCTGCAATATCTATACCAGTTTTCTTGGTACTTCTATTATTAATTCTTGAGCTAAAATACCTTCTTTACATAATGTCATTCCTGATCCATTATCTATAAAAGCAAATATATATTCTACTTCATAATTTTCTCTCATTAATCCTATAGGTATATAAATGCTATTTGTACTCGTCATATGTATAATACTATTTCTTTACCATCATATGTTAATATTATTTTATCTTCATGTATTTGAAAAGGTTTCATTTTTATTAAGAAATTTGTTCCAAATAAAATTTCTCTATCTTGCCAACTATAATTACCATGTATTTTTAATGGTATATTAAAAGTATAATCTTGTATTTTTATTTTTACAATTGTCTCATAGTGTATCTCATTTATTTTTCCTTCAAAATTTCTAAATATATATGGCTTATCCAATTTTCTTTTAGGTAAATTTTTTGTCATGTTTTCCATAATAAAATCAGCAAAAGCTCCTGTATCTATAAGTATTTGTGTATCTTTCCATTCTATTCCATCATAATATTTTCCTTTTAATAAATATTGTATTAATGTGCTTTCTCGTGGTGTATCTTGAGAAGTTGAAGGATATGTTATTAATAAAGGGTCTTTTCTTTCTGAAATAGATCCTATTGAATCTCTTCCTTGTAATCTACCATTATTAATTGTTAATGATAATCTTGGTCTATCATTTATTAATAAAGGTTTTTTAGTTATATCTATATCATAGAAATCAGGTATTTCAATTTCTTCTATTGTTGGTTTATGTATTCTTCCAACTTGTTGAAATATAGTTGGTAATGTAATAAATTCTGAATTCTTAAATATATCACTATGATGTGTATTACTCAGAGCATAACTAACCATATAGGTCATTGAATATGGCATACTTCTTTCTTCCATAAATTCTTTTCTTTTAAAGTCTTGTACTAAAGATAATACTTGATTAATATTCTTGTCTTTCAGTGATATACCAAATTTAGGATTAACGTGAAATATAAGTTTTTAATAACTTAGATTTCCTTGTATAATTCCTAAAATAGCATCTTTCCTATTTGGTATTCTATTATCTAATAATACTAATTATATTGGAGTATCTATTTCTTCACGGAATGTAGCTTTGATCATAATTTGTATAGTTCTAATATGTATCCATCCTATTTTTTCTCCTTCTTCAATTTCTCTAATTTTTTGTTGAATGTCTTGTTTAGTAATTAATGGAATATTAATTCTATTATTTACATACTTAACATCCATTGGCAGTTCTTTCTTTGTTATACCATAGTATAATATATGTTTTCTTCTAAGTTTATTTATAAAACTATTTTCAAATTCACTGTCTTTAGATAAACATAAATCTCTTTTTCTTATAGCATCATATAATTTTCTTTCAAAATTTTTATCTATACTGGACTAAACTTCTACTGACAATTCTTTATAACTCATGTTCTTCAGTACTTTGGCGTTGTTTTACCAGTGCTTCCACCTCGAGTGCTATGCACCTTCTTCAGGGAGATCCTAGTTTCCAGCCTTATATACCGAATACTTATGGATTATAAGAATTTCTTTTATTAGACTCTTATGATTATGCTCTGATACCATTATGGATTTTGATCCAGATTTCTTTTCAGTTAGAAAGAGAAATCGTATTAAGAACTTTCAATAAGAACGAGAAAACAACTAACAAGTAGTATGAACATGTAAAGACAGAAAGAATTATTAATTTTTATTTATTAATTTATCTAAAAATTGACATATTTTTTCAAATATATGAGACTGTAACTCAATCTAATTGAATCAATTAAAGTATTGTTCATATAACTTTTATAACAACATAATATTTATTTTAATTATTTTTAGTAAATACTATTTAATTTATTTATTTTAATTAAAAATAAGCATTTAAAATTAATTAATTGATTTATATAATTAGTTAATTTTTATGTTTCAATAAAAAACTGGTTTTAATTCATGTAGCCGACCAAGTAGATTGGGATCGGATTGGCCCATTGCCGGGCAAGAGGATACGCGGCTCCTTGCTCTTCAACAATGACCCACAAAAGCATGCTATTTTGGGCCTGCTGGGTTGACCCACTTAACAAAACCATGAGGATAGCTGGCCTTGAGGCATCGTTCTTGGTCCTCCAGAGGCGCGCTCACACACACACACACACACATATATATATATATATATGTATATTGTCTCTTCTGTAAAAACTCTTCATGTAGATTTTGGTGATGAGCGTATTGTATGATAAGGGAGTTTAACGAATTCTTAGTTGAGTTTGGATAGAATTCACGTTGCAATAAAATCCATGAGGAAAAAAATGATACGTTAAATTAAAAAGAATATATATATTATACTCATGGTACATAAATTGAATACATTCATTCAATGATCTTGTGACATCTGCCGACTGACACTTCCAATATAATGAATTTTAGGAATATTATATCAGTCTTTTTCTTGGTCAATGCCGCAATGGCCCTGAAAGAAGTTCAAGGGCCAACAAAAGCACTTGAGTTCAAAATCCACGACCTCACCGGATGATAGGGTTTAACCACTCACCACCGCGAGAGTGAGAGGGCATTCGAGCTCATGACCTCCCCAATCTTGGAGGTGATATTGGATGCTTCACTGTACCACCGGGAAAGGAATATCATATCAGTCGATTGACAAGATCGCTGAAGAAAAGTTTAAAAGCAATTTACATGAATCCTTCTATCAGTTGAATGGTAACACCAAAGCATGAAGGGGTATCATTCCAAGGATTGCTTGACAACCAACTGTTGTTGAGAAAAAATTCTCAAATTTGATATTAGATCACATGAACAGATCACCCCATGTATAACATTAATATAATTATATTTCCTTAGTTTTATGAATTAGATATTTATTATGCTGACTGTTTTATATGAAATAAATGTACGAATGTGAACGGCAACAAAGAACCATGGTCCCGCACACGTAGTGCAGTGGACATCCTCACCTCCCCTTCGTTGGGAGGTCGCGGGATCGAATCCCGCCTGTCGCCAATGCCTCTCCCGGAGGCACCAATACCTCCTGTGCTTGGAGGTGCTCTCGGGATTCGATCCCGAGCTCGTCCAGGTGACGAGAACTTCAAAAAAAAAACAAAGAACCATGGTATATGACTTGCCTTACTATGCTCATCAAAGAAGAGAATAATATTTATAGTTATCGGAATTATTCCAAAAGAGACACCAAACTACCAGAAAATTAAGAAGATTTATTTCTTTTATATGGTGCGCCACATAAATATATATGTACATGTATAGTCGTACGGTTATTATAGTGCAAGACATATTCACTTAAATAAAACATTCAAAATTATGTGTTATCTTTTCCGAGCATCAAGATGAAAATATATTTGTATCAGTACAAATTTTCAAAGAGAAACTTTGCTTAATGAACTTTGCTATAAATTCTATTTTTGAAGGTATGATATTTAATGGTCTATACTATTTTGTAGAAAAGAAGTTGCGTATTCTTATATAAGCACTATAGAAAGTTTTACTTTTAAAAAAATTACATATCAAATAAACGAAAAGTTAGTTCAATAAAGCAACTATATATATATCTATATTTTTAGAGCAAGCACCTTTCAAGCAAGGATGATACTGAGTTATCAATATGTTGAAAAAAAAAATCAAAAGTCATGCCTCAAAATGACAAAGATGTGATTTAACAATAATATTTCTTAATTGATTTACTTAACTTAATAATTACATCTTTATCACATACTATAACAATTCATTATTCGAAAGAAGTTCTTATAATGGTGGTGAGTAGAAGAAAATGATTTTTCTCTTTCTAATTTTTAGAGAATGCTATTGTTAACCTTATTTAAAAATTTTAGTTGTTTTATATTATTCTTGTTCTAATCTTGATTTATTGTTTCCGTTAGTGGTACTTTTTATTCTAATATCAACATTTATATAGTATCAATGTTATTATCTATCATGCCCCAAACTATGGATATATTCAGAAAATATATCCGACGACATAATCAGAGAAAATAACCTCTCAAATACATCAAGTTGGAAGAATGAGAACATAATAAAAAAATCTAATCCAATAGTCAAATAATTTCTATCTAAATGTCATTTTGCATGCACAATTTAAAAACTCTAAATACTGATCTAAAGTTCATCTCTAAGCTGAACATCATAACTAGGTTGACTTCTAACTCCATGACATCATCTTATTGAATGTAACATAAAACACTTGAATAAAATAGTAATCACATTTTTCCTGGATCTACGAAGTTTGATTCTCCTACTAGTGCTCCTTTGATTTATGTCTCTAGATCCACTCTTTCAATCCAGTGAAAGTATAAAAATCATGGAGTGAGTCATAATGACTTAGTAGACATCTCATCCTCCTCCAATCATAAAACCTTAAGGCCTTAAGATGATCAATAATATACACCTGAACTCATTCATATCATATACATGTATATAGCTAATTCAATGGCATAACCTCTTTCCTTTTCACATACTTACAAGTTGTACTCTCTTATTCTCATTAGATGTTCACATCTAATAAATTATTTTCAGCCATAACATGACCTACACTAGCTATACAAATGTAACAACTACAAGTATGACCCAATATGAATGCAATGTAAAATGCATGCTTTGACCATCTACCATGTAACTAATGCATCCATCAATTTATCATGTTCACTTTATTTTGCATCATATCTAATATATATAGCAATAACATATAACTAAACTAAATCTCATGATGCATCTAAACAAGGGCACACTTAGGACAAATCGCAGTGTCCAGGATTGAAGGATGCACTAGACTATTTTAATCTTCACTATCCACGAGCATGACTTACTAGTTTGGAGAAGTTCAATCTTTACATATTATGCACCTTTTTTGCATTACTCATGCCAAACTCATAAATATATTAATGATTATTTTCATGCAAGATGTAGTTTATGCATGCAAACTTTATTGTCTATAATGAACACATACATAACCAATGCATCTATCAATTTAATTTAACATGGTCTCGACATGATGCTATATGTAGATGAAACTATTAATCTACCTAACACATTTGACAAACATAATATATTAGGTTTTATTCATATCATTCATAACTTAAAACAAGAGTCGTGACACAACTTTTAAGACTTAAGTGCATAGCTTCAACATTTACATGATCAGTTTCTATGTACCAAAGTTAATACTAGTCATAAAACTCTACCTCAAGTTAAATATATCTCAAGAAAATCATATTGTAATATCTATCATGAATACAATGGTTTATGTAATTTCTAACATAAGATGCACATCTACAATATAATTCTAACTTTTCTAAATCAATAATAGACAACTACTTGACTTTTATTTAGGATACAAATATACATTAAGTTATATTTACCTTTAATAAAATATTAAACATATTCATGCTTTCTATTCAAAACCATGTATTCTAAACTAAGATTAACAATATACCATTCTAATCAAGTTAATCTAACAAAATCAGATTTCTAACATGTCGTTGATGATTTATTGTTCTTCATGATTTAATGGTATTGGACATGTCTTCGATGCCTACCGAATCCAAGCTTTTAAATTTGCTTAAGGTTGGTAGCTTACAAAAGTAATGAGAGATGGCTCTAAGACGACATTGATAACATTAGAAAGGGGCTGATTTGTTGAGTAGTGGAAAATAGAGTTAGATGATTATGATGCAGGATTTTTTAGGTGGAGATGTGGTGGTTGATGGTGGGGTACCGGAGTGGTGTGTGGTCGCCAAGAGCTAGATGCTCCAAAAGTGGTAAATAGAAAAGGAATACAAAGTTTTTAAAGATTGACACTTCATACCTCAATAGCGAGTGATTTGTGAGGTTCCAACTTCCTTCTTTTCAATCGGTTGAGGAGAAAGAGCTTGAGAAATGACTCGTTGGCTTCTATAAAACCAAGTGAAAACACAAAGAAATGTGAAGATGAAGTGTAACATTTTCTTCGAATAGAACATGACGCCATAAAAAGAGAAGGATTGACTGGTTTATAACTATCTCCTAATCCCCATTGGATGCTTTTATAATTGTATGCTTTTATAATGTAAAATAGAAGGTAATTATCGCATGCATACTAATAGAAGCTATAATGAGGATGAAGAAAAGGTGATGCTCGAAAACTAAAATAATAATGAGGGAGAGTGGGTCAAGTAGCCAAATCCAATGCCTTGGACACCTTGACATCCCGACAGTGTGCATGTATGACATCTTGGGTCGAAGGACGTTTGACGTCCTGACTGTAAGGAATCAATCTAGGTCTTTAAAATATTTTTTATTTGTCAAATTCAAGGTCTTGGCCTTAGTTGAAATCAAATTGACAAAATTAGGAACTGAATAAGAAGGAGATTAAATATATCTTCTTGGGATTTGAAAAATCTTTCACCAGAGATGAAGAGAGGATGTTCCTTCCTACACCAAATAGTTCAAGTGGACAACCTCTAGCGGTATCCACACAAACTTTCTCCAAGGACCGATTCTCCTTCGCTCCAACCTCAAAAATCCTTCCAGAACAAAGTTGTACCATGCGGGGACTCCTTCTAGAGAAGAGAGGAGAGAGGGAGGCGACAAAGGATGTTCTCTAACCCTTTAACTTGATAAGGTTTGTCTTCATAAGCTTTTTTACATATAGAAGATGTAATTTTTCACAAAAATCCAAATATTCTATATATATTTACATCCTTGCCATTGTCCTTAGGATTAGTTCTAATGTATGTGACTTACTAGGCCCAATAGTCAATTTGGTTGAAGACAAAATTAAAAAGAATAATTCTTTTGAATTTAATCAAATCTATTATCTAATAACAGATTTGATGGCTTTTCGATCATAAAGGGTACAAGTCACATCCTATTATACCAAATGACTTTGGAGAGGTAAATAACATCCATTGAGTCTTTCTATCATCAATTATCATATGGATTTAAATCCTTATCCATGCAACGTCCTGGTTGGTCAGTGGTTTGACACTGACTATCAACCTCTTAATAATCCGACTTTGTGAAATCTTGTACTCAGGAATGGATCAATTTGGAAAATTCCTTTTCCAATTATCCTATCTACCTTGGCCTAAGGATTTAGAGTACTATTTTATAGGATATTCTCTATCTTTTACTGAGAGTGAACGATCACTTGTTGTTCACTCAATTGTCTCCATTGGGTTTCTCTTGCACCCGATACATTAACTATACTGGAACATCAAAATGGTAATCCATAAGTTAATAATCAAAGTTCAAGGTACATCTAGCAAGACATCTTTGGTAACTCAGGTCAAAGATCCAATTGTTCTACAGTGATGATAGAATATCCTGATAGACAATTTAGTAAGATACTGATCAAGATTTCTAAAATGGTCAGTTCAATGAACTCATTCTACTAATGAGCACCTGTATATGTATCTTAGTGTCTCCACACTAATGACTAATGAGATCAGTCATTCTCATTATATGAGAAGATATCACATACATAAGTCTATCTAGATCTTTAATGTCCTTTCTCAAGGACCTATGACTTGGAATGTTTAGATCACTAGCACTTAGATGATTGATGTCATTATCATGATCTCATCATGATTCAATCATCATTGCATGTGATCAAGAACTTCATTACGATATGCGTATCTAAAGATAGATGGTATTGAATAAATGCTTTTTATTTTGAATAAGAAGATACAAGAAATGTCTAATCATATCATATATTATTAGCTTGTAGGACATATATTTCTATCAATCTCTCACTTGCACTAAAGACAATCACCTACATGCTTGATCGCCATCATTTCAAGGTGGTCCTCAAACACACTTTGAGTCAAAACCTTAGTTAGTGGATCTGTAGTGTTATTTGCTGAAGATACTCTATCTATTTCTATATCTCTTTGAGCTGCTATCTCTTTGATCAAATGATATCACCACATAATGTGTTTCAACTCCTGCTCAGACGTTAGCTTCTTTGCTTGAGCAATTACCCCATTATTGTTGCAAAACAATGGGACAAGATCAAAGATAGTAGGGACAACCCTTAAATCTGAGATGAACTTCTTCATTCATACAACTTTTGCAGTAGCTATGTACCCTATTTTAGTTGTAGAATCCACAGTCGTCTCTTGCTTGGAACACTTTTAGCTCACTGCACCGCAATTCAAGATAAATACATACCCGATGTTAATTTGTTGTAATCTTTATCTGATTGGAAACTTGAGTCTATGTAACCTCTAAGTTTCAAGTGTGCTCCTCTATAAACTAGAAATGCATCTTTAGTTCTTCTCAAGTACTTATGGATGCATTTCACTGCTATCTAGTGACCCTCATCTAGATCTGCCTGATATTTGCTCGTAACACTTAGAGCATATGCTACATCAAGCTATGTACATAGCATGGCATACATGATGGATCCTATGGTTGAGACATAGGGTACCCTACTCATGTGTTGTCCCTCTTCAAGAGTTTTAGGGATAACTCCTTAGAGAGATAAACTCCATGTCTCATAGGTAAGATACATCTTTTGGAGTTTTCCATACCAAATCTTTTGACAATGGTGTCAATGTACATTGATTGGGTTAGGCCAAGCATCCTATTGGATCTATCTCAATAGATCTTAATCTCCAAAACATAGGATGATTCACCCAAATCCTTCATGGAGACGTTATTTGACAGCCAGGCTTTCACTGACGACAACATACCTACATCATTCCCAATGAGTAGTATGTCATCCACATACAACACCAAGAAAACTATAGCACTCCCACTAGCCTTCTTATATACAAGGTTCATCTTCATTCTGAATGAAGTCATAAGATTTGATAGTCTCATCAAACCTCTTATTCTAGGTACAGGAAGCCTGTTTTAGTCTATAAATAGACCTCAACAACCTACACACTTTTTTGGATATTCTTGGGATTTAAATCTCTGAAGTTATATCATATACACCTCTTTCTCAAGATTACCATTGAGGAACACCATCTTAACATCCATTTGCCATATTTCTTAGTCACATTATGCAGCAATAGCAAGCAAAATCCGAATGGACTTAATCATAGCAATTGGTGAAAAGGTTTTGTCATAGTCAACACCTTGCCTCTAACGATATCCTTTAGCCACCAATCTTGCTTTGAAGGTCTCCACCTTCTCATCCAGTCTAATTTTTTTTATAGATCTATTTGCACCCAATAGGTATAACACCCTCTGGTGGATCTACCAAGTTCCAAACTTGGTTGGAATACATAGAGTCCAATTAAAATTTCATTTCTAATTCCTATTCCTTGAAGTCAATATTAGATATTGCCTCTTCATAGGTCTTAGGATCATCATGCTCAATATATTGCACCTTCTTCCTTTTATCAGAGATATGTCCCACATATCTATTAGGTTGGATGGGCACACATATAGACCTATGAGGTACCTGTGTATAATCCTTATCAAGTTCCCTAACAAAGTGTCCTCTAGTTGTGGATCTGGAACCTCTTCCATTTCTACCATGCTCCCATTGTTTTTCTTGAGGAACTTTGTCTCTAGGAATACAACTCTTCTAGCAATATAAACTCTTTGTTTATCAGGGTGGTAGAAGTAGTATTCATAAGTCTCCTTAGGATACCCCACAAATCTACACTTCTCAGTCTTAGATTACAACTTATCAGGGTTATGCCTTTTCACGTGGGCTAAGCAAGAAACCCTGGATGCCTTTTCACGTGGGTAAGCAAGCAACCCCATACCTTAACATGCTTAAGGTTAGGCTTTTTCCCTTTCTATATCTCATATGGAGTAGATGGAACAGACTTGGACAGTACTTTATTCAAGACATATGCGATAATTTCAAGTGCCTATCCCTAAGAGAGATAAAGGTAGCTTAGCAAAAAATGTCATTGCCCGTACCATGCCTAACAATGTACGGTTTCTTCTTTCAGCTACTTCATTAAGTTGAGAAGTGTATGGAGGTGTCCTTTGGGATAGTATCCCATTGTCTTTCAAGAACTGCGTGAATTTAGTGCTTAAGTATTGTTCTCCTTGATCTGATCGAAGAGTCTTCCTAGTTACTTCTTTACTCATTCTTATATTCTTGAAATTTCTCAAAGGCTTCAGATTTATACTTTATTAAGTACACATATCCATACCAAGAGAAATCATCAATGAAATAATGAAGTAGGAATATCCTTCTTTGGCTTGAGTTGACATAGGCACACATTCATCTGAATGTATGAGTTCCAACAACTCAGTAGCTCTCTATCCATGTCCACTAAATGAAGAGTTGGTCATCTTACCCATGGGGCAAAACTCACAAGTAGTCAATGATTTAAAATCATTTACCTTTATGCTTCAATCCTTATGGAGCTTTTTGAGTCTTTTTTCATTGATATGACCAAGCCTATGGTGTCATAATAAGGTCTGATCTACATCAACCCTTTTCCACTTATGAGGTGCATTCACACACATTATTGGAACATACATATCTAATTTATACAAACCATTCATAAAACTTCCATTGGCAAACAATTGACTATTCATAGTTATGGAACAACTTCTATTTCCAAAGTTCACAATAAATAAACATTTATTTAAGAATAAAATAGAAACAATGTTCTTAACTACTGTAGAAACATAATAATAACTATCTAATAGTAAGACATCACTTGAAAGTAACTTGAGGTGAGCTTGTCCCACGGCCAATGTTGCAACCTTTGCACCATTTCCCATGCACAGATCAACCTCCCCACTTTGTAACCTTCTACTACTTGTCAACACTTGCAAGTCATTGCATATATGAGATGCACATCCAATATTTAATACCCATGATGTAGATTTATATGACAAATTGACATCAATAAAAAATACCTGAAGCTTCTCCAAGCTTTCCTTTTGCCTTCTCTGCAAGGTACAATTTGCAGTTCCTCTTCCAATGGTCATACTTATGGCAATGTAAGCATTATTTTTTGTCCTTCTTGGGCTTTGTCTTCTTGGCTACCTTCTTGACTTTAGCTTTACCTTTCTTCCCCATCTGATTAGCCTTTCTTTAGCACAGAAGGTTTCCCATTGTTCAATGTGCCTTCAGTAATCTTCAACATATTTAGAAGCTCTGCCAAAGAGTATTCTAACATATTCATGTTGAAGTTCATGATGAACTGGGAATAGGAGGATGGTAAAGATTGGAGGATAATGTCAACTGTCAGCTTCTTATTCATAGAGAACCCAAGCTTATCTAACCTCTCCACCCACTTTATCATTTTAAGAACGTGTGTATGCACAGACGTTCCCTCAGTCATCCTTGTCCTAAACAAATTCTTAGATATCCCACATTTCTTTGTCTGAATATGTGCTCCAAATAGCTCCTCAAGATGAGCCAAGATAGACATAGCATCCATCTTTTCATGTTGCCTCTGCAATTCATTGCTTATAGAGGCTAACATGTAGCACCGGACAAGGGATAAATCCTCCTTGTGCATTTAGAAGGTGACAATCTCATCATCACCAGCATCATTATATGGTTCATCTGGCAGTAGCTTCTCAAGCACATGCTATTTGCTCAGTAGTGAGAACAATTCTTAGATTTCTGAGCCAGTCAAATAAATTAGGACTAGTGAGCCTATTGGCATTGAGTATGCCACGTAGCGAATGGTTCACCATTGAAATCTACAAGGAGATAAAATCAAAATGAGATAACATTGCAAATATTCATTAAAATTATGATAAGGTCTTTTATCTTAATTTTATACTCCCTCTAATTTTGGAAAATTTGAATAACCCTCGATATGCAAAGATGGGACATCTTGATGATGTCCTAGTGGGGACTAAGATCCCATTAACCTTATGGTGATGACCTTATGGTGATGACCTTATGGTGATGACCTTGTGGTAGCATAGTAAATCACCCCATACTTGATAGGTAAGCAACTCTTGTAAATTACAACTATTATAATTCTTAGCCATGTTTAGCCTCTAGAGTTATGACCTTGTGGTAGCATAACAAATCATGTACTCTAGTTAGGTCAAATTCATTTGCTGTGTTATGAGAATGGATTTTTTACATAGCCCTTGTGCACAACAAAGCTATGTAAGTGGTCCACCTCAAGGTTTGGAAAATTACCTTCGCCATGGTCACCAATCCCATGCTGAATGAGCTTTGTGGTATCACAACAAACCCATCTAGTCTAAGATTGGCTCACCAAAGCCATAGCAATGGAATACTACGCAATTCGTTCTTAATGTTTCATGCTTATCAACTTAATTTGAAATAAAGAAATATTTTATTTTTATTTTTTAGTCTCATTAGTATACGTGCTACATATGAATATAAGTATACCATATAAATATCATATATTTAAGGTATAGACAGTAGCACACATCTACATATCTAATATGCATAAATAAAATAGGTGTTCATGGACTTATCCCTACACATGCACCATACACACCCTAAATAGTAAAAAATCTAAAAACTTGCATCAGATGCTTGAGTTGGTATGTCTCCACTTCAGAAACTTCTTCTCCAAGTGGTCCTCAGCCTTGCTATCTTCCATGAGCTGTCTTCTTGTCATTACAAGAGATTCGGGGTATGCAAACCCAATGAATATACATCTCGTTATAAGAAACATTGGCTTTAACCAAGGGGAGTACAAACTTGGGGGGAAGATAAAATTTACAATCAGATTGTAGAGGGAGAGAGGAGGCATATGCATGCCCCATTTAATGACATAACCAAAATAAATAACTAATGTAAGATAATTAAAACTAAGTCCATGATCACTATCCACACACTAGAAATCATCACATGAGCAAAGTGTGCATACGTGGTAATTATATGATATAACTTTAACATTTATGTCATAAAACTATAATATCTAGAATTTGAAATTCCCAATTTCTTGCTTATCATATTTTTTATAAAATAAATAACATGAAAAGAATACAAAAACAATTTACATGTATTAAGATAAGCCCATTCAAGCAAATAACCGCATGTAGGCATTCCCAAACTTGTGAAAACCACAGAAAAAATGATCTAAATATAAAACTATCAAATCATATTTTCTAGAATTAATTTAATCATTATAATCATAAATTTTGATCTTAAAACAATTTTAAGATAAAAAAGAGAGCATAATATGATAATATAGCTAAAAAATTATTTAATAAGATATTAAACACTTCAATGACTCATTAAACACTTTTTACATTTTTTTTAAATTTTTTTTAGAATTTTTTTTTATTTTTTACAATTTATTTAAATTTTAAAAAAGTTAAAAAAATTGTTAGACCGGGCACGGTCAAACCGGCCTGGTCCAGCAATGACCGGATGGTCAACCGATGATTGGTCCATCAAATCCAAGTCCAACCCAAATTCAAATTCTCGTGGAGCCGTCCTCCCCACCAAGGATGTAGGGCAGCAAAAACCCTAGGGGAAACCAGTTTTTTTTGGGGCCATATTAGGAATCCTAAACAAAGTCAAAATAATATGTAAAAATAGTAAATATAATCCTTACAGAATAAAGAATCTATTGGGATAGATTTCTACCCCCGAAAAAAAATTTGTGCAATGCGAAATCAATGGAGGAAGACAACGCTGCCGTGGATACCATGTCGGCTAAAAAAATCAAAATCCTTTTCTTGGAGTGACGATTGAAGCTAAAACTTGAAAGGAAATTCAAGGTAAGTCTATTACCCATCTTATAAACACTTTATAATGTTTCCCTTGTCCCCATATGGAAGGAGAAGTCCATACTTCTCCAAATCTGGGTGATTGTGCAACCGTGACAGAAACACCCAATCTAGAGGACTCTATCAAACTCTACAGAGGCTTAAAATTTGATATGTTTACGGATTTCAAAAGCCCTATGTCACGATATTATCATGGAGAAAATCTCAATATCGTATCACATATGAAGCATAGTTACTCTATGAAAAATGAGGTTTACATAATTTCAAGAAACCCTAAAAACACATAAAATAACTCAAAATTGGTTTTGGTTTCAACCAAGGCTTAAACCTAATTTTGATACCACTGTAAAGAATCAATCTAAGTCTTTAAAATATTTTTTGATTCCTTAAATTCAAGGTCATCGCCTTAGTTGAAATCAAATCAACAAAACTAGGAACCAAATAAGAAGGAGATCGAATATACCTTCTAAGGATTTGAAAAATCCCTCACTAGAGATAAAGAGAGGATGTTTCTTCTTGCTCCAAACCGTTCAAGTGGATGGCCTCTAACAATATCCATATAAACTTCCTCCAAGGACTGTTCTCCTTTGCTCTAACCTCAAAAATCTGTCCAGACAGAGTTGGACCATGCATGGACTCCTTCTAGAGAAGAGAGAAGAGAGGTAGGCTATCAAAGACGTTCTCCAACCCTTTAACTTGATAGGGTTTGGCTTCATAATCTTTTAATATATAGAAGATGCAATTTCTCACAAAAACCTAAATCTTCTATATATATTTACATCCTTGCTAATGTCCTTAGGATTAGTTCTAATGTGTGACCCACTAGGCTCATTAGTCAATTTGGATGAAGTCAAATTTAAAAATAACAATTATTTTAAATTAAATTAAATCTATTATCTGATAACAGATTTGATGACTTTTCGATCATAAAGGGTACAAGCCACATTCTATGATCTTAAATGACTTTGGAGAGTTAAATAACATCCATCGATCATTTCCAACATTAGTTACCATATGGATTTAAATCCTCATCTATGTAATGTCCTGGTTGGTTAGGGGTTCAACACCGACTATCAATCTCTTAATAATCCGACTCTATGAAATCTTGTACTCAGGAATGGAACAATTTGAAAAACTCCTTTTTTAAATATCCTCTCTATCTTGGCCAAAGGATTTAGAGTACTATTCCATAGGACATTCTCTCTCTCTTACTGAGAGTAAACGATCTTTTGTTGTCCACTCAATTGTCTTCACTAGATTTCTCTTGCACCTGATATATTAACTATACTGGAACATGAAATTGGTGATCCATAAGTTAATAATCAAAGTACAAGATACATCCAACAAGGCATCTTTGGTGACTCATGTCAAAGATCCAATCGTGCCACAGTGATGACATAATACCTTGATAGACAGTTTAGCAAGATACCGATCAAGGTTTCTAAAATGGTCAGTTTAGTGAACTTATTTTACTAATGAGCACCTGTATATGTATTTTAATGTTTTCACACTAATGACCAATGATATCGGTCATTCTCATCATATGATAAGATTTCATATACACAAGTCTATCTACATCCTTAATATCCTATCTTAAGGACCTATGACTTGGAACATTTAGGTCACTAGCATCTAGATGATTGATTTCATTATAATGATCTCATCATGATTCAATCATCATTACATATGATCAAGGACTTCATTACGATATGCATATCTAAGGATAGATGATAATGAATAAATGCCTTTTATTTTGAATAAGATGATACAAGAAATGTCTAATCATATAACATATGATTGACTTGTAGGGCCAACACTTTTTGATACTTTCCTGCTCTTTTAGAAGGCCCCCTAGCCGATGACCAACATGCAAGGCCTTCCGAAAGCCCTCTTTGACATAGGACCTCAAAAGATTCCTTAAATGTAGAGTCCTCAAGAGCTTGTGGATGATGGTGTGAGTGAATGATGAAGAAGATGGGGGTCTTGGTGTTGGCTTTGAGGGTATTCTTAAGGTAAATGGGTTGATGGACTTATGAAGACTCTCTTGTTAATGAATTCTACTTTTTGGGGGTTTGGTGAACCTCTTGGGAACCTTGATAACATTGTTAAGAGGTCTTCTTTTATAGACACTGATAGAAATGTATGCCCTACAAGCCAATCATATATGACATGATTCAACATTTCTAGAAATATCTCATTCAATTAATTAGACAAATCTTCATTATAAGCTCTTATTAGATGAGAATATCATAATGAAGTTCTTGATCAAATGCAATGATGATTAAATCATGATGAGATCATGATAAGAGATTGATCATCTAGAGGTAATTGATTTAAATGTTCCTAGTCATAGGATACTTGAGATGGGACATCAAGGATCTGGATAGACTAGTGTATGTGATATCTTCTCATGTGATGAGGATGACCGATCTCATTGGTCGTTAGTGTGGAGACACTGAGATACACATATAGGTGCTCATTAGTTGAATGAGTTCACTGAACTGACCAAATTAGAAACCCTGAATGGTATCTTACCGAACTGTCAATTAGGGTTTTCTATCATCACGGTTGCATGATTGGACCTTTGACTTGAGTCACGAAAGATGCCTTGTTGGGTGGAACTTGTGCTTTTACCATTGTCTTATTGATCACCATATAGATGGTCTAACATAGAGATGGATCGGGTACAAGGAAAATTCGATGGAGGCAATTGAGCGGACAACAAGGGATTGTCCACTCTCGGTAAGTGAAAGTGAATATCCTATGGGATAGTACTCTAAATCCCAGGCCAGGGTAAATAGGATAATTAGAAAAGGAGTTTTCTAATTGATTCAATTCTGAGTACAATATCCTATAGAGTTGGTACACTAAGGAGTTGACAGTCGATGCCATACTCCTTTCCGACCGGGACATTGGATGGATGAGGGTTTATATCCATGTTGTAACTGATGATGGAAATGCTTAATAGAGATGAGATTATCTCCATAGCCATTTGGGATTATGGGATGTGCCTTGTACCCTTCATGATCGGTAGGCCGATTAATCTGTTATCAGATAACAGATTTAATTAAATTAAATAGAATTGTTCTATTTTATTTAGGTCTCAAGTAAATATGCTATTGGCCTTAGTGGGTCACACACAAAATGACTTATTCACAAGTACAGGGGCAATGGCGTAATTTATAGAGATTTTGTGTTTTTATGAAAAATTCCAAAATTCTCTATAAATACTAATGGTTTCAATCAAACCCTATCAAGAAAAAGGTGAAAACCACGTCTCTAGCCTCCTCCCTACCTCCTCCTTTCTCTAGAAGGTGTCCATGATCGATGGAGCTCCGTTCGGGAAGAGTTCTCAAGGTTGGCGCGAAGGGAGAACTTACTGTGGATGAAGTTTGTGTGGATACTGCTGGAGACCAGACATTTGAACGGTTTGAAGAGCTTGAGAAGCTCATATCCTTCTTCTTCATAGGATTATATGAATCTCTATCAGGTATATTCGAACCCGATTCGATCAGTTTTTTATTTTAGTCGTTTGGTTCCAATTGAGATAGATTCTAAAAGAACCCATAGGAATCATTGCTTCCACTGTACCAAATTTTTATAGACGATTCCTTATAGACACAAGGTAGGGACATTTTAGGCATCAATTGATGCTATCAGGTGACTGCTAACATCCTAATAGATAGGATGTCAGATGTCTTGTGGCCAAGGATTTCTGCCAGTCATTAAATGCCCTTAAATATGCTGCACTAAAAGCTGGTGTGGGGGTTGACTTTTAGTGCTATAGTACTTGATGCCTTAGGGGATGGGACATTTTCATAAAGTTCATCAATAAATGAGGGTCAACTCCTCCCTGACCCATAGTAGTTCTACCAGATTTTGGCGGGAATGGATAATGTCATGCTTAGAGGATCGTTTGATGTCTTGCTTATCAGGACGTCAGATGCCCTCACTGTTGAGATGTTAGCCCTTCCAGTGGGTTATTTTACATAATTTTTTAATAAATCAGTTTGTTTATTGGAAATTTTAGACATTCTCTAGGAAGACATGAATTTTAAGCTCCATGACTATGCTAAAATTGCATGCTTATAGCTTGCCTCTCCTTGTCGTTAGCTTTGTAAGGGAGTGACAAGTAGTGGAGCAGAAATGAGCGTAATGAGTAGTAGTAGAGTGCAATGGTGGCGGATTGAAAAGTGATAAAAATATTTACGCTACAAGCCAATCATATATGATATGATTTGATATTTTTAGAAATATCTCATTCAATTAAATAAATAAATATTCATTACTAGCTCTTATTAGATATGTACAATGTAATGAAGTTTGTGATCACATGCAATGATGATTGAATCATGATAAGATCATGATAATGAGATCAATTATTTAGAGGTATGTGATCTTAATGTTTCTAGTTATTGGATCCTTAAGATGGGACATCAAGGATCCGTAAAGACTAGTGTATGTGATATCTTCTTATGTGATGAGGATCAATCTCATTGATCATTAGTGTGGAGATACTGAGATACATATACAAGTGCTCATTTGTCAAATGAGTTAACTGAAATTGACCGAATTAGAAATTTTGAATGGTATCTAATCAAACTGTTAATCAAGGTTATCTATCATCACTGTTGCATGGTTGAATCTTTGACATGAGTCGCTAAAGATGTCTTGTTGGGCATAACTTGTGTATCGACCATTGACTTATGGATCACCGTTTAGATGGTCTAGTACAATGATGGATAAAGTACAAAGAAAACTTAGTGGAGGTAATTGAGCTAACATTAAGTGATTGTCCAGTCTCATAAAGTGAGAGTGAATGTCTTATGAGATAATACTCAAAATTCCTAGTTAGGGTAGAGAGAATAATTAGAAAAAGAGTTATCTAATTGATCCAATTTTGAGTACAAGATCATGTAGATTTAGTGTATATAGAAATTCATAGTCCATGCCGTACTCCTTTTTGACTGGGACATTTGATGGATGAGGCTTTATATCCATGTGATAATTTATGATGGAAGGGCTCAATGGAGATAAAATTATCTCCATAGCCGCTTGAGAACATGGGATGTGTGACTTGTATCCTTCATGATCATAGGCTGATTAATCTATTATTGGATAATGAGTTTAATTTAATTAAATAAAATATTTTTATTTTAATTAGACCTCAACCAAATAGTTATTAGGCCTGGTGGTTCACACAGATAAGGACTTATTTATAGGTACAGGGGCAAGGGCATAATTTATGAAGATTTTAGCTTTTTATGAAAAAATTTAAAATCTCCATAAATACTAATAGTTCCAACCAAACTCTATTAAGACAAGGGTAAGAACCACATCCTCAACCTCCTCCCTACCTCCTCCTCTTTCTAGAAGGCGTCCATGGGTGATGGAGCTCTATTCAGGAAGAGTTCTCAAGTCCGGAGTGAAAGGAGAACTTATTGTAGATGAAGTTCATGTGAATACTACTAGCGACTAGATGTTTGAATAGTTTGAAGAGATTGAAAAGTTCTTATCTATCTTCAAAGGATCATAAAAATCCTTATCAAGTATATTCGTCAGTTTTTAGTTTTTGTCATTTGGTTCTGATTGAGACAAGATCAATATGAACAAATAGGAATCATCACTTTCTTATATTAAACTTTATACAATGATTCCTTATAATGGTATTAGAGCTAGGTTCAAGTCTCGGTAAAAACTGACATCAAATCGACATTATTTTATGTATTTTAGGATTTCCTAAATCTGTGCAAAAGTCTTTTTTGTTGAGGTCACCATAATTTATATGTGATGAAAATTAGAGATTAGTTGACAGTGGTAGAATATCATGACATTGAGCTTTCCAACTCTGCAAATAGTTTAATTTTGAACCATTGTAGTAATAGAATCTAGGAGAAGCCTCGAAAGTTTGCAATTCTGTCATGCCTGTATAGTCACCTAAATTTAAGGATTTTGTGAAATATTTATCCTTGGAGGGGATTGAAGCTTGTAAAGGCTTTAGATGATGGGTAATACAACTACTTGATCTTTCCTCATGATTTCGTGCTTCAAATGGTAACAGAGAAAGAGGATTTGAATTTCTTTCCAACTATCTAGGGTTCTGCAAGGCTGTGGCAGTTCTTCCTTATTTCCCATTGAAAGAAATTTTTTTAAGAAATTATATACACATATTTAAATTTGGAATCATCATTTGATGAGGATTCCTTATTGTATTTTTTGAGAATTTTTGGCATCTGGGATAAAGAGTTATGCCCCTGGATAGTTGGCAATCGCTGTTTCAAAATTTGGCAGTGTTGCCCCTATTCTTTCCCAATTTCTCATTGATTAGAAATTAAAGGGAATAATACTAGTTATTTGGAATCTCTATTGAACAAGAATTCTAAATAATATTTTTAAAATTTTTTCCATGTCTATAATGTCCATAGTTGGTAAAAAAATCTAGCAGTGGTTGGCAGTCACTATTTAAAAATATGACAGTGCTGCCCCTGGTCTTCCCCATTTCAAGTCAATTGCAATTTTTCCTAAAGTTATGTCTAACTATTTCAGAATCCTCATTTGATGAGGATTCTAACACATAGTTTTGTGAATTTACTGAGCCTTGTACAAGTAGTTATGGACCCCAAAATTTGGGGCTTCAACCCCCCATCTTAGTTGGACCCAAATTTGGATCCACTCATGGTGGATCTCGGATGGCACATGCTTAAGTGCACGTAGAAAGATGCAGGCTTTGCTAAAGCCCGACACTCACTGGGGTGGCTCTGTGAACTAGCATGTGGCACAATGTGCCCAACATAATTTTAAATGGTTTTAAGAGTTTACAATCATAAAAATAGAAAATTTATCAAAACATTCAAGAAAAATTAGGAAAATTTATAGAATATTATTTTATAGGTTTTAAAGTGTTTAATGATCTATTAGATGATATTAGGCTCTATTGACATAGATTCACTCATAGTTAAGTTTTAAAATTGGTTTAGAAATTCACCTTAATTAATTAGTGTCTTAATTAATTCTACAAAAAAATTATAGAATAAAAATTATAACATTAATTTCTAACTTTGCATAGTATTGAGAATGCATAAATGTTCTAAATAGTTTAGATGTTCTTGTTTTTTAAATGAATTGTTTATATGTTGTTTATAAGTTATTTATTTCATTAAAAATTTGACAATAGTAAAATCAAAAATTCTAAAAATAAATAATTATATTTTTATGTTATTAAAGTTATATCATAATAATATCACATACTCTCACTATGTACATGTGATGTTTGATTGTGTGAATGTATGGAGATTATGGACTTAGATTTAATTATCATGTGATGGTATTTAATTATGTGGTTGTGTTTAATTTGAGCCTACGTGCCTCCTCTCTCTTTTCAATTCTGATTGTGCATTCTATCTCGCTTCATTAATGTGCTTCCCTTGGTTAAAACTAATATTTTTTATTAAATTATGTACATTGTGAGTCTATGTACCCTTAAGCTGCTTGTAATGACACTAGAAACTGGTTCTGGCAGATTTTCTTCCCTTCTTCGCAGTGTTGTCCCGAAGTATAGGATGACCTTCAAGATGCAAATAAAGCTTCTCCAAATAGCAAATACATAAAAGAAGCTGATGGAAGGGTTATTTGGCACTATATGTAAGGGAAATAGCTTGTAGAGACCCTCAAAGTTGAAGAAAAATCATATTTCTGAAGAAGGAAACTGTGGGTTTTCGGGTTTTTGGGGAAATATTTTGGGATGGTTTAAGGGCTTGGGGAGAGATTGTGAGGCTTTGAGAATGTAGTGGTGGATAAGAAAGAGGGAGGGACGGACTTGTAACCTCTTAAACCTTTAGATGGGGGTCTTTCTACAGCCCGAAAGATGGTAACCTCATTCTGCAAGACTATTCTTTCAAGAAGCAACTATGGTTTTTTTTGGGTTTTGGAAGAGGGTTTTGGGACGGTTTGAGAGCTTGGAGAGGGGTTATAAGGCCTTGGGAGTGTTTTGGTGGATGATAGGGTTTGAGGGGCACCCTTGGTATGTCCTCAAGCCTTCAAATGGGTCCTTTTATAGCCAAGAAGAAGGCAACTTTATCTGCAGAACTGTCCCATCAATCTGTCCAGTCGGTCAGACCAGGTGCAGGTGCCCTACCAGTGGGGCGCCTGGTGCCCTATAAATAGGACGCCCAGTGCCCTATTTATAGGGTGCTTTGACTTAAGGGGGCATTAAGGGGGCACCCCATTAAGGGGGCACTAGGCCCAGGTTGGCCGAAACGTGCAAGGAAGTTCTGATGTTTCGAAAAACTTGGTTTCCTTGAAAGAATACTCAAATATACTTCATGAAAACAAGAATTTAGGCTCTCCAACTAAACTAAAATTGCGTGTCTACAGCTTATCTCGCTTTGACGTCGGCTTTGCAAGGGAGTGACATGAATGAAGTGTAGGCGAATGTAGTGAAGCGTAGTGAGGCATAGTGGAATGAAGTGGTAACGGACTGAAAAGGTGACGCCAAGGTGTAGATTTAGACATGCCTTAAATATCCTAGTTGAGTGGAATAAAACTTTGCCAGACTCTGAGATCACCCTTTGTCTCATCGAAACCTTCCATCTAGTTGATTGGTTAAAGAGAAGAACTGTATTGAAAGTAAATAACTAAAATCCCACATGAAGAAGAATTGTTACTGGCCTGGACCCGTACTGCATAGTGTGCTAGACTTGATAGAAATGCATTTAAAAGTAAATTGTGAAAAGTAAAGAGGAGACAACCAATCAACCAAGGTTGGGTTCTTCAAATTCATAAGGTTTACTTAGAAATACCGGTTCAGTTTGAAATGGAATAACTTCTTGTTTTGATGAAATCATTGTTAAAACATGGTGGAAACTGATTCTACGAAAAATCAAGACCTTCTCTAGGGGCTATAAAAGACCATCTTTAGAAGGTTCATGGTGGGACTAGAAGGAGAAAGCAGAGAATGGTTATGGTGAGATGATGCATGATGATGTATGAAATGATGCATGCTGGGTTTAAAGAAATGCAAATAAGTATAAGAAAATAGTTGAAGATATAGGTTGAACATAACGGGTCAGGACATCCACGAAGAAACCGTTGTCCCCGCATATTCAACTTTGGCCTATCTGCAAGCCTAGGGAATGACTGAGCCCTCACTGATTTTGTTGAGGTGGGTTCATGGAAGAAGGTGGGTTCATGGAGCCAATAAGAGGAGGACGCGGGCTCGAGGGCCCGGGTTTAGGAGATGGGCTTGAGGGCCCAAGAGTTAGAGAAAATGGGCACAAAGGCCCGGATTTAATAGAGGGGCTTGATGGCCAAAGAGCAACAAGTGGGTACGTGGACCCATAAGTTGGGCCTGGGGGCCCAAAAATAGGGATCGGTCCAAGAAGCCCAGGGAGAGCATCATAGTGAGTTGGGGCATCGGCCCTAAAAGATGAGATAGTGAGGGAAGGCCCTCGTGAAGTTGGTTGGACCATGTGTACCATAGCGTGAAGAGTGTGGGTCAAAGCTTATCCTTCTTCGGCCGGCCAATGAAGAAGAGTCCTCAACACGTGGGTGCATAATCTTCTATACAACTAGACAAACAAACAAGTGATAAATACAATTAGAACTAGACAAAGTAGAGTATATGTAAGGAAAATAACATGAAACACACAATTGACTAGAAATTGACCAGATTCGGGTTATCTCTAACTCCTCTTTTTTTAATTTTCGGATTAACAGACTAAAAATAATGCAAAAAATGTATAAAAATAATAGGAGGATGGAGAATCATGAAAAAAAGAGATAGGAAAAGAACAGAAAGATTCTAAATAGAATAGAAAGAGCTATGGCCAAATTTGGGTTGTTGAAAAAGCCGAGCAGCAGTCCAGGATCTGCCAGGTGCGACTTTGTTTATGCACTCTTCACAACCAGCCCCAACCTCGGAATCACATTCCATCAATTTCAAACTGAAGAAGACTTGGAGAGGAAGAACTTTGACGTTGAGAGCTCGGGCAGCAAATGTCCACATGCTTCTGTAGAGGCCGAAGAAGAGATACCTCGTAGATCACCTGCAAACCAGCCTTCCTCTCTCTTGAACTAACTTTTATCTCTCTAAAAACTTTAAATTCTCTCTTTAAAAATCAAAAATTGATGCAGGAGGGAGCTTGGACGTCTTGAGATGCCTGGGGGGTCATGCACATGTATTTGGAATGACCGAAATCAGAGTTTATTTATAGGAGAACGGATGGTGCGATCAATACTACAAAATAGGGGACCTTGCGCCCTACCCCAGGGCGCATGCGCCCTGGTGCAGGGAGCATGCACCCCACTGAGGGGCGCATGTGCCTCCCAGTGAGGGCATGTCCAATCCTTTTGAAATTTTCGGTCTTATCTGGTCCGATCCGTTTAGAGGTAGAGTCCCAGTGAAAAACTGGTTCCCTCATGCCTCAAGGTTAGGGTGCATGTGCCCTCAAGTTAGGGCACAAGGTCACGTGCCTGAGGAGTAGGGTGCATGGCCACGTGCCCTGGGTCCTGGGCGCATGTGACCAGGGACCTGGGCGCATGGGACTGTTTTGTGCGTCCTCCTTCCGAAAGCCATTGCGGACACTCCCAAACTCAGAATTTGACGCCGTTTATTGCATTGGAAAGATAATAGGCCTAAGAAGCTCTCTATGGCATTGGATCAGCCATCATATCCTCCAAAGATTCATAATTTTGTCCGGAAGTTGGGACAGTGAACAGAAGATCCGATACTGGTCGGAATGACTCCGACGGCCAACCGAAAAGACATAGCATGAAACAAAACTTGTCCGGAGTGTGAATCTAACCATAACCTTCAATGCATTATCATTAGACATTGGTCATTCAGCCAATTTATGTGTTTACATGATTTACGTGTGGCTTTCGCTTGGAAATTATGGCTTTGTGCGAAAAACATCAATAAAAATCCAATTTTGTTCGACAAAACTCCAAATGAACTTTAAAAGACCCGGCATCATTTTAAGATTAATTACACATGTTACCCTATAAAACATGAGTTTTATGCTCTGAATTAGGCGAATTTGGCGTGTCTACAAGGATGATTGAAAAATGAGTTTTCCAATTGATCTGATTTCGAGTACTGGATCTTATAGAGTTGGTATACATCATAGTTGATAGTTTATGCTCTACTCCTTTTCTAATAGGACATTGAATGGATGAGGGTTTATAACCATGTGATTACTAATGATGTAAAGGCTTAATGAAGATAAGATTATCTCTATAGTCATTTGTGATTATGGGATGTGACTTATACCCTTCATGATTGGTAGACTGATTAATCTGTTATTAGATAACATATTTAATTATATTAAATAACATTGTTCTATTCTAATTAGGCAACAACCAAATAGGCTATTGGGCCATGTGGGTTACACACATAAGGACTTATCCATAAGTATTGGGGCAAGGGCACATAAAAATTATAAATTCTTTATAAATACTAATGATTCTGGCTAAACCCTATCAAGCCAAAGTTGAGAACCATGTCCCCAGTCTCCTCCCTACCTTCTCTTTCTCTAGAAGGCATCCATAGGTAATAAAATTTTGTTCATGAAGAGTTTTCGAGCCCAGAACGAAGGGAGAACTTGCTGTGAATAAAGTTTGTGTAGATACTACTAGAGACTAGATGTTTGAATGGTTTGAAGAGTTAGAGAAGTTCTTCTTTTTATTCTTCCTCTCAAAGGGATTAGATGAATCCCTATTAGGTATATTTGAATCCATTTTGATTCATTTTTTATTTTCATCATTCGGTTTCGATTGAGACAAGATCAACATGATCATATAGAAATCGTCACTTCTACTGCACCAAAATTTATAAGATGATTTGTTACAGGGTGATGTCAAGGTATAGATTTAGACATGCTTAGTGCAACCTAGTTAGGTGAAAATGCGAGCTCTGCCAGCTACCAAGATCTCCTTTTGTTCCATCAAAATGGTCACCTATGGTCAATTGGGTTTTAAGGAAGCGTCAAGGCATGGAGAGGAGTAGAATAAAGATGATCCCCATATCAAAGAGAGTTTCCAATTGACCATGGCTAGAGTTCTTCAGGTTTATTAGGGTTTCTTGGAGGTATCAACTTAGTTCTGAGTGGAATAACTTCTTGCTTTGATAAAATTTGTCAAACTTAATGAGAAAATATTTTTGAAAACCAAGAAAGCATTCCATTTGTTCTCACCACTGTTTAGAAATTAAAGGTGCATTGGGTTGATAGGGTGCAGGCATTTTATGTTTGGGTTCTGAGGGACAATCTTATTATGATGCATGGGGTGGTTCATGAAATTATGCATGAAATAATGTATGAAATGATACATAAAGCGTTTAATGAAATGTAAATTAATATAAAAAAATAGTTGAAGATATAGGTTGCTTGTGACAACTCGTGATATCTTAGGAGAGAACCATCATCCCCACATGTATAACTTTGGCTTATTCATAAGCATAGTGAATGACTAAGCCATCACTAATTTGTTGAAGGGGTTTTCAGACTCAGCCTCCCCAAAACTCAAGATTTTCAACATTTCGAATACTTAATTATAGCTAATAAAATAAAATGTAGGACCCAATGGAGTTGGGAGATAGTCTTGTTTAATTTATTCTCATTTTTGTGTTTTTATGTTTTGACATCCCACTATCTAGGACATCTGATGTCCTAGTGAGCGGGTGCCTGCAATTTCTAATGTCTACAGGTTGATTTGACCATGGTCGGCTTTTGTTAGCCTTAAATGAGAGATTTTTTAATCTCACTTCTTCCCTTAAAAGCTAAGAACGCCCTAGAACTTGTAAGAACTACTTTTTTCCATCCTTTTTCACCATTTGACCATGTCTCTCCCTTCATGGTTTGTTCATTCGAAAAAGGCAAAAATGTTTCCTGAGATTCTAGGACACATTTGAAATGTACTTTGGTGGGTGTGCATCTTCTTTTGCTCTTCTTTTTCCTTGGGTATTCATCATTCTTCTCGATACCTTCTCAACCTATTGAAGCCGATTCCTTGCATTTTCTATTGTTTCTTTGGAATCAACTTTTCTTGGGTGATGGTACATACAATGGGATGCCAAATGTCTCGTGCGTTGGGACATCAAATGTCCTATCTATAGAGATGCCTACTGCCCTAGTTTATTTTTCTAATTCATGCAAGATCCACCTCTCTTTCTAGGGGCTCACTACTATGGCTTATACAAATGGGTCTTCAGTGTTGTTCCTTTCATTGACTTGAAAGCCTAGCATATCTTGTGCCAATGGAGGATAGCAAATTTCTTCATCCATGTGAAGAATGTTGCAAAGTATCATTGGGACTTTGCACTAGTAAGTGTCTTGCTGGAATGTTGGCATCCGAAGACCCATACCTTTATCTTTGACCTGTTTGATTGCACCATTTTGTTTGAAGAGGCCGAGCTTTTGTTAGGCCTCCCACATTCTCCTATCAGACAAGAATCCCTCATGTTCATTCTTTCGTTGTCTATTTTTGCTCAATCATTTCTTGAGAAGTTTATGATCCCTACTGAGTCTTCCTTGATAATTGTTGGGTGCAAGATTTCCTTCAAAGGGTTACTAAGGTGGTCACTCAAATGTGTTGAAACGGTTTTTGAGGACATTAATAACTTGGCCTATGTTCTGAAGGGGATTGTTACTTGTGTTGTTTCTCTTTTCTTTGGAAGATGGCTGGATTTCTCTTGGTTCCCTATCTTGTATCGGAGGAATTTGGCATAGAGAACATATAGCTCCAACTATCCTAGGCTTTTTGTATGAAGGACTTTTTCTAGCTTACTTGGGTAGACCAATGTTTGGTAGCCTCCTCCTTCTTATTTCTTAGGCCGAGTGACATCTTATGTTTGACGTGGCCTAAGGGAGGTTTCCATTTCCCACCTTTTCCTACACAACCATCTACATTCCATTTCTATTTTTTTGGGTATGGAGGAGAAGGTAATTAATAGGAGCTCAATGGTGAATAATCGTTGTGATTGGTGCATTTATCATTTTGCTATCAATTAGTCTACCTTTTTTTGCACCCCTCTCCCCATGCTTTGTAGGGAGATCAAGATATGTTTTACCTTAGGCATGGATCTTAGGCTTATCACAAGAACTTCTCTTGTCATGTATAATTCAAGTAGGTGTTTGCCTCAACCTGGTCATCCTCGGCATAAGGTGCCCCATCTTTCTTACATTTTAGCTACTAAAGATTGTTAGCTTGGTGCCCTTGATGATGATGAAGAGTGTCAGAGCATATTGTCTTATGGAAAGTGCTTAATCTTTGTTGCCTTCATATGACTCTTGAAGAAGATGAAGGCTGTGTGGCTTGCTACTTTGGGAAGCTTTGTGCCTTGCGTTCTTGATATATCTTTGCCATGTAATAATTGTAGGGCCTTGGACTATTTACTTTCTTGCGCTTTTGGTTTCTTTCCAGAACATCTGAACTATGAAATGAAACGGATGTATTACATCGTTTATACATGTGCATGATGATCAAATGATATCATGCTAGGAAGATGACAAGATATAAAGATTTAAAGATACATACCACCAATGCTCTAGGTTTCATATTACTGATGTCCTAATAGTTTGGACGCCAAACATCTTGGTCAACTGGATGTCGATCATTCTATCAACAGGATGCCTATGATTTAAAAAATTTCAAAATGATTTGATATATGACCAGCTTCTCCATGTACCATCTTTGACCACCTTTGGGCCTTAAGTATGCCTATTTCATTCCTCACCCCTTCTTTACTTTATTTGCTGTGAAAGAACTCCACTCTCCTACCATTATTTTTCTTTCTAAGATCATCACCATGCCTCTACTCTAGAATAGGAGGGTAAAGCAATTTGCTCTTATTCATAACCATCTTCGAAATTTCATATCTCATGGAGAGGTGAGTTATTCTTGCATGCCTTGCTTCATTCCTCTTTCCCCCTTGTTTAATGCTTCCCTTCTTTATTTTTGTTGGTGGGATGTATCCTTCTTTCTTTGATTTTGTTCGGATTTCAAAATTGGTTCTAGAAAATATCATGTGTAGCTCATCACCTGACGTTGTGTTTTCTAGGATTTCTGACATTTTCTTTGAGGGGACGCTAGGTCTCCTAGAATATTTCTTGATGTATTCTTTTGCTTATTTACCTCATCTTATGCAAGATATGCCATTGTTCCCTAGTTCTGACCATTTTGGGCAATTTTCTCGCTCTAACCAGTTGATGAGGGCATCGATTCATTGATCTCTTGTCATCTTATGTGATTGGGATCTTAAGGGTGTCCTCTCTCATTTTTATTGCATTCACTCATATCATTAGAATCTTTCTATGTTGGGTGTGTTAGTGGAAAGGTGGTATCTAGAATCTTACACTTTCTTCTTTAATGACTTTGAGTGTTCCATCCTACTAGAGGAGGTGGAGTTCTTCTTGGGCCTGAATAGTGGTGAGATGGGCTATTTTGAGAGCATCTTCATTCCTCCTACTTCTATTCTTGCTTGACTGTCCTTCAAGAATTCATGACCTATCCCGAGGCATTTTGTCTTCTAGAGGGCATGGGTGTAAGTTTGACTCACCTCTTCAATTGGATCCTTGCTTCTCTAGGGTCTATAGATGATAATGAGAAGCAGCTACTCTCTAGCTTAAGAAGCACCATCATTTGTATTGTGACTATAATCCTTTTCCCCAGAATGATGTTAGTACTTTTGGACAATTGGCCTATGCTTGGGGTGTCTAGGATCACAAATGCCTTGGTGCATTAGTGCTAGGTTTTCTTTATAAGGTATTGACAATAGCAAGCAAGAGAGATCATTTCTTTGGTAGCCTTCTTCTACTTAGTTGCTGGGATGATCTCAACTTTAGGTTCGATTTGACTGGTTCATTCCTATCTTCTTTAGAGTCTTTCGAACACAATCCTTTCATTAGTATGGCACAAAGAATGGGACTAAGGAATGGTGATCTTGATTGTTACTTCGGGCTCCTGATGAGGCATGCTTGTCATGACCATTTTAAGACTATGACTTGCCTAAGCTTCTTCACCATTCCTCAATCCATGATTCTGACTTGCTTTTATATCTACCTTGCCTAGGGAAGAGTTATATCTAGGGATTTGTGATGCATTTGTTTTGTACAACCCTCACCACTATGTGATTCAGCTTGACCTCCCCATTTGTGGTGTTCCTCTTCATCCATTTCTTTCTTCTATCACAACCAGACAATATATAGGAACTGACGAGATGATCCTTCATGTCATTTGTTCTTGGTGGAGATCTTGCTAGCTGACACATGCATTTGGAGTAGAGTTCAGCCATTTTGACATAGTGATGGACTATATTCTTAGCCTATCTGCCATTCTAAATTGATGTGCCATCATTGTTTCCAATTCTGTTATTGGCTGTGTCGCACCATGTACTTGTTAGTTGTACTTGGCATGTAATGAACAATTTGCTTCTTGGAAGGAAATAATTTACAAGAATGCTGGTTATGAATGTGCAAATATATGAAAGATGTGATGTTAATAGCTCAGCGAGCATGCAAGCTTTCCCTTGATCTCTCTCTCTCTCTCTCTCTCTCTCTCTCTCTCTTATTTTCTATTTTTTGTTGTTGTAGACATCCTGATAGTTTAGACATTTGGCATCCCTACCTTTGGGTCCACTGATGTCTTGGTAGATAGGATGTTTGACGTCCACCCTATTTGGATGTCTGCTAGACAAACCTTTGTCTTTCCCTCGAATTCAGAGGTTGTTTGATGATGTTTGCACTTGACTAAGAATATTTTTATGAGTTTTTTTTAGTTTTTTGGTGTTTATAGTGAATTTTAATTATTTTTCTGAAAATGTGAAAATTTTTCACCATTATAAATACAAAGTTACTATTCATTTTCATTTTTACACTATCTTTTCTCCCTTCCTACTCAAAATTCTTCTCTACTTCGGGTGCTTCCCATGGTGTATACTATACGTCTTTTGAGGTTAGTATCCTCCTTCATGAAAAATGTATGGTAGGATGTCAACTTTTCATTTATGCAAAAAGTAGAAAATTTTAGATTTTTTAAGAGAAAAGTGGCCATTCAAAAGGTGGGTCCCACATGGATCCCTGATGTCCTAGTAGTAGGTTGTTTCTCAAATATCTCATTGTTGGGATGTTAGAAGAGACATCCTGTGATGGTGGCATCTGCCAAACATCCTATCATTGGGATGCTTTCTAAATGTTTTGTTGCTAGGACATTTTAGGTAACATCTCAAGGGCAAGACGTTACCCTTGACATACTTTTTGTAGAGATGTTAGGATTTCCAAAGTTGCATTTTTTTGTATTTTCAAAAATTTATTCTATGTACTAACCTATGTTCTTCTTGCAGATGTCTCATCACCCACACTCTTCTTGGTCCATGCAATCGAAGGCCTCAACCTCAGCCCTCCCACCTTCTGAGGAGTTTCTCCCTCCAGTTGATGAGGCTATGCCAAAGGTTGAATTTCCCCCTCCCATGATGCCTTGCTGATTGGAGTTGTCGATATGACAAGTTTATATTCGAAAGCATGTTGTTCTAATTTTTAAAAGTCTTTTAGGGGTTTGACAAATTTTCTTTGATATTTGCAGAGGAAGCTTTGGTCTTGCATATCTTAAGATTTAGTGACTCCCAAGGCCTTACAACCCCTCTCCAAGCTCTCAAACCGTCCCAAAACCCTCTCCCAAAACCCCAAAAAACCATAGTTGCTTTTTGAAGGGATAGTCTAGCAGAATGAAGTTACCATCTTTTGGGCTATAGAAAGACCCTCATTTAGAGGTTTAGGAGGTTCCAAGTCTGTCCCTCACTCCTTATCCACCACTACATTCACAAAGCCTCACAACCTCTCCTCAAGCCCTTAAACCATCCCGAAATCTTTTCCTAAAAACCCAAAAACCCACAGTTTCTTTCTTCAAAAATATGGTTTTTCTCCAACTTTGAGGGCCTCTACACTTCATTTCCCTCACATATAGTGCCAAGCCACTCTCTCATTACTTTCACTTGAGTATTGGCTACTTGAAGAAATCCTTCTTCCATCTTGTAGGTCATCCTACACTCCGGGACGACGCCACGAAGAAGGGAAGAAAATCTGCCAGAACTAGCCCCTAGTGCCCCATCAAGGGGGAGCTTTGACTTTGGTCAACGCACCCCACTAACAGGGCACCTGCAGCAGCTGCCCCATATACGGGGCACTAGCAGGGCAGACCCCATTTTGCATTTTTTTGAGTTTGTTTACCTTTTCCAGTCGATTTGTTACTCATTCCTTTCATTATAGTTTCCATTATCATGACATCTAGCATGCATTAGGCTACATCTTTGCATCTTCATACCTCTTTAAAAACCTATCAAAAATAGAGGTTGGGATTTAGTCCCAATCCGGTCAGTTCCTTTCCTTTTGCATGTTTAAGTTCGAATTTGAGCATGATTCTACGCTTTCACTAGAACTAATGATCTTTTCACTTGTTTCTATGTTTTCTTATGGATATTGTTATGTAAATCCGGCCGAGGCGGAGCTTCAACCGGATCGAAGACAAAGGACTCACTAAGCTCTCTTCCTTTGGCTGGCTGAGAGAGTAGAAGTCAGAACCCAACAATCTCCTCACTTCCAAAGGTACGATGGTCATTTTCATTCTCTATTTCATTTCTTATCATTCTACTATATTTTGGAGCCTTTGGCTCCTGGCGACCACAAACACTAATATCCCATCCACTAAGTCTCCAAAGAAAGCATAAGAACCATAAAAGGAGATCTACGGATCCCTTTTTGGGTGTTTACAAGTGGTATCATAGCCCGGTTCAAGTCTCGGTCAAAACTAACATCGAATCGACATTATTTCATGTTATTTATTTGTTCTTGAATCTATGTAGACATCTGTTTTGACGAGGCCACCATAATCTGTGTATGACTTGGATAAAAGATTGGTTGACTTCAATAGAATCTAATGATATAGTTATTTCCAATGCCGTAAACCATTCGAAGTTTAGATCTCTGTAGAGTTCGGGAGAAGCCCCAAAGGTTGGTATTTCAGTCATGCCCAAACCGTCTTGCGGTTTTGGGGATTTTGTGAAATCTCCATCTACAGACGAAATTGAGGCTTGTAAAAGAGTTAATGAGATGGTTAATGTGATTACCTAACTTTTTTTCTTGATATCCAGCTTTGAATGGCGGTGGAGGGAGAGAATTTTAGAATTTTCCGGCGAACTAGGGTTCTACAGAGTCTAGCGGCGCTGACTTATTCTCCCTATTTTCCCATTGTTGGAGAATTTTTCTCTGAAGAGATATATACATATTTAGAAACATCATTTGATGAGGATTCTAAATTGTATTTTTGGATAATTTTTGGCTTTCGGGATAAGGAGTTATTCTCATTGAAAAATAGTGATTTTTGCTATGAAAATCTTGGTGACCGCCTCTTCTTCCTCCCAATAAATTTTTTTTTCCTGGATATGTGACAAATTGTTTTGGAATCCTTATTCGATGAGGATTCCAACATATATTTTTTTTAGATTTTTTGAACTCCTGAATAAGGAGATATGTCCGATTTTAGGGGGGACATATCCTCCTGATGAACAATTCCATCGGGGTAGGAGTCTGGCGCACGAGCGGCGCATGCGATGGTGCACAGACGGTTGGCGTAGGCATGCATGAAGGCTGGTGCATGCCACGGTGCACAAAAGCACTCGCCGGCGTGGCGTAGTGCGTCAGAGCGTGCGGCGTAATGCGCCAGACACCTTATTTTATGATTTTAAAATGTTTAAAATCATAGAAAAATTCAAAAAATTTCTAGAAAATTATAGAAAAATTCTGAAAATTTCTATAATATTATTTAACATGTTTTAAAGTGTTCTATTCTAAATTTGTACAATGACTTGTCAGATTATGTTAAGCTTTATTTACATAAATTCACTCATGGTTAAACTTTAAAACTGTTTTAAACATTTAACTTAAATACTTAGTGTCTTAATTAATTATGTAAAATGAGATTTTACAGAATATAAATTGAGGCATTAACTTATGACTTTGCACAATATTGATAATGCATGAATGTTCTAAATAGTTTAGATGTGTATGTTTATTTCATATAAATTGTTTAAATGTTGTTGTTATGTTATTTTCGTATTATTTATTTCCTTAAAATTTGACATGCATGAAATTAAGAATTTTAAAAATATAGTATGTAATTTTATGTTGATATATATGATATATTTTATATGATTATCACGTATGCCCTCTATGTTCATGTGATGAATGTTAGTGTGTGTATAGAGGTGATCATAGACTTAATTATGCTTGACTTGTGATTGCTTTTAATAGTGTTGTTTATGTTATTAAATGGGGCCTGCATGTGCCTCCTCTCTCTCTATATAATCTGATTGTACATTCTACCTCCCTTCATTAATGCACTCCCCTTGGTTAAAATCAAGGTTTCTTATTAAGTTATGTATATTTGTGGGTCTGCGTACCCTTAAGCTGCTTGTAAGAGTTAGAAGCCGGTTCGTGGAAAGTTGGAGAGCGGGACAACTTGGTGAAGCATCTTTCTGAAGTGGGAACATACCAACTCAAGCATATGAAGCAAGGATTTTCACCTATAGGGGTGCCTTAGGTGCAAGCTTAGGGTTAAGTCCATGATCACCTGTTTTTATGCATATTTGATATGTGGATGTGTGATACAAGTTATACCTTAGATATATGATATTCCAAAGATATTATATATACTTAGCACATATTGTTGTTAAGACTAAAATAAAATTCCTTCTTGTTATAATTAGGTTGATAAATGTATGACATTAAGAATGACTCATGTAGTCTTCCATTGTTATGGTCTTGATGAGCCAATCTTAAATTGGATGGGTTTGTTGTGCTACCACAAGGCCCATTCAGTAAGGGATTGGTGATCATGGCTAAAGAATTTGTCGAACCTTGGGGTGGACCATTTGCATGGCTTTGTTGTGCAACCACAAGGGCTGTGTGAAGAATTCATTCTCATAACGTAACAAGCGAGTTTGACCTAACTAGAGTTTATGGCTTGTTGTGCTACCACAAGGTCATAACTCTAGAGGCTAAATGACTAAGAGTTGTAAGAGTTGCAACTGGCAATAGTTTCCTACCTATTAAGTAAGGGGTGATTTGTTGTGCTACCACAAGGCCATCACCATAAAGTTAATATGGTTTTAGTCCCCACTAGGATTTCATCGTGATATCCCGTCTTTGCATAATGAGGGTTATGCAAATTCGTCGATAATATGTGAGAGCATAAATTAGGATGAAAGACCATATCTTAATTTCATAAATGTAATTAAATTATATCTCAGTTGTAGAATACGATGATAAACCACCATTTGTATGGCATACTAGATGCCAAATAGTTTAATGGCTCACATTTCTTAGACTGGTTTAGAACTAAGAGAATTGTTCTCATAGTTGACCAATTAACTATCCTACTTTAGAAGTAGTTGTCTCCTAGATTATCTAATGATATGAAAGAAAGATAAGATCCTATCTTATAGACAAAATGCATTGTTTGTCTTAAACTAAATGTTAGTCTCTGTGAGACATAAATTGTAGAGACAACACGGATAGATGGATATGTGATCCATCATGGCTCATAGTGATGAGCTAACTAAAGACAGGTTAGAACAACAATACATCTTAATTACTTCTAGTTGGTGAGACCAATAGAAAGAAGTAAAATTGTTAGATAGAAATAGGATATAGTTAATAGAAAAAGAAGGTGATCAAGATAATAAAGCTAGAATAAGATAGAATTCTTACACTATCATGATGATGGTAAGTGGAAGAGGAAGTGTAAAGTGTATTGTATATAATGCAAAGGTAGAGCTTGAGAAGCTTCATGCATCCAAGTCATTGACACTTACTTGTTTTAAATATACACTTAATAGTATTAGATACTATGTGTATATCATAATATTAGATACTATGGATGCATCTAATGGTATGAGATACCGGATATGGATCTTATATTTACAAGGAGTTGTAGATGATGACAAGTAAATGAAGGCTTAATAAAGAAGATGTTGACCTACATATGAAATGGTGCAAAAGTTGCATCATTTAATAGCCTTATGGAGATGTCTTAATAATTAAGATTGCTATTATATCCTACTACAAGAACATTATATGATTTCCTACTCGAATAAATGTTGATTTATTCTAAGCTATGGAATTGATAGATGTTCTAAAAGATTGAATGGCAAAGTGTTTGCCAACCTCATGGCCGAAAGAATGAGAAATGATGAAGATTTTACCAGATATGCTGATAGGTGGAGGTCCATGGTAGAAAAGCTTACTGATTCCATTTCAGAACCAGAGCAAGTGAAGATGATCATAACCAATGCCACTCCAGCCTTAAAGAATATGCTGGCTTTGAATCACCCCACCTCCATGAGTGAACTCTATGAGAAGGCACGGTACATTCAGACATAGCTTAGGGACTCGCCTATCATGAACTTGTTTGATCCTAGACCCCGAGCTGTCAAGAAAACCACTTTTACCACAACCAGCCCAGTGACTGAGGGCGTAGTGACAAATGAAAATCTCAATACTGTAGGGAACCCACCTAGAAATTATCAACACCAGTTTAGGAACCCTCAACAAAATCAACCATTTAGAAATCCTCATCAACCTCAACCTCAACATCAGTTCCAGTCCTGTCAACAACACGCTCCAATCCCTCAGTGACCGCAAGCCCTAGTTACCCAACCACCGCGGCAACAACTGGCCAACTACAACTAATCACCCCCTCCCATGGCCTACAACCCCAAAAGGTTGGAACCAAGAGGAACCATTACCCGCCATTGCTCTACTCTCTCATGGACATCTTTAATGCACTCAGGGCGGCAGGACAAATTGCATTGCCAAGGGAGAAGTTGGAGTGGCCTCAAAATGTCAACACAGAGCGATACTACTATCCCCTGCGCATAGTCCTTAGATAGCTTGTAAATAGCCCCTACTTAGGTCCTCTAAATAGCCCCTCTGCTGGCCATTTGAACATGTCTCTACATAGCCTACTATTAGCCCCTGTGTTGGCCATTCAAACAGTAGCCAATTTGGCTCTTTGTTCATTGAGGAGGAGGGAGTGATGACCGAGTATTCTTGGATCCACAAGATGGGCCAAGTCTCTCTTGGGCGGGTGTAGACACGCAATTTTGGCCCAGTTGGAGAGTTCAAATTCTTGTTTTCATGGAGAATATTTAAAGCACATCATGTTTTCCGAGCAGATCAAGTTTCTGGCACATTCCGAATGGTGGGTCTATAGAGCAATCGAACAAGCCAAATGCCCCAAGAATAGGACACCTGGCGCCCTGTTTATAGGGCACCAGGCGCCCTATATATAGGGCACCTGGCGCCCAATTTATAGGGCACCTGGCGCCCTGTTTATAGGGCACCTGGCGCCCTGTTTATAGGGCACCAGGCGCCCTATAAACAGGGCGCCTGGAACCAAATCCGATCGATTTGACAGGCTGATTTGACCCCCCGCAGTGACTTGTCTTGTCGACCTGACAAACCTCATGATGCTAGCGCCCCATATACAGGGCGCTATGCCACATGGCACTGTTTCTCGAAAATGGCCAAAGTGCCCTCTTTTGGGCTATAAATAGAGCCCCATTTGGAGCTTGGAGGAGGTTCCAACTCCGTGCCACCCTAGAGCTCATCCAAAACTACGATTCTAAGCCACATTCACCCTCCAAAAGCCTCCAAATCGATCCAAAATCCTCCACCAAAAATCCTAAAACCCCCTGTTTCTGTCACCCAGAAATATGATTTTTCTCCAATTTTGAGAGCCCCTATCCGACTCTCCTCATACACCCAGCACCCAAACCACCTTCCACTAGCTTTATTTGCATATTGTCTACAAGAAGGAGCTCTTACTTTGTCCCGGAAGCCACCCAGCACTCCGGAGCGGCGCCGCGAAGAGGAGAAGAAAATCTGTTCGGGCCAGACTTAGTGCCCCGTATACAGGGCGCTTTGACCTTGGTCAACGCGCCCCATAAAGGGGGCACCTGCTCCTGGCGCCCTATATATAGGGCACCAGGAAGGGCAGAAGTTTGTTTCGTCGTTTTCGAAGTCCGATCGCCCGTTTAATCGAGTTCTTTTCGCCCTTTTTCGCTTTTGCATTGATCATCATGTTACTTAGCATGTCTTAGAGCATTTTTGCATTTCATATATGTTTAAAACCTACCAAAAATAGGGGTTGGGATCTCATCCCAATCCGGTTAGTCTCTTCCCATTTGTATGTTTGAATCTAAATTCGAGCACGATACTATGCTTTCGTTAGAACTAATGAAACCTTCACTTGTCTACATGTTTTCTTATGGACATTCTTAGGTAAATCCGATCGAGGCAGAGCTTCAACCGGATTGAAGGCAAAGGATTCACTAAGCTCTCTTCTTTCGGCCGGCCGAGAGAGGAGAAGTCGGAACTCAACAATCTCCCCGCTTCCGAAGGTACGACGGTCATCTTTCTATTTCATTTTCTTTCATTCACCATATTTTGGAGCCCTTGGTTCCTGGCGACCACACCTACATAACACACCACCCACCGACACACACCGAGGTGGGCATAAGGGTTCCGGGAGGGGGGATCCGCGGATGTCCCGTTCCGGGTGCTTACAGCGGGCTCTCAATCTTTCATTTTGGTAGGAGGAGAGACTATTGACTGGACATTCTTAGATCCACAAGATGGGCCAAGTCTCCCCCAAGAAAATTCTCAAATCCACCAAAACAACCCCTTTGTGTGGCCCCTTCTTCATTGAATCTCAAAAAGAGTTCCTCTATGGCCTTGAGATTCCCATTCCACTGTCCCTTGTGTAGTCCTTCCAAACTTGTCCTAAATTTGTCCCTTGTGCAGTCACTTTTCCATCCCTTCCAAACTGCATCTCCATAGGTCCATAACAACCCCTCTAAGGCCCCATTTGCCCACTGTTACAACAAGGAAGCAAGTGTAAGAAATAGGTCCAAACAGGTTGTAAAAACAAGCCTTGCTGGCCCTTGAAGTTCAAAATAGGCCATGCTGGCCATTGAAGCTTAAAACAGGTGTTGATCCGATCAAGGCTACAAACAGGTCCTTGTGAGGACTGGGTAGGGGTTGACGACCGGATCCCCTTAGCTTATATGATGGGTCAAGGGTTGACGAATCTGGTCCAAACAGGGTACAAAATAGGCCATTCCAGCCCTTGAAGATAAAAAAAGGCCGCTAGGGCCCAAGAAGCTTAAATAGGCTAACCGTTCCGACATGACATGAAGACCAGCCCACTATGCTGATGACACATGAAGTTAGCCCATTGAGCCTTAAGCATTTAAAATCAACCTTAATTAATTCATAACACGAAATGTTGAATTAATTAAGGAGTTAGTCCACAATTGGACGCTCCATAATTGGGCGACTAGTTCGGACACACTTTCGGTATGTTGACCTAGGCGTAGACATGAGACATACTTCCCACTGCAAATAGACCCATGCTATACGACACTATCAAACTCAACTAATAAAATTTTATAAACACACAACATAGTAGCTTATAGCCAATTGTAACCAAAGAATTCTAGTATAGTAAATGTAGACACATTTTTTTAAAGGTTAAACAAAAAGGGCAAACCACTAAAACCCATTTAGGCATCATAAGCATTACAACAAAGAGTTCCAACAATTAGAATGGCAATCCACTAAAACCTATTTTTGAGGGTTACAAAATGGTCACCAATTGTCGTAACATAGGTGAAAATTGCATATCAAAGTAGAGGAAGAAGCCAGCTAAGGTCACAAATTTCAATAGAAATGGTTACATCTTTTCAACATCCATCTTGTGGTCACTACCCAATCATCCAAATAACTACACACTTGCACTAAGATATGCTCTAAGTGGTTATAGCTCCCTTCAAATCATTTCTTATTCCTACTCAACCAAATGCTCCACAAAAAGCTAGCAAAATATATCCAACATTTGTGGCTACGTCCTTTTCAACTTCTAACTATTTTAGAAAACTTGGACCATGGATTTAACACTGCTCATATAATAAAAACATTAAAATAAAAAATAAAAAATATTTTCAAAAATTTTTATGATGAATTTTTATTATAATTTTTGAAATTTAAAATAAAAAATTTTCTATACAGTGCAACCAAACAGCCCCTTAGTCATGCTATAAGACTTTTCCTTGAGATAGCACTCCACGGCCTTCATGGTGCAGACAGTCTCTAGGTCGAAATGTCAGTTTGTCAGAGAAAAAAAAAGTAATTTGTCAATTATACAATATATGAGCTTCTCTCCCGAGATGAGGGAAGAAGGAATTGTCACTTTCTAGCGGTCTTCTCTGGCCCTGTGCTCAGGCACTATTGGAGGTCCTGGGCTTCCAGCGATTCTTCCTTCGTAGCTGTCTTCAAGGAGGGAGACTCCTTGCGGTTGGCTGCATCCTGCGACTGTGGAGGAACCTTCGGTGTATTCCTCTTCCAGAAGTGGTTGCTGGTTATACCACCTGAAAGTTTTAAGTTGGTAATCTCGTGAAGTGAAGTGGGAGCTTTTGATTGGAGTACATACCTTTGCTAGCACTTGTTGAAGGTTAGTTTATTGTCAGTTTGTTCTCGCCCCTCTGTCCCCCTTGGTTGCTTTTCCTTCTTCTCTATATGGCAGAGAGTAGCACCACATCACCCTGTGTAGATGAAAGCATCTTAAATCAATTCCAAGAATTGTTGTCCTTCCTAAACGTCCAACTCCGGTGCCCCTAAATAATATTCTTATCAACGATAGCCAAAGATGGAGGAAGTCAGTAATAGTTTCAATATTATCTGACAGAAAAACTAGGCCTGCTGGTTTAAAAGAGTGGATAGGGAAGATGTGGAACCCGGTTAACCCCTGGTCTCTTCTGGATTACCCAAATAATGCTTTCATTCTTCACTTACAATAGGAAGATAAGATGGATAAGATTTGTAGAAGTACGCCTTGGTTCTTTAGTAACAATCTAGTTCTTGTTGAGAAAGGTAGAGCCAACACAGCACCTTCTGAATATATGCTAAATAGAGTAAATTTATGGGTGAGAATTTATGATCTTCTTCAAGAACTGCTAGAAAAGGATGTTGTAATGTCCATTGTCTCACAAGTGGGAATTCCCTATCCTCCGGCCAAAGAAATTGTAGATGCATGGAGCTTGTGTGCCAGGATTAAGATATCTATCAAAGTCAATGAACCTCTACCTACTAAGGTTTCAATCATTTTACCAGATGGCACAGTTCGCTTCTTTGAACTAGCATTTGAAAGAATTATCCGATTTTGTCATTTCTGTGGCCTCTTAGGTCATGAACATAGTGACTGTGAGAAGCTACTGAAACATACAAAATTGATTATGCTAGAGCTGCCTATTAGTGTGCAGAATGAGCTGAAGGGGAAATTAATCTTCAAGTATGGTGATTGGATGTCTATAGTGGGAAGAGCAGCTTGCGGAGGGAGTAGGCCGGAGGAATTCAAGGTAGTAAAATTTTCTCACTTGAACAGGGAAGAGGTCCCAACGTCCCCTCATCAAGCCAATTTTAATCATGACCCCATCTCCACACCATTACAAAACACCAGCGGCACAAGTTACCTACCCCCACTCATTTGTCAAAGTAAGAGTCAAGGTAGAGTCACCCACTCCCTGCCAGCGGATAGACCACCTCATTTCAAAGATAGTACGCACTCACCATACTAGCAATATACTCAAGTCATGACTCCTCTGCAGACTATTTATGGCACCAGTCAGAATTCTTGTCAGTATGCACCAGTTTTTGTGAAAACGGAAGAATCTCCTCACAAGTACAATTTCGGAGACCAGCTACAATCCTAATTGGCAGTTAGTTACGGGTCACCAATCGGGGAAAATAGTAAATGCTGAGTTAATGGGCCAGTCTGGGAAAGTTTCAGGAACAGCTAGGGGTGGGCACGGTTCGGTTTGGTCTGATTTAGACCATTTTTTTCCAAACCGAATCAAACCAAATCACCCTCTCAAACCGAATCGAACCAAACCAAATCAATTTTGTTTGGTTTGGTTTGGTTCGGTTTAAATCGAAAATAAATAAAAATATTTAAATTAATTATTTTTTACATATATATACTAAATTTAAAGTTAGAAATAATGAAAATAAAAATTATTTTATTATGAAATTTATAAAAATATCATTTTTATTAATACTATACTAGTTTTTTATTTTTTTTTGATTAATTCGGTTTAAATGGTTTGGTTTGGTTTAAATCGGTTTGGAGATTTTCCAAACCGAACCAAACTGAAAGGGGGTCCAAACCGAACCAAACCGAACCTAATGGGCTGGTTCGGTTTGGTTTCTCGGTTTGAACCGTTTTGTGCCCACCCCTAGCAACAACTTTACATGAGATATGCCCTTTGTCAAACTTGGCCCATATAACACCTTTATCCATTAGATCAAATCCAAAGTAAGAGTCAAGGTAAGAGTCACCCACTCCCTGACAGCAGACAGGCCACCTCTTTTCAAAGACAGTACGCACTCACCATACTGGTAGTTTGCTCAAGTCATGACTCCTCTGCAGACTATTTATGGCACCAGTCAGAATTCTTGTCAATATGCACCAGGCTTTGTGAAAACGGAGGAATCTCCTCACAAGTACAATTTCGGAGACTAGCTACAGTATCCTAATTGGCAGTTATTTACGGGTCACCAATCGGGGAAAACAGTAAATGCTGAGTTAATGGGCCGGTCTGGGAAAGTTTCAGCAACAACTTTTCATGAGGTATGCCCTTTGTGAAACCCGACCCATATAACACCTTTATCCATTAGATCAAATACAAAGAGACTAATTCTCAAAGAAAAATTGAAGAAGAGCTCTAGGAGGAAAATATTTTTCGAAAATATTGAGCAGAAGGGTACAGATTTAGCTAGTTCATCTCAGTTCATGGATCAATCTTGGGACAATCTTTCAAGGGTAGACGCAGCTGACCCTAAAGCTTCTACAAATTCTAGCCTGGATTATTTCAGATTGAGGGGCATTAAAAACTTTTATTTTGTTCCATCCAAACGTAGAGCCGGGGTTCTCTAGATTTGGTGGACTGACAGCTCTCGACACTCTGGTTCAGTGTGAGTCCTGGTTTGGAAGTGTTGTTTGGGATCGTAGCCAGGTTTCTAAGTTTTTGCTGATCACTACATATGCTCCTAATAAGCACTGTGATAGGGTGGTTATGTGGGATAGTATGTCAGCTCTTATTAGTGACTTGAAGCTACTTGCCTGCTTAATTGGGGATTGGAATGTAATCCGATTTATTCATGAGAAATGGGGGGAGGGAATTCACCCATCATAGGTCACTGAGCCCATTTTGAAGACTTTATTCAAAGGAACAAGTTGGTTGATCTCAGACATAAAGGGCCAGTCTTTACTTGGTCAAATAGAAGATGATTCCAGCATAACATTCGTGAAAAACTTGATAATTGTATGGCCACTATGGATTGGCTGAGCAAATACCCAACTTCAAAGTTATCTATTTTGCCCACTTATTATAGCGATCACACCCCTCTATTGCTAAACACAAATCCTCCTACTGTGAAGAGGAAGAAAACTGGTTTAAAATTGAATCTACTTGGTTCAAGCATCAAACTTTCAGACCCCTGTTGTTCTCGCTTGGAACTAGGAACCTAAGTTGGTGGAGAATTATGATGACAAAATGAAAATCATCAGAAGAGACTTGATCCATTGGAAAAAGTTTGAACTGGGGAACGTTCGAACACAAATTCAACAAATTAAAAAACAACTTGGTTATATTCATGACATCCCTATTAATCAAGAAGACATTGATAATCAAAATAAGCTGGAAAAATAGCTCAATTGGCTGGAGGACATGAATGAAGCTTACTGGAGACAAAGGGCAAAAGTTCATTGGTTCAACTTGGGCGACAAATGCACAAAATTTTATCATATGAAAATCCTTAATTGTAGAAGATGGAACAAAATTTCGGGGGTGTACAAACCTAATGGAAGCTGGTCTAGTAAATGGGAGGATATCAAGAATGTTTTTTACTCCTACTTTTCTTTCAATTATTCCCCCCATGGTATGATTTTGGGTTGTGATAACATAAACTTGAATTTGCCCACTGTGTCTAGTGCTCAAGCTGACGGCCTTATTACACCATTTACTGAACTTGAAGTCAAAATGGCACTTTTCTCTATGAAACTGGAGAAGAGCCCAGGCCCGGAGGGCATTCCACCTATTTTCCTTCAAAATCTTTGGCCTAACATTTGTATGGAACTTGTGGCACTTATGAATAATATGTTGGAAACGCACAAAGTACCCCCAGGTCTGAATCATACACTCATTTCTCTTATTCCCAAGAAGGAACATCCCACCTCCCCTAAGCATTATAGGCCTATCAGTCTATGCAATGTTATTTTCAAGATATTTATGAAACTTTTAGCTACCAGAATTAAGGTCTTGCTACTAGACTTAGTTTCTGAACATCAATCAGCTTTTGTTCCCAGCAGAGGTGGAGTGTATAACATCATTTTGGTTCAGGAAGTTATCAATTCTTTCAAGCACAAGCAGGGCAAAACAGGGTATTTCCTCCTGAAATTGGATATTACTAAAGCCTATGACAGAATTAAATAGTTTTTTATTCATCGGATACTGGAATGTTACAGTCCCCCCCCCCCCAAATTGATTAACATCATCATGGAATGTACTTCGTCTGTCACTTATTCTCTCAATTTGAACGGTCAAAGATCAATCAAACCTAAAAGAGGGATTCAGCAAGATTGCCCCCTTTCACCCTATATTTATATTATTTGTGTTGAAGCCCTTACTTGCAATATCAAGTCAGCAGTTGAACAAGGCTCCTTTTATGGCAGGGGGACCTAAAATAACTCATATCATGTTTGCCGATGATATTATTATTTGCGGGGGGGCGAAGGAAGAGGAAATCAGGTCCTTATTGGATATTCTTAACAATTACCAACACTTGTCTGGTCAAGAAATCAATTATCACAAATCAAATATCACTTTCAGTAAGAATGTTCTATTGCACTCTTAGCAACATTTCTGCAACATTTCTTGTTTCCCCTTGGCACCTCACTTTGAAATTATCTGGGTATCCCTCTTTATTGCTCTGACAGTCGGGTCAACCATTTTTCCTGGTTAGTGGAGAATTGCCAAAGGAAGTTGGCGAGGTGGAAGACCGATTTGCTGTCCACAGGTGGCAGAACAACACTTATTAAATCCACCTTAGGTCAAATTCCAATCCATACTATGGCTGTTAAAAGAATTCCTAAGGGGGCAATTAAGAGATTGGAGAGAATACAAAATAAATTTTGGTGGGCACATTCAGAAGTCGGTAAGAAAAAAATCCACTTTTGCAACTGGGATTCCATAAAACAACCAAGATGTCTTGAAGGATTAGGTAACATAGATTATTCTGATATGAACTTAGCCCTTATTTTGAAGTTAACTTGGTCTTTCATCCATGACACCCAGAAATGGTGGGTTAGGGTCCTTGACTCTAAATATTTGAGAAAAGAAAATTTTTGGGACGCTAAAATCAAAAGCTATCATTCAGATGTTTGGAAGAATTTGTTAAAAGCTAGAGATATTTTGAACACTACTTTTTTATGGAAAATTAATGACAGATCCAGAGTTAATATATGGAAGCAAAGGTGGATTCCAGACAGAATGGGGCCCCCGGTGTTAAAAACTAATCTTACTCAACCCCCAATTCTGGTTAGCAAATTACTTTCTGATGGGAACTGGAAGAAGGAGATGTTGGATAATTATTTTGACTCATTCTCTATTACCAAGATTTTACAAACTCCCATTCATCGGGACATACACCAGGATGTTATTATTTGGCCTTACACTTAGAATGGCCAATTCTCCACTAAGTCAGCATATAGGTTTCTTCGGGAAAGGAAGATCCCTCCTAGTTCCTCAGATATGGATATATGGAAAGTTCTTTCGAAACCAAAGATTGCTAAACTTTGTCCACAAAAGATCATTACATTTATATGGAAAGCTCTAACAGACTTACTTCCAACATACTAGGAAATTTCAAGGAGGTGCCCTCAGGTGGTGTAAGGAATCGTCCATTAAAATTTGGTGCAGCGGAAGCGACGATTCCTATGGGTTCCTTTAGAATCCGTCTCAATCAAAACCGAACGACGAAAACCGAAAACCGATCAAATCGGGTTCGAATATACCTGATAGGGATTCATATAATCCCATGGAGAGGAAGGAGATGAGCTTCTCAAGCTCTACTAACCGTTCAAGTGTCCGGTCTCCAGCAGTATCCACACGGACTTCATCCTCCAGCAGGTTCTCCCTTCGCGCCGGCCTCGAGAACTCTTCCCGAACGGAGCTCCATCGACCATGGACACCTTCTAGAGAGAGGAAGAGGTAGGGAGGAGACTTGGGACGTGGTTTTCACCCTTGGCTTGATGGGGTTTGGCTGAAACCATTAGTATTTATAGAGAATTATGGAATTTTTCATAAAAACCTAAAATCTCTATAAATTACGTCCTTGCCCCTGTACTTGTGGATAAGTCCTTTTGTGTGTGACCCACTAGGCCCAATAACCTATTTGGTTGAGGCCTAAATAAAATAGAACAATTATATTTAATTTAATTAAATCCGTTATCCGATAACAGATTAATCGGCCTACCGATCATGAAGGGTACAAGCCACATCCCATGATCCCAAATGGCTATGGGGATAATATCATCTCCATTGAGCCTTTCCATCATCAGTTACCACATGGATATAAACCCTCATCCATCCAATGTCCCGGTCGGAAAGGAGTACGGCATCGACTGTCAACTCCTTAGTGTCCCGACTCTATAGGATCCTGTACTCGGAATTGGATCAATTGGAAAACTCCTTTTCCAATTATCCTATCTACCCTGGCCAGGGATTTAAAGTACTATCCCATAGGACATTCACTCTCACTTACCGAGAGTGGATGATCCCTTGTTGTCCGCTCAATTGCCTCCATCGGATTTTCCTTGTACCCGATCCATCGCTATATAGGACCATCTAAATTGTGATCCATAAGTCAATGGTCAAAGCACAAGTTCCACCCAACAAGGCATCTTTGGCGACTCAGGTCAAAGGTCCAACCATGCAACCGTGATGATAGAAATCCCTGATAGACAGTTCGGTAAGATACCATTCAGGGTTTCTAATTCGGTCAGTTCAGTGAACTCATTCAACTAATGAGCACCTGCATGTGTATCTCAGTGTCTCCACACTAATGACCAATGAGATCGGTCGTCCTCATCACATGAAAAGACATCACATACACTAGTCTATCCGGATCCTTGATGTCCCGTCTCAAGTATCCTATGACTAGGAACATTTAGATCAAATACCTCTAGATGATCAATCTCATTATCATGATCTCATCATGATTTTATCATCATTGTATTTGATCAAGGACTTCATTATTATATTCGCATCTAATAAGAGCTTATAATGAAGATTTGCCTAATTAATTGAATAAGATATTTCTAGAAATGTCGAATCATATCATATATGATTGGCTTGTAGGGCATACATTTCTATCAATCTCCCACTTGCACTAAAGCCAATCACCCATCTGGCTGATCTATATCGGCTCGAGGTGAAGCTCAAACACTCTTTGAGTAACTGCTTGATTAGTGGATCTGCAATGTTATTAACGGTAGATACTTTATCTTTAATTATATCTCTATAAGTTGCAATCTCTCTGATTGTATGGTATCGCCACAGAAGTTCTAAACTTCTGATGAGACATCGGCTCTACTCCATTGTTTTCTCAAAACAATGATACCCTTTCAGAGAAAATTGAGACAATCCCATATCAAATATATAGATGAAAAACTTCATCTAGACTACTTCTCAAGTAGTGTGCAACCACTATGTAAACTTGTTTACATATGTTGTAGAATTTACAGTGTTCTATCACATAGAACTCTTTCAACTCACTGCACCACCATTATTCTGACTTAATATCAAACTTATTTGATTAGAAGCTTGTGTTTGTAAAACTACAAGACTTCAAGTCTTATCCTCCAGTGTATAGAGATACATTCTCAGTGCTTCTCAAGTACCAAATGATATATCTCTAAACTATCCAATGACTCTCACTTGGATCTTCTTGATGAATGCTCATAACACTTAGAGCATTAATCACATCATGTACGTAGCATCATATAAATAATAGACCTTATGACAAAGGCATAAGGGCTCTATTTATGTGATCTCTTTATCTTTCAAGGAGTCTATAAAGACAACACTTTACAGAGATCAACTCCACACCACATAGGTAAGAAACCTATCTTGGAGTTTATCATGTCAAACCATTTGACTATGGTGACTACGTACATTAACTGGGCATTGATTTTAGATCTATCTTCATAGATCTCAAAACCCAAATTGTGTTTGGAGGATCAATTTGATAGCTAGGTTCACTTATGATAACACACCTACTTCATTCTTAATGAGTAGTATGTCATCAACATAAAATGTCAAGAAAGTAACAGCACTCCCACTTATCTTGTTGAATACACAAGGCTCCTCTTCGTTCTTAACGAAGTCATAAGATTTAATCTCATTAAACCTTATATATGATCTATGGGAAATTTTACTTTAGTCCATAAATGAACTTAATACACACTCTTCTTGGATGTTATTGGGATTTGATTCCCCATATTTGTATCATATACACCTATTCCTCAAAATACTTTAGAGGAACACTATCTTAACATCCAATTAGCTTATCACATAATCATAGAGTGTAACAATCAGAATCCGAATGGATTAATCCATGGAATAGGTAAAAGATCTCATCATAGTCAACCATTTGACTTCAATGATATCCTTTTCAACTATTCTCACCTTTGAAGGTATCTACCTTCTAATCCACTCCAATCTATTCTTTAGTGATCCATTTATTCCTTATGGATACTATATCCTTAGGTGGATCTATCAAGTTTTAAACTTGATTAGAATAGATAAAGTTTATATCGGATTTTATTCTCTTTTCCCATTAATGAATCAATATCTCATATTGGTTCTATATAGATCCTAGGATCAATATCCTTATTATCTTATGCCTTATTTCATCTATCAGAGATATGTCTCACATATCTCTTAGGTAGAATGGACACAAGTAAAGACCTATCATTAGTCCTTGTGTAATTATTAACTAGCACCTTAATAGAAGTGTTATTGGGTTGTGGGACTGGAACATCTTCCATATATATCTTCTACTATCTTTCTTAAGAAGGAACTTTTCCTTTAGAAATATAGTGAGCTGAGCAACACATACCCTTATACATAAGGGTCGTATATTTAATATCCAAAAGTTTCCTTAGGATATTCCACAAGACAACACTTCATAGTCTTATATTCTAACTTGTTAGAGTTATACTTCTTCACCAGGTCGGACATTCCGAAACCTTAACTTGCTTAAGGTCAAGTTTTAACCCCTTTTCCATATCCTATATGGAATAATCAGAACAGACTTAGAAGGTACCTATTAAGATCAAGTGGTTATAATGAGTACTTAACCAAAATAGACAAAGTGGAAATTTTGCAAAGCTTGTCATTGTTCATATTATGTCTTACATAATATGACTTCTCATTTTAGCTACTCAATTAAGCTAAAATGTGTAAAGAGGTGTCCATTAGATTCTATTATCCTTCAATTATATGTGAATTATGTACTTAAGTATTCCTCTCTTTGATCTCATCAAAGAGTTCTAATACTAGTTCCATTAGTATCTCTACTTCATTCTTAATCTCAGATAATTTCTCAAAGGTCTTAGATTTGTACTTCATAAAGTACATGTATCCATACCTAGAGACATCATCTTTGAAATAATGAAGTAGAAATATTCTTCTTTAGCCTTACTAGATATGGGCTAACATACATCTAGATGTACGAGTTCTAATAACTCATTAACCCATTCTCCATGTCTATATAAAGCTAAAGTGTAGATTGATCTAAATCAACCCATTTCCTCTTAAAAGGAATATTCACACATAACATGAGAGCTAACATATCAAATATGATTAAACAATTCATTAAGCTCTCACTGGCAAACACTTTGCCATTCAATCTATTAGAACATCTATCATTTCCATAGCTTAGAATAAATCAACATTTATTCAAGTAGGAAATCATATAAAGTCCTTGTAGAAGGATATAATAGCAATATTAATTATTAAGACATCTCCATAAGGCTATTAAAGAATTGCACCTCCCACTAATAATGATGCAACTTTTGCACCATTTCATATGTAGGTCAATATCTTCTTTATTAAGCCTTCATTTACTTGTCATCATCTACAACTCCTTGTAGATATAAGATGCATATCTGGTATCTTATACCATTAGATGCTTTCATAGTATCTAATATTATGATATACACATATAGTATCTAATACTATTAAGTGTATATTTAAAACAAGTAAGTGCCAATGACTTGGATACATGAAGCTTCTCAAGCTCTACCTTTGCATTATATACAAAACACTTTGTACTTTCTCTTCCACTTATCATCATCATGACAGTGTAAGAATCATGTCTTATTCTGGCTTTATTATCTTGACCACCTTCTTTTACTATTAACTCTCTCCTATTTTTATCTAATGATTTTACTTCTTACTATTGGTCTCACCAACAAGAAGTAATTAAGATGTATTGTTGATCTAAGTTGCCCTTTAGATAGCTCATCAATATGAGCCATGATGGATCTCATATCCATCTATCCATGTTGTCTCTATAATTATGTCTCATAGAGACTAACATCTAGTTTAAGGCAAACAATGCATCTTGTCTATGAGATAAGATCTTATCTTTCTTTCATATCACTAGATAATTTAGGAGACACCTACTTCTCAAGTAGAATAGTTAATTGGTCAACTATGAGAACAATTCTCTTAGTTCTAAACCAGTATAAGAAGTGTGAACCATTAAGCTATATGGCATCTAATATGCCATACTAATGATGGTTTATTATCGTATTCTACAACTGAGATATAATTTTATCAAAATAACATTGCAAACATTCATTAAAATTAAGATATGGTCTTTTATCCTAATTTATGCTCCCACTAATTTTCGACAAATTTGCATAACCCTCATTATGCAAAGACGGGATATCACGATGAAATCCTAGTGGGGACTAAGACCCTATTAACTTTATGGTGACAACCTTGTGGGAAACACAACAAGTCATCCCATACTTAATAGGTAGGTAACTTTTACCAATTGAAACCCTTGCAATTCTTAGTCATTCAGCCTCTAGAGTTATAACCTTGTGGGAAACACAACAAGCTATATACTCTAGTTAGGTCAAATCCGCTTGTTACGTTATGAGAATGAATTCTTAACATAGCCCTTGTGGGAAACACAACAAGGCCATGCAATGGTCCACCCCAAAGTTCGGCAAATGCCTTGGCCATGATCACCAATCCCTTGCTGAATGAGTCTTGTGGGAAACACAACAAACCCATCCAATCTAAGATTGGCTCATCAAGACCATAACAACGGAAGGCTACGTGAGTCATTCTTAATGTCACACGTTTATCAACCTAATTATGACAAGGAGGGATTTTATTTTAGTCTCATCAATAATATGTGCTAAGTATATATAATACCTTTGGAATATCATATATCTAAGGTATAACCAGTAGCACACATCCACATATCAAATATGCACAAAATCAGGTGATCATGGACTTAACCCTAAGCATGCACCTAAGGCACCCCTATAGGTGCAAATCCTTGCTTCAGATGCTTGAGTTGGCATGCTCCCACTTCAGAAGGGTGCTTCTCCAAGTGGTCCCGCTCTCCAACCTTCCACGAACCAGCTTCTAACTCTTACAAGCGGCTTAAGGGTATGCAGACCCACAAATGTACATAACTTAATAAGAAACCTTGGTTTTAACCAAGGGGAGTACATTAATGGAGGGAGGTAGAATGTACAATCAGATTGTATAGAGAGAGAGGAGGCACACGCAGGCCCCATTTAATAACATAACCAACATAATTAAAAGCAATCACAAGCCAAGCACAATTAAGTCCATGATCACCTCCATACACACACTAACATTCATCACATGAACATAGAGCGCATACGTGATAATTATATGAGATATATCATATATATCAGCATAAAATTATATAATTTATTTTGAAATTCTCAATTTCATGCATGTCGAATTTTCATGAAATAAATAACATGAATATAACATGACAACAACATATAAACAATTTATATGAAATGAACATACAAAACTAAACTATTTAGAACATTCATGCATTCCCAATACTGTGCAAGGTCAGAAATTAATGTCCCAATTTATATTCTGTAAAATCTCATTTTACAGAATTAATTAAGACACTAATAATTTAAGTTAAACCTTTAAAATAATTTTAAAGTTTAACCATGAGTGAATCTATGTAAATAGAACTAAATATCATATAACATGTCATTAAATACTTTAAAACATTTTAAATAATATTATAGAATTTTTAAGAATTTTTATGGAATTTTATGGCAATTTTTAGGATTTTTCTATGATTTAAACAATTTAAAATCATTAAATAAATAATGTGGCGCATTGCGCCGCGAGCGGCGGCGCACTGCGCCCGTCCGGCGTGCGCCACTCCTCCAGCGCGTGTGTGCCGACCGCCGGTGCGCCGGTCGCCTCCCCGAGCAGGTACTGTTCATCCGGTGGAGAGTTAATCTCATTAACTCGGGCATATCTCCCTATACCGGACTCCGAAAAATATGGAAAAATATGCGTTGGAATCCTTATCGAATAAGGAATCCAAAACAGTCGGCCTCTTATCCAGTAAAAATCTCAGTCGACCGAAAATTGAGGAGGAAGAGGCGGCGGTCACCCAAATTCCGTAGCAGAAATCTCTATTTTGCAACGAGGATAACTCCTTATCCAGGAAGCCAAATATTCTCCAAAAATACAATTTAGAATCCTATCATATGAAGTTTCCAAATATGTATATATCCCTTCATAGAAAAATTCTATATCAACGGGAAATCAGGAAGAAACAAGTCGGCGCCGCCAGATTCCGCAGAACCCTAGTTCGTCGGAAAACTCAAAAATTCTCATCCTCCGCCGTCGTTCAAAGCTGGATATCAAAGGTAAAGGTTAGGTAATCATATTACCCATCTCCCGAACCTTTTCCAAGCCTCAATTTCTTCTATGGACGGAGATTTCACAAAATCCCCATATCCGGGTATCGGTTCGAGCATGACAGAAACACCAACTTTTGAGGCTTCTCCCGAACACTACAGATATCCAAACTTCAAAAGGTTTGCGGCGTTGGAAAGCCCTACGTCACTAGATTCCACCAAGGCTAACCAATCTATTATCTGAGTCATACACAGAATATGGTGGCCTCGTCAAAACAGACGTTTGCACAGATTCGGGAACACATAAATAACATAAAATAATGTCGATTCGACGTCGGTTTCGACCGAGACTTGAACCGGGCTCTGATACCACTGTAAGTAATCGTCCATTATAATTTGGTGCAGCGGAAGCGACGATTCCTATGGGTTCCTTTAGAATCCGTCTCAATCAAAACCGAACGACGAAAACCGAAAACCGATCAAATCGGGTTCGAATATACCTAATAGGGATTTATATAATCCCATGGAGAGGAAGGAGATGAGCTTCTCAAGCTCTACTAACCGTTCAAGTGTCCGGTCTCCAGCAGTATCCACACGGACTTCATCCTCCAGCAGGTTCTCCCTTCGCGCCGGCCTCGAGAACTCTTCCCGAACGGAGATCCATCGACCATGGACACCTTCTAGAGAGAGGAAGAGGTAGGGAGGAGACTTGGGACGTGGTTTTCACCCTTGGCTTGATGGGGTTTGGCTGAAACCATTAGTATTTATAGAGAATTATGGAATTTTTCATAAAAACCTAAAATCTCTATAAATTACGTCCTTGTCCCTGTACTTGTGGATAAGTCCTTTTGTGTGTGACCCACTAGGCCCAATAACCTATTTGGTTGAGGCCTAAATAAAATAGAACAATTCTATTTAATTTAATTAAATCCGTTATCCGATAACAGATTAATCGGCCTACCGATCATGAAGGGTACAAGCCACATCCCATGATCCCAAATGGCTATGGGGATAATCTCATCTCCATTGAGCCTTTCCATCATCAGTTACCACATGGATATAAACCCTCATCCATCCAATGTCCCGGTCGGAAAGGAGTACGGCATCGACTGTCAACTCCTTAGTGTACCGACTCTATAGGATCCTGTACTCGGAATTGGATCAATTGGAAAACTCCTTTTCCAATTATCCTATCTACCCTGGCCAGGGATTTAAAGTAATATCCCATAGGACATTCACTCTCACTTACCGAGAGTGGATGATCCCTTGTTGTCCGCTCAACTGCCTCCATCGGATTTTCCTTGTACCCGATCCATCGCTATATAGGACCATCTAAATTGTGATCCATAAGTCAATGGTCAAAGCACAAGTTCCACCCAACAAGGCATCTTTGGCGACTCAGGTCAAAGGTCCAACCATGCAACCGTGATGATAGAAATCCCTGATAGACAGTTCGGTAAGATACCATTCAGGGTTTCTAATTCGGTCAGTTCAGTGAACTCATTCAACTAATGAGCACCTGCATGTGTATCTCAGTGTCTCCACACTAATGACCAATGAGATCGGTCATCCTCATCACATGAGAAGACATCACATACACTAGTCTATCCGGATCCTTGATGTCCCGTCTCAAGTATCCTATGACTAGGAACATTTAGATCAAATACCTCTAGATGATCAATCTCATTATCATGATCTCATCATGATTTAATCATCATTGTATTTGATCAAGGACTTCATTATTATATTCGCATCTAATAAGAGCTTATAATGAAGATTTGCCTAATTAATTGAATAAGATATTTCTAGAAATGTCGAATCATATCATATATGATTGGCTTGTAGGGCATACATTTCTATCAGGTGGATGATAAGTGTAAAATCTGTCTTCATAAATCAGAGTCTATTGAACACATGTTCTTTGAATGCTCCCGTAGCAGAGCCGTCTGGTTCGCTTCGCCTCTGGGTTTTAATCCCAATTGGGAAAGGGACGACCTCAAGTCTATAGTCTGTACATGGTTACAGTGGATGCTTCAAATAGTTGAAAATTTAATTTTCTTGGGGACTTTAGCTATTTCTATCCTTTGGCATTTATGGAAAGCGAGATGTGCAACCTCCATCAGAACCCTCAACATTAATCCTATGTGGATTTTCAAGATGGCGGTAAAAGCTGTAGAGTTCTTTGTGTCCCAAGTATGCCCCGTTACCCCGAAACCAAATGAAGTTACTTGGCATCCTCCGCCAGAAACACATTGTAAAATTAATGTGGACGGTGCCTCGAACGGTCATACTGGAGCTCTAGGTATTTTAGTTAGGGATTCGAAAGGGGGCTTAATTACTTGGTGCTCTCGGGAGTCCATTTTTGATGATCCTTAGTGCTGGAAGCTGAAGCCATACTTGAAGCCTGCTATCTGGACATTTGTAACTGAAACCCCGTGATTATCGAGAACGATGCCAAGTTGATCGTTGAAGCCTTCAACGGAACAGGCCCCGATTGTTGGAATGCTCATGACTTCATCAACTGCTGCCAACGCCGTGTGAAGGAGTGCCAGATCGTCGTCATCTTCAGACCTAGAGAGGCCAACTAGGCAGCCCACCTCATCGCTAAATGGGTGCTACAGTCGAACAACAGGTTTACTTTGTCGAGGCCCTCACCGCTCTTTTCATTTATCTTGGAACAAATCTTTAACGACATGCGGGCATCAAATGTACTGAACCGTATTTCAAAAAAAAGACAATTATACAATATATGGGCTCAATAAGCAAGCCTTCCAATAACAGAATGTCACGTTGCAAAAGTTCAATTATTTTATTTTACCGCGGTGGTCGTAATAAAATATAATTTTTAAGTCTACCATTGTAATTGTGTACTAATATCCTTGTTATATAAATATGAATATTCTATTTGTCAAAAAAGGAAAGAAAGGTCTTGTATCTTTCCTTCGCCGGAGATGGTCGCTCAGTTTCTCTCGAATATGAGCCCCTGACGTTTTGTTTTGCTTTCTTTGAACATAAGCCGCCGACGTTCTCATCTCACTAGACGGCAAACAGTGCGCAGCACATTTACTTTTTGGAAATTTTTTTTAAATAAGTATATTTTAATTTTTTTCCTAAAATAAATAAATAAATAAATAAATTTTAAAAATTAACATACATTTTATAAAATAAGATTATTTAAATCTAATTTTGACTAGAAAAATGAAGTCAGATGTGTCAGAAAGTGAAGTCAAAGTGGTTAAATACGACTTATAAAAAAATCACACGGTAAAATTGCGATTTCTGATACTGAAACCCGTGCGTCTAACAAGGAAGCAAAGCGCTGCGCCACTTCACTTTTTATGAAGGTTGAATTTAAAAAAAAAAAAGAATTGTTTGAATCTGATTTTAAGAAAATGTGTTAGTTTTGAATTTTTTTTTTGGTGTGCTAATTATTATTTTTTAAATGTTTGAGTTTGATTTTCCTTCAAATCTCTCTTCGCCGGGATGGACAGAAGGATAGGCAAGCGCAGTCCCTTGGTTTGCCGCAACCGCGAAGCAATGGCAAATATATATATTATTTACTTATTTATTGATATTTAAATAGTATTCACCGGAGGCTGCTGCCGGGTGACTACCACCGGGAAAGAGGACGGATTAAGCAAGCTGCGTGCGTCACCATGGGAAGAGAATTAACGTGGATGTATGTATGTATGTGGGCATTTGGCACGCGTGTCAGCTCGGACGAGGAAGCCCTTTCACTCGTGACCGATTGGGTTGGTCGGCCTCCTCCGGTAGAATTCCCGGTGAAACGGGCGCTAGAGATAGAGACGCAGCGAGAAGTGAACAAGTAGACGAAAGTGAGCTCGGCTGGGAGGCAGAAGCTAGCAGGGAGGACAGCTATCAGGCGACTTTCAGAGCAACTAAACAGAGAAGAGGGCAAAAGAAAAGGCAGAGGCCGGGGGCAGAAAGAGAGAAGGGAGGGTATCTTTATTCGCACTTTGGTCCCCGCCACCATGGAAGAAACTTGTACGTGCGTGCAAGTGCAAGCTTATTTCTTAGACAAGAACACAAGAAAACCCTTCAAATTATCAACAACAGGAGCTTCTCATGTTCCCTGCCTTTCCTTTCTCTCTGTATCATCAGCCTATGTACAGCGGAGAAAATGGGGAAAACCAAAAGAAGAGGCTGTTGCATACCAATAAAGAAGAAAGATGAAGCCTTTCTTATTCGACTGTTTCCGATTTGAAAATGATTATGTCGCAAAAGATTGGTGCCTTTCGGTGCTTCGGCGTATATCCGGTGGTACTGCGATCAAATGCTCCGGAAGATGGTTGCCTGCTCATTGTTTTTTTATTGTCTTCGGCTTCGTTCGATTGATTATTTGGAAGTGTTGAGTTCAATCTGCCCAAAAGCTGCAGAAATCTTCTGGAAATCCTTACCGTAGACGTACGAGGGGTGCAGCAGCAGCTGCTGCTCGCTCTGTTGCCAGGTGCCGAGCTGATCGCCAGTTGCAAATGGGTTCTCTGTTTTTACCTCGTCGAACAGTCCCCGGTCGTGGCTCAGCGCCGCCGCCGCAGGTGCGGGGAAGTTGCCGTGCAGGTAATCCGACCACTTGAGGTCCTCCGTCTCCCGGTCTGTGTTCAATTCCGGCAAAGGGAAGAGGGGGTTATCGAAGAAGGGGGTGCTGCTTTGCAGCTCAATGCTGCTGCTGTTGCCGGTGCTGCCGTCGCTGTTGGCGGAGGTGCCGGGACCCCAGAATTGGGCACCTTCGTCCGCCGTGATACAACCAGGCGGCGGGTTGAGATTGTGAGAAGGGAGGCAGCTGATCACGGGCTTGAGGTCCATCATCGGAGCCGGGAAGGCGGAGCTCGTCGTCGAGTGGACGTCGGCTGTCACCATGTCGTAGTTAAAATTCTGATTGAACCAGAAGATAGGGCTGGTGGTGCCGGCCATATACTGATGAGGAAGGTAAGCCGCTGCGTCCGACGGCCGGCAGATGGAGGAGGTGGAGCATTCCTGGATGAAGCGCTCCAGCGAGATCTCCTTGGGGGGAGGCGCCGCCGGAGAGCGCTTGTCCGGCGGTGAAACGACGGGTCGATTATGCTCGGTGGTGGGGAATGCCGCTGGTGCAGGCTGCGAATTCCCCGAGCTCGGTGAAGCCATGCGCTTGGGCTCGTGGGACGACCCGGAGGTGGCCTTGCCGCCGCCGTCCACGGCGCCGTCGACCACCGAGAGCGGCTTGTGGGTGATCGGATCGATTCCCCTCCGCTTGAGCGTCTTCTTGATGCTGGAATTCCACAGGTTCTTGATCTCATTGTCGGTCCTCCCCGGCAGCTGCGCTGCAATCTGAGACCACCTGCGTGATAAGAGTCAACCTTCTCTGTCAACTCCGGCCGATAGATTCGAGCAGAAGCCGACGCCCGGCGAAGAAGGGGCCGGGAGTCGCGAATTGACGGCGCGGTGTCTTCTTTAATTAGGTGTCCAACCTGTTGCCAAGAACTGCATGGAGCTCAATTATCAGGTCCTCCTCCTCCTGTGAGAATGCGCCCCTCTTGAGATCAGGCCTCAGGTAGTTTATCCATCTCAGTCTGCAGCTCTTCCCACATCTCTGAAGACCTGCGTCTCTCCTCCAAGTTCCAACGTTAGCTCCGGCCGAAGTCCGGTAAGAATTAAAGGGAGAGAGGACCGGGGTGCACTGCATTGGAGCGCGACGCGGCACAAAGAAAGATAAATATACAACGGACCTGCTTGCTTTGGCACGGAACTCCAGCAGCCGTGGCCGTACCTGGTGATGTGCCTCACCAGCTTCTCGTCCTCCTCCGGCGACCAGAGCCCCTTCCTGAGCTTCTGCTTGTAGCAGCAGGAGTGCCTCCCCATTCCGGGTACTTCTGGCGGGCGCCGGCGGCGGTGGTGTGGCCGCTTGAGGACGATGACGGGTCCTGGAGAAGTAGCTAGTGGCTTGGAGGGGGAAGCGGGGATGCAATTAAGAGAGGAGAGGATGCATCCCTAGTAGAGAGAGAGAGAGAGGGGCTCCCCTTTCCCCTTCTTATCCTCCTCGCTTTTGGAGGTATTTTACACTATTCTCCAAACAGGAGGCTGTGGGCTTTGAGGATACAATATCGGATAAGAATTATTGGCCCGTGGGATTATCCTCTCTGTGGCAGAACAGGCTAACGGTTGTACTTGGTAGATTTAACACGAAGGGAAGAACAAAGTGGTTGACCCGCAGAGTGCTGATCTTGACCTAATGCTTGATGCCCAAGTCAGTAAAAAAGTAAAAAAGTAACCTAGAGGAAGGTAACAAAGCGTAACCCTTGACAAACAAACTCCAACCCCACCAAGGTATAGAAGAGGAACAGCTTCTGATGTGGGGAAGAAAGCGTTTCAATTGTCAGGGCACATGGTTAGCCCCAAAAAACCCCCCATATTGCTACATCAAATTAAAATTGTAATACTTCTGAGAAAAGCAAGCAATATTTTAGAGAAAGAGAGAGATGAATAATCATGTGAAATTTTATGCGATATAAGCTGCTTCTTATCCGTCAGATAGAACAATGGTTGCCTCCCTTGTGATGCAAACGACTCAATAGACTCCTCCATAAGAATTTGATTAGAACTCTGAAAAAGAAGCTCAAAAGAAAAAAAACTCCAATCCGTAATAAGTTAAATGTGGATAAATTATTGCTTGATTCCATAAAACATACTTACAAATTTTGAAGTGTTTATTAATTATTTATTTTAAAAATAAATAAATAAAATATCAGGCATACAATATTAATTAATTGTATTAATTGATTTTAATCAAGCTACATAAGTCCGTGCGCTATGGTAAAACTTGAATTGGAGCTTAGAAAAAATTTATGCCCTATTCCGAAACTTGAACTCGAACTCGAACTCAACTCACTAAATAACAACTAATTAAACAATAGAGTAGTTAGCTAAACATACTTGAGCACAAATCAAGCATGTTCTCGAGCTCAAGGTGGAGTCTTTGCCCTTATCAAGGTTGGAAATAGCTTACGTGGTAAGTGTTGCTTCTTGACACTGTCACACTGGAAACAAGGCTACTGTGGGTATCAAGCATTGAAGTGGTACTGAAGGACAAGTCTCCTGTAATGATCAGGTGGGGTTATGGGCAATAAGGGTGTCCGGTTCGGGATAAATGAGATTGTTCTCATTTGCTAATAGCAATTACCGTCACGCTCCAGATTTTAACATATATAGCGGAATAATCTGACAACATGACCCATGAAATTAACTTTTCAATTACATAAGTTTGGAAAAAATGAAGACAAATTAGGTCCTAGTTCATAAATCCACAAATTCAAATTAAATACATTGCTATGCTACAATCTTTACAAAGCTAAATACCATCTAGACATAATGATCATCCAATTGCCTTTCAGACAATTGATTCATCATACTTTTGTTGCGCTAAACCTGAATATCTGAAAATTGATAAAAGGATTAAAATAAGTATGACAACTCAGTAGACACCCTATCACCCATCATATCGGATAGCCCAATAGCTCTAGATATTAATTAAATAGATACTCAGACCTACACTAATTATATACAAGTATAGAACTAGTTGATACATTAAATATTTGACTTAAACCATATGTTTTACATTGCTAACCAGCACCTATAAGCACCTAAAAATAACCTGGATCAAAAGGGATAACACATGCATAAACGCATACTACATGTTCTATATAATGGAATCACTGCAAATGAGACAAACCATGTATACACCATACAACATAACCTGATAATTGACAAAATAAAATGCATCACTAGACCACCTCTTCAATACCATACAATAAATGCACATATCCTCTAACGAAAGACCACATTCATAGCAACATGCAATATATGCACTATCCTCTAATAAATTTTTTTATTAGTAAGGAATGTATCATCTTACCACCTCCACTAGCTAACACCAAATCTACCATATATAGTAGTACCATATAGCTAAACGAAATCTCATAGTGCACCTAGGCAGTGGTGGCAAGTAAGATGCCCACAGAATCTGGGATCGAAGGATGCACCAGACGGTTTTAACCTCCGTTGCTCTCGGGTCACGACTAACTAGTCTGGTATAGTTATCTTTTATTTACATGTAATGCATCATGCATCCACACAACTCATGCCATGCCATGACCAATACAAGCAAGATCTATGAACATAAAATGAACATATATACAACTAATGCCATGTTAGACAACCATGCTCAATATGAACTAAAATGAGACAATATCCACTTATAAACACTTAAACATGATTAAACATGAATGTAATTAGATGCAGAAAAATTGATCACTATAACATCTAATCTTGTTAAACTTATCACCTCAAACTTAACAAGATTAATTTAATCTATTCATGCTAATATATAACCGGGTGACAAGCTAAAAGGATCAATATTACACTACTAACTAAGCATGATCTCATATACACAAATAAAGACATAAACACATATCATCACATGATACTACATACATCTATCTAACTAACCCATGCTAGCTCACCAACTAAAAAAAAACATAACTATACACACCATTTAATTAAAATGTCAGAATTTATGAATCATGGAGGATTTTAGCATATGGATTTAAAAATAACGAATAGACACATCAAGGATGCCTATCAGAAAGGCACTGAAAACTCAAATATCAACAACCGAAAATGACACCGAACGTTAGCGATGAGGTGCACAAATCGAACCAATCAAACAAGGTATCTCCCTCCACCAAGATTGTTGGAAAAGAAATAGAATAGGGGTATGCCATCAGATCAAGAGGGAAAAGAGAGAAGAAAATAAGAAGAATAAAATCATGAGAATAGGAGAGAGAGGGAGAGAGAGAGAGAAAGACTCATGATGGATAGGGGGTTCGGGGGCACAGGTGGCACAAATGGAGGCGGCACGCACGCTGCAGGGCTGGCCCACAATGTGCGGCCGCGGTTGGCATCGACGATGGCAAGGGCGGGAAGGCGTGTGTAGGCGGTAGGGTGGCGACAACACACATTGATGTGGTCGTATGTTGACACGCAAGAGACATAGCGATGCAGACGATAACAGGCGTGCGATGGTGCTGGGTGGGGATGATGAGGTAGCGATCGATGATGGCATGTGCATGGGGTTGGGCGGGTGACTACTTGTCGACGACAGAAGGGCGGGCGAAGGATGGACAACTATGACAGGTCACGTGTTGACCTAGTTGCTCGCATTGGCGGTGACATCGAAGAGATAAGAAAGGCGGACGGGCATCGACATGCGTCTGCGGGTGATAGCACACTAGGAGGCTCACGCAAGGCTGGTGAATGGGGTGAAGGCGGTGGGGGCATTGATGCCTAGAGGTGCACAATCGAGGTGCTAGCCACATGGACGCATGCGGGCGATAGGTAGCAGCTTCGATGGGTGATAGGGGGAGATGCGGCTGGTGATGAAGAGAGAGAGAGAGAGAGTGCTGATGATGCACCCAAGAATATAAAAAGGAGCATTCAGAGGGAGAGAAAAAGAAGGAAATAATTGGCTTTGCGAGGAAAAGAAAAGGAACTAAAAAGAGGAGGCGGCGGACGATGTAGCTAGGGTATGGGAGGGATAAGAATGAAGAGAGAATAAATAGGAAGAGATAAAATAAAAAATAAATAATTGAATAACACCTAATATAAAAAATACAATGATCCACTAAATTAATAAGACACAATAATAAAACCACTTACTTATCTAGGGAGTCTTATTAAAAATAATTTGAGCACACAATGAAACTAATTAAAATCACTTTGATAATAACCTAAATAGTGCTATAAAAATCTGGAATGTTACAACTACCTCTTTTTGTTGTTCTGCTAGAAATGATCGAATCTAGAGTAAAATTGGGTCAATGGCAAACGAGCTGAGGTAAGGATCAGATAATGAGATAATGATAGTAATTTCTCTCCATCAAGTAAGAAACAACTCTTTATGATCTCTGTATAAATAATAATCTCTACTTTTTGGGAAAGGGGTGAGAAGGATAATTTGCACGATCTCTTTGTTTCCATATGCACCCAAATACAGCCTTGGTCATTTAGAGTAAAAAAGCTCACGTAATACCATTCACAAGTGAGAAATAGGCCTGGTAGAAATAAACACTCCTAAGGATGAGTTCATATTTCAAGTCGCATATATGTGATATAACCATAACATGGAACTTAGTTTAATGATCTTGTAATTTAACTTACAAACTTTAATGATATAATAATTGAAGCAATCTTGACTTGGTCCATGTGCTTCTACCTTGTTTTGGATGTTAAAATTGAGATTTTAACTATCAATTATCACTATGCCAAATTTGGGTCTTACCCACTAAAACATTGCTAGTAGATAAATGTATCTTTTACCTACACTATATACTTACTAAATAATAATCTGTAGGTAAATATATAAATACCTATGAACTTCCTATGGACTAACCTCTATAGGTAAATGTTATAAGCAAAAAAATAATATAATCTGTTCATTTGAAATACATTGATGGTTGTGATCCACCCACACATTAACATATACTAACCCTACTGAGTAACCATTGCCTCCTCGAACAACCCCCAACGTGCACACCCTCGATCTGCTTCTCCATAATGAATCCACTCTCCCTTGTAGCAACTAGTGAGGAGACTTCACTCTCCATCACAGCAACTACGAGCCTACAAGGCTCCATCAGTGACTAGCTTCAGTGACCCCTACCTCTAGTCCATGCTCTCCATCTTCGGTGATTGGTGACTAGTGAGGTGAGCCCTAGTTAAACCTCAACATCATTTTTGGTCTCCACTCCATGCTTGGCCTTGCCTCCTCTTCTCTCTCATTCCTACCTGCTCACCCCAAGTTAGGTGTCCAATGGATTGCAAAGATGAAATGTCTAAATGAGAGCAAGACTCCAACCACTAATGGCAACATTATGTTCATCAGACTGTGGTTGATTGGCTAGGCCTTGTGCTTCTATGCTTCCTAGGGAGTATGCACTATGCCACTGTGGAGATGGAACAAGAGCAAGACACCAACATACGCCACACCATATCAATCTTATGCTTACTTGTGGGCATGTGGCTATGGATTGAAATGCCAATGCTGACATCTTGTTCTAAGAATTTCATGTCTCTCTTACCCCAATCTCCCTCTCAATCTGGTTTACTTATATCATTCTCTTTCTCTCACATTCAGCAATTTGTATTTTCAAGTTCTATACGGCTATACCTAGCCTATGCCACCAATAAGTCTCTCTTACAAATATTTTATTTTGTAAGTAGACCTTTCAAAATGAGATTCATCTATTACAAAAGTAGTCTAATTTTCTTTACTTTGAAACACTAAATAAAAGAAGATAGAATTGAGGATAAGAAAGATTAAAATGAGAGAGGGACAAACGACAAGTATAATTATTAGCTTCCTTATGCTTATGATATATATTATTTTTAATACATATTACATGCTATATAGATTGAATTGAACATGCTCCAACAATCTTATTAAATGCATTCTTTTTTTTTCTTCATACATAAGATTGTTTTTTAGCTATTGTTTTGACCATATGTTTGTGAATACTTTTAGGTGCTTTTATCTAGATTGTTGATTGGATTTATCTTGTGTCACTTTGAAAATAATTTAATGCTTATACCACAAATTTTTTTTACAATATTTACTTAATCTTCATTTCCTATTTAGATGCGAGTTCTTTTGTTTAACCCCTGCCATATGGGCCTACCAATCATCTTGACCTTTCTATGGTTCTTAATCTGTTAATAACCTTAGTATAGCCAATGTCTAAGATGATGATGATGTAGATGGCCCATTTGGCTCTCAAATTTAATAAGGTGTATTTCTTTTGCCATTTCTTCACATCACATGCTTGGTCAATTAGGTCCTTGGATCATTTATCGAGCTTTGAGATCAATGATTGGATAAGTTGCTTGTTTTTAGTATTGCCATTGCCTTGATCTAACTATCCAAAATGGCTAGTCTATGATATAGTAACAAAGATAGATAGTATCGTCCTCTACCACCCTTTAGTTGCATGACTTATTGTTTGTCTACCTTTCTCTTTTTAGATTGGTTGTTGTTTGTTGCAATTTCCTATGGCATTAGACTAGCTTGCAAGTTATCTATAGTCCTAATTTGGAATTCAACATAGTTAACCATCCAAAAATGGATTTGGGGTGACTTAGCCTGATTCCACACTTTCACTAAATTGTCCCATATATGTTCGCTAGACTGAAGAAAGGCAAATAATTCAGTAATGAGGCTTCTTTAGGCTATTTTATATATCATGTTCTATAGAAACTTAATGTCTAATAGATTTGGCTGGCATTTGATAATGCTGAGAACTGAGAATAAAATATCTTAGAGTTGTTGATAACTCTGAGTATCATATGGACATTTGACAGTTGAATAGGGTAGCAACTACACCTTTATTTATTTGTCAAAATTGATTTCGGTAGCATTTGTATAATTTTGTTTTGCTTATAAATTCAAACTGAAATAACGTGGCAGTTGGACCTTTCTTTATATAAAGTGTTCCAAGGCACTTACTTTATTTTCACATTTTGTTTCAAAGTACAAAATTATTTATAAATATGTTATAAAATGATTGTGACAAATAAGTTGTAAGTTATATATATTTTATTAATTGTTTGTTTGGTTATAACTATGTTAGTACTTATTTCTAATTATTATCCATGTTTTACTTAATGGTAATATTGATTGGAGCTAGATAGATTTACCCAGAAATGTGGCTAGTTATTGTGATGATGTTAACAACTTTTAAACTTTGCATATACAAATTGTGGAAACCTTGAAATCTTCTTTTTGTTTTGAAACAATGTTTTAAATGTTTGAAATATCAATGTTTGAATCTTCTAGTAAAATAGGTGACAGCTTATAAAACTACTATATAGTTCGATGATATTATAAAAGTATAGAACCGATGATCGGGTTCTATGAAAATATGTTTTTGAGTCCTCCATCAAATGGTGCAAATTTCTGACTTTCATTTACATCGAGTAGCTGCTCAAGTACTCTTGATTAGTTGTCATAGTGATCTATTTGTTGAGAATGTGCACATCCACATAACAAAATGAACACATAGGCCTTTGACCTTTCGGGTCTGATGAGATGCAATAAAGTTTTGTTATTATAAATTTATTGAGAGTTTGCTTTTTATTATTTGAAGTTGGTTTTTTGTTTAGTTTAAAATGAAGATTTCAAGTTTGAATTTGACTTGAATTTGTTTGATTTAGGTTGCTTTTATTTCAATTGGTTGAAATTATTTTGTTTTGTTTGAATATTGATGAACTTTAGATGTGTTGAACAATCTAATTTTGTTTGATTTAGTTGACATGTGTTAAGTCATTTTTGTTATTTTTTATGTTTTGGTGTTTTGATACATATTTGATTGTGTTCAATATGTTTTAAATGTTTTCGAACTTCACTAAATAATCTATCTCAACCAGTATAAGATAAACCAACCCTAGACTAGAATCGGTTGAGATTGGCAAATTCTGATCACCTTAGGTCAACTTGGCATGGGTCACGGATAAGACACATCCAAGTTGGACCAAGTCAGCATGATCCTGACCAAGTTAAGACTCCAATTTGTTGGCACTTTGTTATTTTCTATATTATCTACTGATTTTTGTTAGCTTGGGAAGTTATATATAGGTTACCATTTGAAAAACCGAGTGAAATCTTATTTTGCTTCATGTGTTTATAATCGTTTAAACTTCCCTATCAATATTTTTTTCAATATTTATATTTAGCATTTAATTGTCTTCTACAACATCAATTTGTTACATGATATTATATGTTTATTTGGGTTTTTAGTAAAAGTTCTAAGTATGCTTTATATGTAATTTGACTTAGACACTCCATTTTCAGTTATCATGCAAATATTTTGTATACATTTTGTATGTGAATGAAATTTTTCTAGTATCAATTATAAGCACAAAGAAGGGTCAAGTTGCTAAATCTAGATGGAGAATGTGTTGCAGAAAAATTTCTTATCAGTGATAACTCATCTAAAATGGCGATGGATAGATGCCTTGGTGAATATTTTTATGAGGTGTAAATCGTAATTGTGAAGAAGCCAATGCCCTACTCTTTGTTAAAGACAATTTTAAGAAAAAAAAATGCAAGATGCCATTGGAAGTAATATAATATGGTAGAGAGATTTTGTAAGTTATAATTAGATACAAAGTGATAGTACATAAGTTATCATTTTGCATACTAATATTTTTGTAATTTTATTGTCATTATAGGTTGTTTTTATGATAGATTGATGAACGCTCCTATGTATGAGGAGCATTAAAAAATGGTAATATATGATTACTTTGGTTATGGTAGAAGTTTGAAATTCTTAAAACTTTTGTATATCTTATGTGATACAAGTTGTAAATGTATGTTGTGAATGTTTACTTTTTAGATAAAATATGTTGTTAATTTTTTTTTGTATAATTTAACAAAAGGAATGTAGTTTAAACATGTAAATGTTGAGTTTTCTTAAACTAAATGAGTTGTGGTCATGATAGGTTGTGAATATCAAATTTTTTGAAACCAAATAGGTTGTGGTTCAGAGATGGCATGTGTGCATAGTAGGTTGTGAATGTTGAGAAACCAAATAGATTGTAGTTCATTCTTTCCTTTAGATCTCATGTGCATAACAGGCTGTAAAAATACTCAATTTTGTGAATATGTTGACTCAATTTTTTGCAAATTTCAAGAGGATGATTGAGTTTGGATATATTTATTGTGAGCTTGTTGTTTATTATGTAAATGAAAGAGAAGTCAATTGTGTAAATGGAAGAGGTGTGAGTTGTATAAATGTATGTGTTTACCTACAGATGATTAAAATTCTGTAACTAAATGTAATATAACAACTAGAAAATTATGAACGATTTTGTTTTAGATTAGCACTTTTATCCATGGGAGTGGCCATAGCTACATGGAGAACCACCTGTATGTATACATACCCCTTCTTTACCTACTTGTGAAAGACAAGAAACTAAAATTTACCTATAGGTGTATGAGCCATAGGAATAAGTTCGTACTATACCTTGGATGTATCTTGATTCGTAGGTATAATACATGCACTATTTTCATGCATCCTCTCGTAGATAAATTTTTTTCCTATATGTACTAACTTTATGGATTTTCCTATAGGCAAGTTCATAGGTAGATGTTATTACCTATAGGAAAATAGTGTACACTTAAGAGAAAATAACCAACAACTGTGAATTTCTCACATAGGTGAAGGCATGTATGAGAGAGAACTTAGAAATAAACAACATTATGTTTGACCATGTCCATTTCGATTCAATCATAATGTTAAATAGTCTTGATTTATGAAAATGTAAAAGGATCCATCAAATATAAGTAAATATTTATTTCACTTCTTGTGAGTTAGATGACTTAATATGGTTAAATAGAGTATATTGTTTAACTAGGGTTTTATTTATGTGTATATCCGTGTTTGTGACGCAAGTAATATAATAAAATTAAAAAATTGCACCACACACTAAGCAATTAGATAGTCCCATATTGAAGAAACATAAAATGATGCACTATGATCTAAAATAGGTACTTACCACACTTAAGTGCAAGATTTTTAGTTGTACACAAAGTTGCTCCATAAATTTAGTACAAAATAAAATTAGTTGGTCAACTGTAAATGATGGGTGTAGTGTTAGTAATTCAAGACTAGTCATGAAATTTGTTTTTTGATGATGTAAGGATTAAAAAAAAAATCAAGAAATGAGTTTGTCATTATGCATGTTTAAAATGCAACTACTTATAGCATCTAACTCGTGACTGATAGAAATGTATATCCTACAAGTCAATCATATGTGATATGATTTTATATTTCTTGTAATATCTTATTCTGTATTAATGATATTTTATTCATTACTTATACTATCTACATATGGCTATCATAATGAAGTCCTAAGTTGCATGCAATGATGGTTGAATTATGATAATGATATCAATCATTTAGAAGTATGTACTTTAAATGTTCCTAGCTAGTTGTAGGATCCTCGAGACGAGATATCAAGAATATGGTAAGACTAGTGTATATGATATCTTCTCATATGATGCAGATGATCAATCTCATTGTTCATCAGTGTGGGGATACTAAGATACATGTATAGGTGCTCATTAGAGAAATGAGTTCATTAAACTGACCAGTATAGAATCCCTGAATAGTATCTTACCGAACTGTTGATCATGGTATTCTATCATCATGATTGCACAGTTGGATCTTTGACCTGAGTCGTCAAAGATGACTTGCCTAGTATACCATATATTTTGACTATTGACTTATGGATCACTTAGTGTTGTGGTCCTGTATAGTTAATAGATTGGGTATACGAGAAACTCAGTGGAGGCAATTGAGCAAACAATAGGGGATTGTCCACTCTCGGTAGGAGAGAGAGAGAGAATGTATTATGGATAATACTCTAAATATTTTGCCAAAGTAGATAGGATAATTAGAAAAGAGTTTTTCAATTTACCGAATTATTAGTATAAGCTTTCGTAGTGTCGATAAAGTTAGGAGTTAACAGTCAATGCTATACTCCTATCTAACCGAGACATTGAGTGGACGAAGATTTATATTCGTATAATAACCGATGATGGAAAGGCTCTTTGAAGAGGAGTTCATCCCCGAAGTCGTTTGAGATCATAAGATGTGACTTGTACCTTTTATGATTCATAGGTCGTTAAATATCTATTATGAAGTTGTTCTTTTAATTAACCCTCAACAAAATTGACTCTTAGTTCTAGAAGGTCACACACAGAAGGGCTATTTTGTAAGTTTAGGGGTTTGGGTTAATTTGTAAAATAAGGAGGGGTTTTTGTGAAATAATAGCGATGAGAGCACAAACCCTATCAAGACAAGGGATCTCTCTACGCCCCAGCCACCCTCTTTCACTATCTCCCACCCCAGCAGCTGACATTTGATGGTGGAGTTTCGTTTGAGACAAGTGGTCGACACCGACGCCGAGGAGAACTCGACTTTAGAGGCAGTTTGTGTGGATACGACTAGAAGTCGCACACTTGAGTGGCTTGGAGAGCGTGAGAATGCTCGATCTTCTCCATTCTATAGGGATTGTTTGAATCCCATAAAGATACGTGGTCAAAATCATTTTAAATACCAATTTTGATAATGTCGTTCAATTTCGATTAAGACCAAGACATTGATATACGAGGAATCAAAAATTTTACACTATGCCAATCTGATTTGACTGATTCCCTATAGTGACATGTTAAAATTTGCTTGATTATGATCCCCTCTCTCTATATATATGTTATATGATTCAAAATTAAATTTTAAAATAGAAAAAAAAATATAAATTTATTGTATATATAAAAATCCAATCATGAGAAAACAAATTATAGTGTAATCTTTACCATTCTCCACTTTCCAAATTATATTATTTTTGCAATAATTGACATCCTCTAATCTATCACTTTCTAGTTTTCAAAAGTTGAGAGTAGACCTGTCAATGGATCGGATCTAGGTTGGATTAATCAAGATCCAAACCTAGATCCAATAAACTTGATTCGAATATAAACTAGAATTCATAAATGTTATGATGTTTGGGTTTGGATTCATTTCATACTTTCGGATTTAGATCTACCCGATGAGTGATGATAGCTAACCTCTACTACGATGAAGACTCTGAACAAGTTGGAAAGAGTGACAAAGAGGACAGAGGTCAGATACCAGATGCCAATGGTGATGGGTGTAGCCGCCAATGTTGCTTGCTAGTTTCCGCCAAAGGTGGGCCTTTTGTCGATAAACCCCCTTCCTTGGTTGCTTCACCCTTCAATCCACTGCACATCAACCATCATATCCCTCGATGCTCTCAGGTTCAATTGTGGCCTCCTCATTCTTAATAGTGATGACAACCACTTTGATGGTGCAAATGGGCTTGAGGAGGACAATGGCCACCTTCTTGCTGATACTCCTATGGTAATTGCCTCATGGAGCTCGACCTCTCTGACAACCTTCTCCAATGCTATGTGGTAGAGCTTTGGAGCTCTGTGGCGGAGATCCCTGCATTATCTCTTCTTTCTACTCTCGGCGAACCTTGAGCCTTTTTGGGAAGTCCATGGGGTTCTCCCCCTCAAGTGGCGGCAATGCTAGGCAACTAGGGCTTGATGTTCTAACCTTTCCTTCAACTAGCTCCCAAGTGGTGATGCCGCTACCCTTGAGTGGCACTTCTCAGCTGGCTCCAGCATCTGGGAGCTCTACCTTTTTAATTGTGGCCTTAGTAGCACCATTCCAATAGCTGGCAATTGCTCGACATTGTAACACCTTGACCTATCATTCATCTTCTCTTCCAACTTCCACTCTACCACTTCGTATGTCGATGCCATCTGTGCCATAGAGGATTCCCAAAAAAGAGGTTGAAGGTTGATATAAGAGCAACCTGAAAGGTGGTTTTGAGATCTTGATATTTTTTTGGGTTCCTCGCCATCCTCAAACATGAGAAGCACGTAATTGGGTTCCCTATTAAGTATTAAGGGCTTAAGACTTGACCATGATTTTGGATCTAGGGTTGGTCATTTGGTTGATGCCTAATTAAAAGAACAACTTCTTTTAAATTAAATCTATTATTCAATAACATATTTAACGGTCTATCAATCATGAAAGATACAAGTCATATCATATGCATCTCAAAAGATGATTTCATCATCACTGAGTCTTTCCATCATCAGTTAATACATGAATATAAATCTTTGTCTATCTAATGCCCTGGTTGAATAGTGTTACGACATCAACTATCAACCCCGTAATATATCAACACTTTGAGATCTTATACTTAGAATCAAAACGATTGAAAAACTCACTTTTTAATTATTCTCTTTATATGGCTAGTGATTTAGAATATTATCTCATAGATTATTCTCTCTTACTTATTGAGAGCACCAAGTTTTTTTTGCATCCAATCTATTCTATTAACTATATTGGACCATTTAACTGGGTCATCTATGAGTTAATAGCGAACTCACAAGATATGTAAAATAAAATATTTTTGATAACTTAGGTCAAAAGTTCACATTCGTACAACTATAATGATACAAAATCTTTAATTGACAATTAGATAAAATACTATTTAAGATTTTTAATTTAGAATTTCTAATTCGGTCAATCTAACCATATAGACACTATCACTCATGATTCTTTTAAAGTCATTAGCGACGATTTTAGCCCTCGTCAATATTTTAGCCGGCAATGTTGTGTAGAAGTCGTTGCTAGTACTTTATCGAACAAGAGTTTCCTAAATTTATTTATACATTCGTGATAGTGATAGCCATTGTAAATATGTATATTCAGGCGACAACTTTGTTAAAGAATCTGCTACCCATGCTTCTACACTTTTCAAAACCGTCACCAAAAAATTGTCCATAATATCATATTTGGCGATGACTTAGAGAAGCCATCCAGAGAGAACTCTATAGTTGTGACAACTTTTTTTAGTCGTGCAACTGATGTCATTGGGGTTCGTTTATTGCTAATGTGTCTATTCATGTGGTGGCATATCAAATGAATAGGTAGAACAACATAAATGAAAATTAAATAAGAATAACCTATCAATTTTGGTGATTTGATTTCCAATCTCATGGTCTGTATTGTGATTAAGTATGATGGTCGGGAACAACGTCAAAGTCGTTAGTTGTGAATTGGACTGCCAGCAAACCTTGATGCTCGGTGTGAGACGCATCTGATGTGTCAAGTGCACGTGCTTAGAGTTAGACGTTGCCACATGGGCTGCTGGCAGCTGCGGCACTTGGCTCGATGTTGAGCTTGCCGACGGCATCGGAACATGATGGCACACAGCCGGGGTGGGTAGGACAGTCGGCGACGTGGCGCGGTGGCAAGGGTGGCACGTGTGTTTGTAGGGGGTGATGACAGCACTGATGGGTGTTGCCAAGGTGGCACATGAGATGGCTTGCATGTGGCAATGATAATAGTACACGGCCAGCTGGCAGCAGATGACACAACTGTGGGCGGTGGCACTGATAGCAAGTATAGTGTCGTTCGGATAGACAACGACACGCTAGAGATAGATGATGGCACTGAAAATTTTGGCGATGAAAGTCAGAGAGAGAAAAAAATAGATATATTTTAATAAGATTACATTAATTTTAATATTTTGTATCGAGAGTTATCTTCTATTATTTTTATTATTTTATCTGATTGTCAATAGTATTAGGGAAATCTCAATCTTTTTGAATAAGACTTGGCAAGACAAGTTAAAACAGTCGGTCGAGTATAGTTCTGTTGACATCTCTTTACTCTTGTGAATAAGGGGTTAAGATCGAGGACTGTTTTGGATATCCGGTTCTGCCTTTGAAGGAGGAGGATTATCCAGGTGGGCTTAGCTCGATTCCTCGTTACATGCGTAAGCAACACGTCACCATGTAAAAAAAAAGACAAGTTAAAACACAAAACTTAAAACCTTTTTTTTTTTGAAAACAACATGCAAGGGACCTTCATTAAACCGGTAAATCAAGACTGAGTTGATCCCTCACAGAGGGAGGCAAACAAGGAGAAATAGGAGAAGAGCGAGGGATATTCAAAGCCCATCTAGCAAGTAGATGGGCAGCCTGATTACAATTCCTGCTTACAAAGGAAATACTCAAGTTGCTGGACTGGAGAAGCGCTTGACATTCAAGGATGAGGTCCCAAGCCTTCCATAACATTGGGCCAGATTGAAGAATATCATCGATAACAGTTTTAGCATCGCTCTCGATAATAGCTCTGGTGTTGGCTTGGGCGGCCCACCTGCAAGCATCCCGGATGGCCAGAGCTTCGAGGATCTGGGGGTCCACAAGTGAGGATCTGGAGGCCGCCGAGTGGGACAGCAGGCCAGCATCATCGCGGACAATGAGACTGGTGGAGCCAACTTCTGAGCCGCACCCACAATCGACATTAATCTTGACCTCAGAGGGGGAAGGAGGACACCAAGAGGCAGTAGAAGTTGAGATGCTAGTAGATTTGTGCTTCCAACAGAAGTCCGAATCTTGCCTGGCAAGGTGCAGAATGACCAAGGGGGAAGTTGACTTGTTTCTGATAATCTTGTCACACTTGGCCTTCCAAATGCGCTAGAGAATACCAATGGCCAGAGTACCCAGATGAGAAATGGGAGGGGTATCCTGCTTGATCCAACTCAACCAATATTTGAGGCTATCATGCAAATATCTGCTGTCCCAGTTGTCTGGAGCTCCGAGAGCCGAGGCGGCCAAAACAGCTCTGCTTCTAGAACACTCAAAGAATAGGTTCTGCATGGATTCATCCTCCTGAGAGAAAACACTACACAGAGCACTGATAGCCTTACACCTCGAAGCCACAAGGAGAGTGGTGGGAAGATTGTTTGAGAGACATTTCCACAGGAAGTGCACAATTTTCTGACTACAGACTTGGCTGATTTTTGGATTCCACAGCAGTTTCCACATGGAATTGTTAGAGGGACCCGGGGGTCTCTGCTGGTCGGCCAGGAATCTGTAGGCAGCTTTAGCAGAGAGACAACCATCCGTAGTAAAGGGCCAAATTAACTTGTTATCGACAGAATTGAGAAAGAGAGGGGTCTGCAGGATCCTCTGTGCATACAACACATCGAAGGAGGAGGATATGAGGGCTATGTTCCAACTGCCCGAAGAAATCAATTCATCAACACCCTTGGGCTGTGTGGGAGCAAGGGGGTTGAGCTTAGAGGGTCCTTTCTTATCAATAATCTATTGGTGCTTCCAAATGTCAATGCCGACCCCGTCTTTGATTTGCCAAAGTCCCCCTCTCAGGATATCTTCTCTGACAGAGAGAATATTCTTCCAAATAGGTGATGCAAATCTAGTGGGTTGAACTGTCCAGAAGTCCTTGTGTTGAGTATATTTGGCTTGAAGGAGTTTAACCCATAACTTGTGCTTGTCATGAATGAAGTTCCAGCAGAGTTTCATGATCATGGCTTTGTTCATCAGTTTGAGGTCCCTAATGCCCAACCCGCCATTAAGCTTGGATTGCTTGATGGAGTCCCAAGAAGTGAAATGAATTCTCTGCTTGTCATGCGGACCATGCACCCACCAGAAAGCCTTCTGCGAGGCTTCCAAGTTCTTAAGAATGTCAGTCGGGAGCTTGAGAACTGACATGAGGTGGATGGGCAGCTGACTAAGTGTGGATTTAATCAAAACAGTTCTGCCACCAGCAGAGAGTAAGTTAGCCCTCTAGGCGGATAACTTGGATCTGGTAGAAGCCAGAAGTTTACCGTAATTAGCTCTGCCAATACGTGTGAGACTAATGGGAATACCAAGGTAGAAGTCCGAATTGGAAGCAAGAGGAATGCCAGAGATGCTACAAATGGAGTTCTTGATCCCGCTGTTAACATTGCTGCCTGAAGAAGATGCTAGACTTGTTTTTATTCACGGCCTGACCAGAATGAAGCTCATATGCTCTGAGAATATGAAGTAGGTTGAGAACTTCCTGAGCAGTCGCTTTCCCACAAATGACAAGGTCATCTACAAACATGAGGTGAGTAATCTTCAGCCCATATCTACTGATTCTAGTGCCTAAAATCAGCCCACGTTCTGCAGCTTCATTGAGACTATAAGTAAGGTAATCGGCACAGAGAATGAGGAAGTAAGGGGACAATTGACACCCTTGTCTGATGCCCCTTCCGGGTTTAATGGAGCTAGTGCTATGCCCGTTAATGTTGAGGGAGTAAGTTACAGTGGTGGTGCAGGTCATGATGAATTTGATGAGCTGATCAGAAAAATCAAAGAACTGAAGGGTGCTTTTGATGAATGACCATCTGATGTTATCAAATGCTTTGCGGATATCCAGCTTAAAACCTCAGTCATCGTTACATCCGCCCGCAGCGGCGATCAGAGATGACTCCATAGCAGGCCTGTACGGTCGTCGGATTTTCTGACAGATGACGTTCAAACGCCAGCTGCTTTCTAACTCCGTGGAGCAGGGAATGTTGCGCAGCAACAGCACGACTGCGGGCGCGAAACATGTTCCAAGTGTCAGCACTCAGCAGCTTTTAATCGCCGTAGCGTCAGATGTCGTCACGCTCGATGTACCAGGCACGACGTCGACTTCGATGATTACCCGCTGCGACGAGGTTAGGCACACGTAATAAATCTACCTATTTATCTGCTAATCGCTCTCACCCGTTGACTGAAACCCCGTGAGTGGGGTCCCATGACTCTTCGCAAGAAAAAGAGTGACACAATAGATTAAGCACACAAAGGAGCCGCCACTGGTGTAATATACTGGCACATGTTTCCACGAAGTAGATCAACACATACAATATATCCTAATGTACGTAGGCAAATTTTAAAATTGATATTAATAGTCAAGCAATTGATGTCAGCATCAATTTTAATATTAATTGTGACGTAAAGGTGTTTAAAACTGTTACCAAACAGGCCAACCGTAAGACACTTGTCTGTTCATTGAAATGTATCATGTTAACAGGTTTCGGAAACGGTAAATATGACAAATGGAAAGTTGTTATCGGCTTGGAGAGGTTTGCAAGTGAGAAGCATATCATACAGATCGAAAGATGTTCCTTTCCGGATTCGCCCAATACCTACTTCATACAATTCATGAATAGGAAGGAAACTTAAATGATTACTTCGTGGATGGGTCTGCAAGCAACATGCGGCAGGCAAGATGAATACTCTTCTCTTTCTTACATAGCTACCCTTCCATACAATAATGTAACAACCTAATTTATGAATATATTTAAGAGATTAAATTAGTAGACTACTAATAACTTTGATTAACTATTTTTTAGAAATTAAGTTAAAAGAAACTATAAAATTAAGTATATTTTTGTTGGGAGTAATTAGAGGATGACTAACATCTAGCGAAAAAAATGCTAATTAGTAATATTTTTACAACAGTAAATTGATTAACATTACAGATGGTACAAGAGTATGACCCAAGTTAGAAGTTAGAGCATCCGTTGTAACAGTTTTGAATATTTGATATGTGATGTGTGTATTTTATCATGGCGATGATGTCAAATATTTAAAAGAGGTAGATTATAAGATCTCAATTTATTTGTGAATATGTTAAGAGATTAAACCAGTGAACTCTCAACAATACTAATTAATCACTTTTCGGTAGTTGAGTTGAAAAAATTACGTTGTCCAGTGTGATTTGAAGACGGCTAACTTAGTGCAGGTGTCGAGACAATCAACTCATTTACTTATTATAGTAAATCTGAATATTTTAATTAAAATTCATGATATTGATAGTTGAACTGAAAAATTATTAATGATTTATGTCAATATCAGTTTCAAAATTAAGAATGATAGAAACGTTGGTGTCATCGTCTATGCATGAGACCCTTGATATATAGCACCCTTGGTAGCACATGTTTAGATCCCTCACTGAAGTATATATTGACAAGAGCAGCTCGCGTCTATATCGGTATGGTCGACCAGAAACCATCTTTACGACAAAACAACGGGAGAAAGCTGACTGCAATAAGCGGTGATCAGGAGTCACGTCTCAGCTCAGTGATCCATTCATCCGATCTCTAAGGCTGACCATCCCGAGCTTTCTTACGGCAGACTTTTCTGTCAGACGTCCGCATCCGTCGGAGGAACAGTGTTCAAGATAGCTCTGCCGGCCGTTGTGTATTTCCTACAGCAAGAAGAGGATACACATTTTAAGCTGAGGAACGACCCAAGAGTGAAAAAAGAAAATTTTCTAATCGTAGTGGTGAATCATCCCTTGTTACCAAAGTATCTGGGAGTCGATATATAGATTAAAATATAGTTTTCCGTAGGACACGTTAAGGACATTAACTGGTTGGGGTGAAGTAATGTGCCCAGAAGAGTTTTACGGTACGGGGAGTACGTAAGTTGGGGAAAATGATCTAAACTTATGTAAGATGTTTAATTACCACTACAAGAAATCTTCGTTTTACCTACGAAAATATTACTGGTAGGTAAGAATTAGTAGGTAAAAGTCATGTTTACCTACTCTCTATCCCTACTGATTTGGTGATCCGTAGGTAAATCTAACAATACCTACGAAGTACCTGCGGATTCACCTCCGTAAGTAAATACATTATTACATAAATGTCAAATCCTATTCAATAAAATAAAATGATGATTATCAATAATATTAATAATTTATTATATATTAATATTAATAAAAATATAAAAAAAATAAAAAAATAAACAAATATGTAAAATGTTTAATATATATAATAAAAGAGTAATATAATAATACAAATAATTTAATAATGATACGAATATAAAATAATATAATACTATTAATAAAATTATTATAAATTAATTAGTATAATATTAAATATATATAAATAATATAATATAATAATAAAATTTATTTAGTGATAATTTAATTTTACAATATATAAATATATTATATGCTAATATATTAGTTGTAAATATTAATATATAATTTAATATTGATACTAATATAAAAACATATTAATAATAATAAATATATAATACATTAAATAAACATATATAATGTTAAATAAATATATAATAGTAAATAAATTTTATAATATATTAAAAAAATTTAAAATTTTTTTACTCATTGATTTTTCGCTCAATCACCTATTACCAGAAAATAGTTTTACCTATCAAGAAAAGTCTGGTCGAGGGTTGACTCGAGATCGATCGACCCCAAATCTGACTAGCTAGGTTAGACCAGGTCGGACCAAGGAAAATTTATTATTATAACATAAAAATTATAAAAAATACATAATATAAAATTTAAATATTATATCAATAAAATTATATTATTTTTAAATAATAATTATAAAAATTGCATGGAAAATCATTTAAATGATAATTTTATTTATTAACTAACACTCATGGACTCACCTCAGTAAGTAATCTAATGTCAAAAATATCAACCCTCTGATCAATTAATTGACATCTTTAATTTATTATATGATAAAAAAAATAAATAATATAATAAAATAAATATGTTAACAATAAAATTAATAAAATATTAATATAAAAATAATATATTAATAATAAAAAATAAAAATATATCAAATATTTAATCAAATATATAAAATAATGAATCAAATGTAAAATGATAAAATATAATATTTAAAATTTTAAATTTAATAATAAAAATACACTTAAACTATTTTTGTCTTTCCCTCGTCGAACCAACTCCCGAAACCTTCTATTTTGCCTCATTGTCTCTCTCCCGCTTCCCTTCCCCCCCCTTGCAAAACCCAATCACGCTCTGAAAATTTTCCCTCCTGTTACTCTATTTCCCGGTGTTGGAGATTGCCTAGAGCGGCCCCTTTCTGCTTCGATACCTTTCTCCCTTGACCCAGCAGTCACATACTAGGCGGTAGAGGTGGTGGCTAGGGGTGCAAGCGAACCAATACGCTCGACATGTAGTTCGTTACTCAACTAGTTAAAAGCTCGACTCGGATCATTTATTAAGTTAAATAAATAAGTCTAAATAAAAAAAAGCTCGGCTTATAAATGAACTAAGTCTGAACAGAGACCCGCTCGACTCGATAAGTTCGTGAGTAACTCGATAAAATATTCAATTAACTACTCGATTAAATGTTCGATTAACTACTCGACTAACTATATTTTAAATAATTAAATTATAAATAAATTATATTTATGATATATATATTTATTTTTTAATATTATGTAAAATTATATTTTTATGTATAAAATCTAAATAATTGATAAGATTTAAAAATTAAATTTAATTAACGTTACACTTTATTGGTGCGTCATTTTGATGACTTATACCTAATTTATTTTGTATAAATACTAAGTTGATGTCAAATAATGTCTAAGGCACTTTGTATAACTAAGTTGATGTCAAATAACGTCCGAAGGTGCCAACGTGGCAATACCCAACATTAAAAATAAATCTCACCATTTACATTTTAAACCTAAAACCCTATTCTCTCTCTCTGCGGCTTTGCATTGCCCAGCGGCCAGCCCCTTTCTTTTCTCTCTCGCGACCAGCACGGCGGCAGCACTTGTCCGGCGTCCGGCAACTTCCAATCAGCACGGAGGAGCACCCCTACGACTTCCAGGTCTGCGGCCCCCGCACCATTTCCCCCTAATTGGAGGGACCTCTTCCGTTCCAGCCGGTAAATGCACGCCTTCCCCCGTAACCCTATCTCTCTGCAATTTAACCCTCTTCCACTCCCAACCTAGTCGTCGATTTTCGGTGCATTTCTTCTGTTGTCTGCCTACTTTACTTTTATGTTTTATCATCGTCGTTGTTGTTTTCTTGGGAAAACACGGATGTCTCGCCTCAGATCCTCGAGTTGCTTGAGGTGAAGTAGCTTTGCAGCGAATTCTTGGGCTAGCATGGCCATCCTTTTCCGGATGCAGCTTTTATACGGATGGCAGAATCTGCGAAGAGAAATGAATAACTTTGATCTATTCAGTTTGGTGATTTAAGTCTGAAGATACCAGCGAATATAGTATCTTTGCTTATTTTAAAATCAGTAAGGCACTAAATATTCTTGTAAGAGCCATTGTAAAATCAAAGGGCTGAATTAACATGCCAGATGCAAGTGCTACACTTCAAGTCAAAGAAGCATGCCAACCACAAGTTTTAAAGCCTAAGAGCTATAAGGTAACTTCAAAACCTGAAGTCTGCTGATCTATCGCCTTGGCTGCAAGCTTGCGGAGATGAGGCCTCCCCCAACCTCCGCACCGTGTAGGCACAACAGGACGCTGGCAACTGAGAATGCTGTATCTTTAGCATTGGGTACGCAACTTGAGTTTTGCTAATCTTTTTTGGCTTGTTTTTGCTACAATATTAATCACGGTGGATTGTATTTTAATTTTTTACTCAGATTTGCCAAAAGTGGCAAAAACTTCCGAAGAGAGAAGGTGGAGCAGGTAGGATGAAGTCTTCAATATGGGTCAATGACTTTATTTTATAATAATTTTTGTTTAAAATGCAAATATCTTAATTTCATCATTGTTTTACGGTATAAGAAAATGCCTAAACAATTGTTCAAATATTTCTTTCATACTTAATCTGAGAAGTTGAGTGTTTAAATGTTGACTTTATACTCTGAAAATTCCTCAATTGGAAAAGTTATGATGAGATGAAAGTCAGTCATTTGATGACATGTCTATTTTAATTAATATCCAGAATATCTACTATGACCTCTTTTAAATTAAAACACCGTAATCTTTTCTTTTATACAACAACTTTGATGTTTGTGCCAGGCAATTGGGCAAGTTCTTTATTTGTGCCCTTATGTCAACGATTTTATATTCTCATTTTTTCTTTTAGTCCTTAGTATTGTATATGTCCATATAACTTAAAGCACTTCTTTTATTTAGTTTGTGGTGAGATGTAACTTGAATTTGTGGGCATCCATGACAGGTTTCAACAAGTCAAGAGAAAAATACCCTTTATTTAGTGATATTATTGTCATATAAATTGATAGAAGAAGGATGCAATGACTTTTCTTGAATACTATACTCATACTTTTGTTGGAATATCATCTTTTTTTGGTCAAATTTTGGACTGAAGATTACTTGGACAACTACACAAGTAAGGTTAGAAACTCTGTTTACTCTCTTCTCATTTCTTTTATTTTATGATTGATTCTTCAAGTTCATCAAATCTAAATTCCTTGAGAGAATTCCAGCATTTGAACATTTTGAAGTGCAGTGTAAGTCCTGTATTTTAGATGGAAATAAACGAATAAAAGTGCTCTCTTGATTAAGAGGAAGAAAATTATCTTTTTCTTGGAAGAATGAAATCATTTGTCTACATAGATGGTATGATTGAACATGGTCTTTGTGTCAAAGAAAATACATTCATTTCAAGAGGACTTTTGCTTTGTGTTGTCCTTATGCTTGCTTGATTTTGTTTGATAACTAGACCATGTTCTCTCTTATTACTTTCATAGAAGGTAATGTATGAGTTCCACTTTAACTTTCATCATTTGTACATCTAAATTCATAGAAGAATATGTTTCATGTTCTTATTTTATATATTTCAAGTTTGTGATGTGTATTTCGTTTATAAATTTTTCCTTATAAATCAGATCTGGTTATTGTATCACTCTGATTTGAGGATGGTCTATATATAAAAATGTTGTGAATAGTGTATATAACAGATGTATGAATGTTTGATGAGTAAGTTTTATTTTTTTAGATTTTTTTTCTAGCCGCAGTTTGTAATTAGCAGGTTCTGTTGTAAGAAGATTGAGTGTTTTCGCTCAGTAAGATGGATGGAAGATAGTGTCAACTGCTGGGTATTAATTTACATGTCTTTTATGATCATCCAAAGCCTAAGGTAAGTATATTTATCTGGTTCACATTTGTTACATTGTTCTTCTATATGTTTTCCCGGTTTAATCTTTATGTGTTAGTTCCCAACTTATATTGAGCTCTATTATATATTTACCTATGTTTGGAGCAACAAAATATACACCATATATAACATTCTTTTTATAGTCTTCATTATTCTTCTAATTGTCACAATTTTCATCATCGTGGCCTTGACATATTTTTAGCATGTTACTAAAAGATCCTAAATGGTGGTTGAGGTAATGTTTTTACTAAGTATTCCTATGTTTGATAATATTTTGTTATTTGCTATTAGTTTACTTACAAACCTTGTGTTGTTGATTTACTTAATGATAACTTTGTAAAACAAGTTTATGTTATGTATAGATGTGCATATTTTTTGCACATGCTTATGTTCTCAAGTTAATTTTTATGATCTAAAATATTAATCTATGGCAGGTGTAACATAATTTCTATTTTGCGTTATTCACCCTTGATGGTTATGTTTTCTTTTACTTTCATTGGGTGTTGTAATCAAGATTACATGGTGCCAACATGTTAATTGTTATGTGTAGGAGGATTGTTTCAAATTTGTGGATGATACTCAGGTTGCAAATTTTGTTAGAATCTGGTTCTGGATGTGGAGAAAGCAAAAGTGAAAAATTTAAAAGCTACAGAAATAGGATTGAAAACCAAAGAAAGCAAAAAAATAGGGAAGCTATATAGGCACTATGTAGTTGAGATTTTCAAATCTTTAAGCTCCCAGGTATTTTATAGCTCTGATTATTTTTTTAAAAATTATTTTCATATCCTTAAGCTCCCAAGTACTTTCTCCTCAGTTTTATTTTCTACTATATCACTTCAAGTGTGTATGAATTATCAATCTTATTTGACTACATGATGTCTTTTTATTTTTTTAAACATTATTATACAATTTACTTATTTTGTCATTTACAGTTAAAGTATGGGATAATACATTTTGGTAAGCAGCTGTTATAAGAGTTGTCAATGAAGGAAATTGGTTTCATTAGTTCAGGGCAGGTGCACTACTTTAGACTTCTCCATTTTCATATATCATTTTCGATTGTGTTCTTGTTATCACAAATATCAAATATTTTTCTTACATATTTGGTTCTCTAGATGGGACAACGCTTGAAACTTTGTAACTTCATTTATTCTAAACTTGACATCGCTCAGTTCATGGTCTACCAGATTGTCTTTTCATGATCAATCAAATATTGATCTTTGTTTCATGATTAACTAGATTTTTTTTAATCATCACCGATAGTTTAAGGTTTCACATACTGTCATATCCTCTTATATGTTTCTTAAATCTCTTGATATATGGTTGTATGTTTTTATTTTGTATAATTAGATTTTATGTTATGCTTAGTTTCTTGAATTTTTATTTATGAAACAAATTTGATTGTTGTATGTTTTTGAAACAAGAATGGTGTATATATGAGCAGTTTGTGAATGGTGTATATAGGAATGTTTTGTTGTGAAGTTTTGTTTTTGATCATGTTTTGTTTGTAATGAGCAGACTTTGTTTTTTCCTATTTGTGAAATGTTGTCAAATTTTGGATTAGATTGAGTGATGTGGTATTTTGAAGGTTGTATGAGTTTTTTGTGTGAATTGTGTTTGCAATGAATAAGTGGAATGTATTGAGTTCAATGAGTGAAATGTATTCAGGTCGAATGGATTGATATCAGGTTTTAGTTATGTAACATTTACCTACAAATTTTACTACGTAGGTAAAGAGAAGATTGACTGTAGGTATAGACCACATTTGCATAGGTTACCTACGCAAAAAATCGTAGGTATAGGCCATTTTCCCGTAGGTCAAACCTTTACCTACGGATCTACCTACGGATTGGTCGCGTAGGGCTAGTACATGTAGGTAATTGTTTACCTACGAACGGTTCCGTAGGTATAGTATGACTTATACCTACGGGTGTATGTTCACCCATAGGTATAGTACCTGTACTATACCTACAGATTCATCCGTAGGTAAAACATTTACCTACATGTACTAGCCCTACGGATGCTTCCGTAGGTAGCTCCGTAGGTAAAGGACATTACCTACGGGAAAATGGCCTATACCTACGATTTTTTTGCGTAGGTGAAACACGAATTTCTTGTAGTGTACTACATTTATAGTTTTAAGATTTTTAGTTGAACGATCCAATAAACATAGATCGCTGAACCTATTCTACTTGTTATCTTAATTAATATCATGTTTGGCTAGATTTTCTAAAATGTTATTACAATAATTTTGATATTGATATTTATCAAAAATAGAGAACGGATATCAAAATTGATAAAGATGATTCATTATATTATCTATCATATTTTCTTTGCACTAAGAGTTTGGATTGATATAGATAGCAAAAAAATTATCTCAATTTTAGTTTCAAAATAACCAGTGAGAGGTGTTCAATGCATTAACCAATTATGACAGGCTAAGTTGTAATATCCTGTATTTTTAAAAAAAAAAACAAAATCCCACCGCCTCGCCACCGCCCTAACCAGCCCCCCATTTATTTTATTTTTTTTATCTTCTTCCCTCCCTTCGTCGCACCGCCTCTCCCTCTCTCTCTCTCTCTCTCTCTCTCTCTCTCTCTCTCTCTCTCTCTCTCTCCCCCACACGACCACCGCAGCACCGCCATCCACCTCCCTCGTGGCCGTTGCCCACCTCGCCCTCAATCCCAGCCTCTCGCGTGCTCTCTCCTCCCACCCACGTCGTCTCCGTCACCGTGCTCTCCCTCTCGGTTCTCTCCTTGGCTCTCTCGCTCTCTCTCGCGTTGCCGCCATCCGCTCGCAGCACTCGTGCTCGCGACCACCCGGTGTGAAATTCCAAAAACGCACGTGCGCTGCGGAGACCCAGGTCCAAGCTATGATAAATACATTAGACTATCCTCCGGTGGCCAATATGGGATAATACCCTTCAACACTCCCCCTCTCGGTCAGCCACCACCGTCAGAGCCACGATAGGAATACACGGTGCAGGGCCGAACGAAAATAGGAGCAAATCCACCGGAGGACAGAGCCTACAACCTGACCAGCTCTGATACCATGTGAAATTCAAAAAACGTACGTGCATTTTTGGAATTTCACATCTTCGCCGCCTACGCCTCCGATTACCCACCCCCCCTCTCGTTGTCCGCCGTGGCTACGCCGTCCGTCGCCAGGTGCAGTGCCATGCACTAGCCCCCGCGAGCTTTGCCGACCCCCTCTCTCTCGCCCCGAGCGCCATGAACCCGTGGCCCCTGCAACCCCCCTCGCTCTCTCGCCATCTCTCTCTCTCTCTGGCTTTCTCTCTTGCGCGTGGCGGGATGCACGTGCGCACCGATGAGACAGCGCACTCGGCTGCGCCAAGCCCCACCCCTCCTCTCCTTCCCGTGGTCATCGGAACCTCCGCTCCTCCTCCTCCTCTTCCTCTCCTTCTTTCCCTCTCCCGTCGCCCTCCCATGCCTGCTCACCCACACCCCTACAACCCCATGCACAACCCGGCCTCCCCAGCTCTCCCTCTCTCTCTTGCTCTGTTTTCCGCACACACCGCGCACCCACACCTTGCCGCAACACCCGCACCAGCTTTGCCTTCCTTCGCCGTGCTCCCCTCCTTCAAGCGTTGCTGGCGTGCCTCCGCTTCTTCAGTCAGTCTAGTAGCGAGGGATACTCCAACCGGTTCGGTTCATGCACCATGCCATCGTCGTTTGGTCTCCTTCTTGGCCGTCGATTTTGGATTTCTCCAGCTCCATTCAGGTAGACATCCTAGACGTGTCTATTATTATTAAATTTAATATTTAAAATTTATTAACCACCTCTAGTTGTTGATTTAAATATATTGGTGAATATTAGATGTGGTGATTGTTCATATTTAGACGTCAAATTTAATTTGGTAGATGCATGTTATATAGTTATTGATTTTATTAAATCAATTGATTCTAATTGTTAATTAGCAAGTGTTGTAGAATTTAAATTACATAATTTGTGAATTTGATATGCCCCTGTTTATTAACCCGATTGGGTCCATGTTAATATTTATGATTGCAAGTTAATTTGGTGTATATATTTATGTCAGCATATTTCATGCATGCAGGTGTTAAATGTATTTGTTAAACAGCATATATGGACTGTTATTGACTTGTGGTTATGTTATGTCAAGCATATGTGCATTTATTTTTATAGATGGTCAAATGCATTAGATGTGCGTATTCATATTAGTGGTTATAATTTGCATAGAAATTGACATGGCATGGCATGGCATGATTGGATGAATGCATATGTGGATTAATTGAAATGGCAAACTGAGTTACACCAGACTAGTTAGTCGTGGCCCGTGGGCAATGGGGATTAGAACAGTCCGGTGCATCTTTCGATCCCAGATACCGCGGTTTGTCCTAAGTGCCACCACTGCCAAGGTGCACTAAGGGACTTCATTTTACTATATACTACTGTTATATATGATAGATCTGGTGGTAGAAAGTTGAGATAGCAAGACGATACATTCCTTGCCAATAAAAAAAGACGTGATATTATATTAGAAGATAGGTGCATTCATGGCATGATTCGGTGTATATGGTCATTAGATGTGCATTAGTTTATCTTAACCGAGTCGAGTTGCATAAGATGCATGGTGTCTCATTTGTGTATAGTTTCATCGTATAGGGTTGTAATATACATTCATGCATATTTTATCTGTTTTTGGTTAGGTTTTTATTTTAATATTTATAGGTGCCGATTGGATCTGTTTAGTTGGTTGTTGGTAATTTAAAAATATGTGGATGAGCCAGATAAATATTATATTGTTTAGTTCTATACATATATATAGAACAAGAGTAGCACTGGGTATTTATTTTAATTATAATTTAGGTATTTATTATCCGATTCGGCGGATGAAGTGGTGTTTACTGAGTCGGTGTGACTCATTCCAAATCTTTTAACATTTTTCAGGTAATCATATTTAGCGCAGCAGAAGCGTGGTGATCTGGATCTTGAGAAATTAATTTGGAAAATCATTATGTATTCTTTTTGGATGATCTATGATTTTTTGTATCATGATATGATTTTAGTTTATTGAATTATTTGAATTATGTATTGGATCATGGGTTAGTCGTCAATTTTTCCAAACTGATGTATTGAGGGGTTAATTTCCCCGGTCGCGTCGTCAAATTAATCCGCTGCGTATGTGAAAATCCAGGGCGTGACATAAGCTTTTGAGTTAAATGACACATATGGTTAACACATCCTCTCTCTCTCTCTCTCCCCTCGTTTATATGTTTTCATGTTGGTATGATAATCTAAAACAACTCCAGATGTCAAATTAGACCAGGATGCCACTTTAGATGAGGATTGCCTGTAGTATACCTTTACACGTTAATGGGGTGTTTGGTTGTATTATAAGTTGAGTTTTTGTTATAAATTTATGTTTTTTTAATAAATTTTGTTTAAAAAAATTGACAATCATTACAATTTTTTATTTTTAAAAATATTTTCTTTTCAAAAAATAGGAAAGATGATATTTTTTTTAATCTTGTGGTCCCCGGCTCTTTTGGTACTCTCATTTTTTTATCATCACATCTCTTTAAAACCACACTTTTATGTCATCGGATAGCTAACGATTAAATTTTTATCAAGACAATGTGTAAACAATTATTATGCAACCAAACAGCTCAATGAGCATTTAAATTCCTGTAAACTGTTTCCCAGTCATATTTTTATCACCTTCTCTTCTGATGCACCAATAAACATAAATTAGGCGTTGCCAGAGCAACACAAGCTTCTGTTGCCGAGAGCGAGTGTAAAATCACTTCATCTCCTTTTCCGTAAAGAACATACTTGAATTAGAAACTCATACCGATCACTAGAAGGAAGGTGCATCTGTGCTCTCTGACGAGTTTTGTCAAACGCTGTTGAAACCGCGCGCATGGTCGAACAGAAACATCCTACGGGCTACGGTCCACAGAACGGCGAGAGAAAGGTGACTGCACGAAGCGGTGCTTCAGGAGTCTCGTCTTAGCACTTTGATCCGTTCATCTGATCCCTGACAATCACAAGGTTTCTTACGATAGAATTTTCTGTCAGATGCCAGCAGGGTTTATTTTTGAAATAGCGCATTTTAAAACCTTTTCTTTGTAGAATTAACACACAGTAAATTTTTTTTTCAAAAATAACACATTTTGAGAAAAGTCACTGCACTACAAAACGTGGTCGAAAAGGAAAAGTTGCTCACTCACTCTTTTTTTTTAAATATAAGACTGAAGTCGCTGCATCGTGTAATAGCTTCGGATTTTCGCCCGAATTCACTTCGGTGTGCTGTATCTAAAAAAAGCCCCGATGTCCACATACGCTGGAGTGTTCAAGAGCTCTTTTCGGCAAGCCTGTCTGAATAATGACCTGAGAGAGAGAGAGAGAGAGAGAGAGAGAGAGAGAGAGAAAGAGAGCAGGTAGCTATGGATCTTGGGAGCCCGCATATATATTGATAATAACTAATTTAATGGTCCGTAGGAAATGTTGATGGCATAAACCGGTTGGAGAAGTGCAGTAGCCAGTGTAGGCTTACAAGTACATCTCAATTGGATATTAAAAAGAGATGATCTAAATAAGTAAAGTGTTTACTAGGCTTATAGCTTAAGATATGTATTTGAATGATTTAATAAATTTAGAGCCATGAACTCCTCCACTCTCACAATGCCAGGTGGGATATAATAAATGTCTCTTTTTTCATCATTTTTATTAATAATGAAGAAATGGAGGAGATCCTCTAGACTCAGTAAATTTAACATGTTATCGGAAGCCATTACATTGTATTATCTTAAGATTTTGGGTCAGATAACCTAAGCTTAACATGCTTCCTCTCTCTCTAATAGGGTGTTTGGTTGCATTATAACATCTCTTTTAATTTTAACACAACTGTAAAAAATGTACCTCAGAAGGTGCTTGGCATTAGTTATAAATTTTATTTTGAATACTTCTCTGATCTAACATAAGACTAATCAAAAAACTAAATAGGTAGAACTAGGGGTGCAAACTGAATTCATTAATCTGATTTTTTAATTTGATATTAAGGATTCAGTACATGTTTTTATATTCTATAAGTTTTGAGAATTAAATAGTTCATTTGGATTTGAAAATAGTCAGTTCAATATCCGTTTCATCAAAATATCATATAAAAATTAATATTATAATACTTAAAAATATAAAAACATGATATATAAATATTGAAAAATAAAATTTTTTGCATATTATATTTAAATCATGATAGTAAAATAAAATCTATTTACTGATTTTTAAAAAAATAGTAAATATTATATATTTTAAAATATTATCTTACTCTAATACCGATAATGGTTTCGGAATTGGAACCACATAGTTTTGATTTAATGGGAATCATGAAAACTACACTACGCCAAATTCGTCCTTTACCTATGCGAGAAAAACGTAGGTAAAGCTTATTTTCCCGTAGGTATTTCAATTTACCTATGGGACCACCCGTAGGACGTCGCGTCGGGCTAGGACATGTCGGTATATATTTTACCTACGGTATGTCCCGTAGGTATAGTACATGTACTATACCTACGATTCAACAACACCCATAGGTATAGTCCCTTTGTATACCTACGGTATATATACCCGTTGGTAAAACATGATTACCTGTTTAGCGAGCGTAGGTCAAGAAAATTGATACAAACATGCATACATACGGTTCATCACGTAGGTAATAGTAGCGATAAAAAATTAATTGGATCTGTGGCAGCGTTTTACATTTACCTACGGCCAGAGACCGTAGGTATTCATACAAGTTGTTCAACCAATCGTATACACATTGTTCCACAGCCATACTTATCCATACACATCATTACATACCACATTCCATTCAATCACATTGTTTCATTCATACAAGATGTTCAATTAACCTTCAAAGAACCGATTACATACAATATTGGTCCACCTCTTTACACTTTTCCATATAGCATGTTTCATACAACCTTGTTTCATTCATACTTCCATTGAATCACATTGTTTCATACATGAATCCCGTTGCATACAACCTTTGTTTCATACATTGGATGACCTATTCCATACATCCATTCAACCTATTCCATACAACTGTTTTATACATTGGATGACATATTCCATACATCCATTCAACCTATTCCATACAACCTCGTTTCATACATGTATCCTGTTGCATACAACCTATTCCATACATCCATTCATATTTCAGCTCTTGACACATTGTTCCATACAACCTATTTCATTACACATTGTTCTATTCAAATCTCAAATTTCAAATTAAATTTATCAAAAACAGATTTACACATACGAACTAGCTAGTCAACATGAAGTTAAATTCAACATTATCTCTTTTTAAGTTTCCTACTCCTTCCACAGAAAGGAGACATCTCTGGCATTAACACCTAAGTGAGAGGGTAATTAATTATATCTTTACGTTATCAAAGGGCTCTGAAGTCCATACTTTTTAATTTCATATAGATCAATTGTTCATTTTAATTTGCTTGAACCCCCATGTGGAAAGCTAGGCTTCATTTGTTTTGTCCAACTCATATTAGATATAAGAATTCATGGTAAGAGACCTACCAACCTGTTTATGATAAAGATCTCATTTTTCTGGTGCAAGAATATATTTGAGAGTAAAATAGCAGACAACTTAATTCCCCATCTAAATTTTTACTTGCCACCAAACTTATATATTATACTAGAATGGAACTTGCTTTAATTAGCAGCATTTATCAAGGGCGGTTTGGCACCAGATTATTTATGGAATAAGCTTGATTTATCTGCTAAATCTTAGAGATAAATAAATTTATTTACTAAATTATGAGGATATATAAATAAGCCAAGTTTATATCCAAATCAATCTTATACCAAATTGCCCCCAACAGATAAGTTGGGCTGTGTTCGGTGGCTCCATTTATAAGGAGGGATTTCTTTTAGAAATCTCTGAAAATTAAAAGAAATAGCTAGACACACATAAAATAAAAGAAAAAAACCTCTCCTGAACATGAGTTTGTGAGTTTATCTCCAAGTCAATCTTGTACCAAATTGACCACAACAGTAGTAGCCCTGAAGAGGCATGGATCTGCACGTAAGTTGTGGATCATGGACTTGTAGCACATAAGCTACAAAAAAAACCCAGAACTTCTGAGCACCCAGCGGTAGCTTAGAAGAGGCATGGATCTGCAAAATTAAACCTGCCTCTTATTTGACTCCTTCTCATGTGTAAAATGTCATAAAAGTAGAGACCATTACTAAGGATGCGAATTTACCATGGTATATAACCAATCCAAAAAAAAACACACAGAATTGGGACTTACATACATAAAATTTGTACATTACTGAAAAAAACAAGTGTTGGGACATTACTGAAAAAAACAGACAAAATTGGGACTTACATACATAAAATTTGTACATTACATTGAGCATCTAAGTTTAAAATAAAGTCTAAGACAACGTTGGAGTAACATAGTTACACATGTATGATACACCGAAGTGAGATGAGACAAGTGTTTTCAGTTTTCAAACACAACCAACATAAGACAAATGTTTAAAATTTCAAATGTCCTTCGTGGATGCACAAGTAAGCAATATTGGTTGAAGATAGCCTTTGTGGACACCAATGTAAACAAGCTTGGTGGAAGATAAACCGCAATGGAATTTAAAATAAAAATAAAAGAAGTGAGGAACATGAATGTGACTGTGGTGTACTTTCAATTGTATGAATGACTTACATAATCTCTCCACCAGATTATATGACTTCCAATGGCATCCTCGCATCTTCTTCCTATGATTGTCCTTCACAATCGAGGGGCATTCGGGTTTGTGACAATGAGAACCGAGACCTCATAAAAAACTTCCCCAAGACATCCGTCCATCACCATTTTTGAAGGGTTGTCACTGATAAAAAAACCTTCAGCAACACACTGACCCTCTAAATCCATGAGCTTCACCCTTCTCCCTACCTATTGATATGGTACACCCAAAAAATGTACAGATTAACATACTGAGTGACCACAGGAATTTAATTGGGAGAATGAAAATATGCTGGAATATGAACATCCATGAATATGCTGGAAGAGGTATTCAAAACATAATCAAAGAATTACAAGAAAAGAATACGCTGGAACATAATACATGAATATGCATCCATAAAAAGAAGAAAAGAAGAGCTATTTCATATGATGGAATATGAACATCCATGAATATGCTGGTAATTAGTACTAATGAAAAATAATGAAACAGTATTAGTACTAATGAAAAATATTCATGAACATTCATGAATATGCTGGTAATTATTAATAACGAACTAATCAGTACTAACCTACTGGTAATTACTACTACAGAAAAATAATTGTTTCATTAATCAGAATTACAATGAAAGTAATCAGTACTAACCTACTACTTTTTGCTAACAAACAGGGGACTTAAATTTTAAAACATTGATGATAGGTGGATGGAGTTATTAACTTACATTTTTTGCATCCGATGGTGACATCTTGCTTAACCGATGATCGGATTCCAGACTACAAGAAAATTGCAGAATCAATTAGGATGGGTGAAAACCTGTCTCACTTATGAAACTTCCAAAAAATTATGTATATAATCAAAATTGTATACCTCTTCTTGGGGTTTGTTCTCCAGTTTAGCAACTTTCGATTCTAGAAGTTGGAGACGTTCATATAACTCTTTCCTTAAAACATTGGAGGATTCACCCTTCTCTCCCCAAATGTAAGTGGGGGACGGACCTGTGCCAATGCCCCTGACTCTTCCATTCCTGTCCTTTCCCATGACTTTTGAGAAAACATCCGATTTAGCTGCAATGGAATGCATGCTGGTCGATGGTGCAACTGATTTTATAGCCTTGAGTCTTTCCTGCATTGCCTAAGGTATTAGTAACATGACTTCAAATCTATTAATGATATAACAATTGATAAGTACTTACAATTGCAAGGGCACAATCATCGTTTACAGCCTTTCCATCTTTCTTTGTGTGAGTGATGATGAATATGTCTGCCCTATCCACATCGTTCCCAGTTTTAGCGACCTGAAAAATTTTATGTTAAATCAGGTTAAATGTAACAGAATCTATCCAACGACCGTATGTTAATTCAGGATAGAGTTTACCTCTGTTTTCCTTACATCTGCAAAGGACTGAGTTCCAGCACAATGATAAATTTTATGCAGACTTTTGTTCTTTTGATTCACTTCGCTTTTCTTCTATCAATAGGAAAAGAAATGTATTAAGCTGTCTATACCTTTAATACTCATATCGACTCAACTAACCAAGGAAAAGACTAGTTTCATACTAAACAGAATCGAATCTTACTTGGAAATCAGGAGATGACCAAGATGCCTTCGCGGACTCCCACATCTCACTAGAAATATACAGACCAGCAGGTGGATCTTTTTGTTCAAATTTTTTTTTCCTTAGGCAGTACTTGTGATATCTCCATTTATGCCCAAGGTCTTTCATTATAAACATTTTCTGGAATACATCTCCCTCATCAACTTCATATTTTCTCTACATAAGATTGACAACAAAATGATGGTAAAAGACACTTAACGTTGATACTAACTAATAAGATGTACTTTAAAAAATTTACCTTAATAAATGCCCAGATGTCATCAACATTTTCTTGTGGCATCTTATCCCAAGATCCAATGTTGATTGGGCATTTGTCAGCATTCCTGGCAATTGTACCCAAAAAGGTCCTAAGTGACCTTCCACCCTTCCCAACCGGTTGTCCTAACTCATTCCACTCAACAGAAATGAGTTTCCCATCCTCTAGCACATGCACATCTCGACAATATGTGCGGCCTCTCGTTTTCTTTTTTACAACTTCAAGACTTTCAATTTCAGTGTCTTCTCCCTTGGGAGCAACTTCATTTTCCTCACAGTTTGTGGATGATGAAGCTGAAGATACCCACAAGTCTCCCTGTTTAGCGTATGTTATTACTTTCATAATGAAACCATCAATTTCCCTCGTGCTAAACCAATCTTCCGACATCTACAATATTGAGCAAATAAAAGCAATTATGAAGTAAGGCTAACAGATTGGGACAAAAATAAGAAAAGGTTGAGAAGAGAGATTTACCAAAGCTGGAGATGATAGTCGAGAAAAGGTCGGTGGAGCACTCTTAAGGAAAAGATATGCAAAGTAAAGTGTGAAAAAGCCACATTCAACGTCATCTCTTTGTTGTGGCACCTAGATGAAGGCAATGTAAACACCACATTGATGGTCCGTAATGTTGTGAAAGTCTAGTTTCTTAATACCTTGGGAATGAAGAAAGGAATTGATTTTAAGGTCTTCTTACTAACCATCTTCTCTTCTGCATTGTATATATCCTTGACCAACCTGAGAAGACAACAATCAAAAATTAAGAACCAAGATTCAGGTACACAAAAGAAGAAAAAGCATAGGGTGAAATTTACCTCCTAATGAGAGGTTCCTGCCTCTGTGGCTCGGCCAACAGAAGTGAGTCTAGAACAATCATTGATGGTCCAAATTCGGACTTAAAAGAGGCAGCCAAGTTGCACAAAATCAACAGTCTCCAATGACCACTACAACATCTTTGATTAGAGAGGTGACAACCAATGTACACAAATCACAACAAAAATTAATTTCCACTTACCCATCTACAATTGGAACAAGAATATAAGACTTGGAGAAAATCTCTTCCTTCTGAATGTACTCTACAATCCTACGACTACCGTTAATATACATAGAAAACAATAAACAATCTATAATTGCAGCACTTATATTTCGGCTAATCTGAAGTTGGCCCCACATATGGCTGCAGAATTCAAACAAGTTAGAGTTAACAATGGGGTAGAAACGTTAAAAAAAACAAAGATACAAATTTGTACAATAAAATAATATGTCTGAAGGGTCAAATGTTGTGAGACCAGCCAAATTGCACAAGATCTGTCCAGACAATAAAAGAGTAACATGCATCAGTCAAAATCAAAAATAACCTGCTGAAGGTCTCCTAGCAATGTTAAAGTATATTAAAGTCTAAATATAAAACTAGATGTTGCAAGCAACATGAAAAGTCGAATCTAAATTGTATGCATACATCACCTTGAAACATGTGCTAATAAGGGCCTCTCGCATCAAAATACACAAAAAGGGCATAAGATTCTTAGTATCAAAACATTCAATAGTTTCTTGAGGTGAGAAAAATCTGTTATGTATAACCATGTTATGCAATGGAATTACAAATAACATGAAATAGTCGAATCTGATATGCATGCAATGTTATGCAAGCAACATGAAATAGTCGAATATAAATTGTATGCATACTTCACCTAAATGTTTAAAAAAAGAATCTGTTTTTTTTTCAGCCCAATGACTCAAGAATAATCTAGAAATGATCCCAAAATTCCTAAAACATAGCTAGTTCTAAGAATCTAAATAGAGACAGACCAAGATGGAGGACGAACATCAAGTCAACATGCTATAGCAAGAGTTCTCTTGTATATGCGCATGCATTTGTGATCCAGTCTATTAGAGGGTGTAGGAAACTAGATATACTAAATCTACTCCCATCGGACATATAAATAGACATAGAAATATATATGAGGTTCTATATATGAGGGGACAAAACTCTGTTATGTACCACCATGTTATGTAATGGATTTATCATAAATCTATGCTATCTGCTTTCATGCATTATGTAAAAAATATGTGTCCATAGAAAAGTGCAAAACAGAACACCAAGGTAGAAGAAAACATACTCTATGTACATCTAGAATAGTTCCGAGTCCAACTTGTTCTTTTCTGTGGATGAGATGTCATAGATGTCTGAAATATGCTTGATTTTCTTCGGTGGGAGTGGATTGGATGATGTATCAGGCCCCCACAACCCCTTCTCATCGGACTTGGCACCATCAGATTTGTATGACAGTGATTCCATAATCTTCTTCCCCCTGAAATTGACACTTTCAGTAATTTTATCGTTAGTAGTAAACGGAAAAAGTGTAGCTACAAACCTCTCCTGAATCAACATCTTTTAAAACCCCGCCTAGACAAAGAAAATTTGGAAACAAAACAAAAGATCTGCAGCATCGGTAGTGAAAACAAAATAAACATATAAACATGATTCTAAATGGAACAACACTGTCTATTTCATAGATATGTAACAATGACATTCATACATAAACTCGCATACATAACGCTATAACAAAATTCGGTCGACATTAACATACATGCAGAATATCAAAATTCAGGCAGATTGAGTTACATTAAACTTCAATCCCATCTATATCGGATCTATGACCAGTTATGTTCTGAATAACATTATCATCTTGGTAACTTTGTCTTTGCTCTGGTTGTGTTGGTTGTATGTCCAGAAAATCGGCCTTGTCCTCAGAACTATGTCTTGATAAGTTGTAAAAATCTTGGGGAGATGTCTTGCGAACAACACACCAACCAAGGTTCCTAGGATCCTCCACGTACCAAACTTGCTCTGCCTGTGATACTAGAATATAACATTCACTTGTTCTTAACTTACATAAAAGATTCACAAGGGTAAGAGGTCCATCCTGTTTGACACCTCTATGCAAATCTACCCAATCACACTTAAACAATATTACCCTCATGTGTCCATAGTAATCAACTTCTAGAATTTCATGAAGAACACCATAGTAAATCACATTATCTTTAGCACTCAGCATAACACCTGAGTTTTGGGTCACTCGACGTTCTTCAAGACTTTTAGTGTGAAACCTAAAACCGTTGGCTATACATGACTCATATTTCTTAACAACGTCCATTGGCAAATCTTTAATCAAACGAAGATAAGATGACATGTCTCCTGTGGTCATCTCTTGTTCCTTGTGCACCTAAGCAAATTAAAATTATCATTTAACCTTAATGCAGAATTTACAATCACAAATTATTAAATTTAATGTTAAATCCAACGGAGCTTATGCTAGTTACCTTAAATTTAAGCCATTCTACAAAGGTACGTGTATGAATCTGTTCCACATCAGTCTTTCCAAGCTCAGGACAAGTTTCTCTAACCTCATCAATGTGGACTCTGCATTGAAATCAACAAACAAACAATATTATTTTGGATGCTTGATGGAGATGTACAAATATCATAACTACATGTTATAATAGTACACTGACTTAATCAAATTGTTCATAGCGGTACAGTTGAATAGGATATATTTATGAATCTCTTCCAACTCATTAATTTCTAATCGATATGTTGTAGCTGTTCCAAGTGGGCGACATGTCTCCCTGAAAATTTCCCATCCTTCCTCCACTTCTTGTGGTCTGTATTCTGCTTGTCGGCGTGGCTTATTGTACCATGTCTCTACATCATCATTTAGATATCGAGAGGCAAAAGTGATTGTCTCTGCAACAATATAACCTTCTGCAATTGAACCCTCAGGATAAGTCTTGTTTGTCGCATAAGACTTTAGTTTAGCCAAATACCTGAAATGATATGAAACAATGATTACTACTTTCATATTAAATGGCAATTAAAAACCTTCTACTATTGATGATACCTCTCAAATGGGTACATCCATCTATATTGAACCGGCCCAGCAATCCTCGCCTCCTCTGCTAAATGAATGATCAAGTGTACCATGATATCAAAGAAACTGGGAGGAAATATCATTTCTAGTTCACATAATACTTTTGCAATATGTAGGCCTTCTTGGTAAAAGTCTTCAGCATAAGCAACTTTTGAACATATATTGAGTAAAAAGTGAGAAATGTCGCTTAGTGAAGAAGATAGATTAATATTTGGTAGTGCCCTAACGGCAATTGGAAGTAATTGTTGCATGATCACATGGTAGTCATGACTCTTCAACCCCCACAACTTCTTATCTTTGTTGAGAAAGCGCTTTGCAATGTTTGAAGAATAACCATCAGGAACCTTAACGGATTGAAATAGCTTGAATATGATATCTTTCTCTTTTCTGCTGCATGTGAAATGAGCTGGTGGTAACACTATTTTGCTTGGTCCAAGTTCTTGTGGATGAAGACATTCTCTTATACCCAACTTTTGTAAGTCTCGACGAGCCTTCAAGCCATCTTTGTTCTTCCCCTCAATGGATAGAAGGGTGCCTATGATACTCTCGCACACATTCCTCTCAATGTGCATAACATCTAAATTGTGGCGTAGCAACAATGATTTCCAATAAGGTAGAGAGAAGAAAATACTCATTTTTCTCCACCCAAGGTACTTTCTATCATCCTTTTTACTTCTCTTTCTCTTTTTACCTTTCTTCTTGATGTCTTCGTTTGCAACATGAGAGTTAAAATGCTCTAGTTGTTGTAAGATTTGATCTCCCGATAGCATCAATGGCTTGTCACCCCATTCTTCATGACCATTAAATTCTGTTCTCATCTTTAGGAATTTATGATTGTTTCCAAGCCATCTACGATGACCTGTGTAACAAAATTTCGCACTACACTCTAACCAAGTAGAACATGTGTCTTTGTTACAGTTAGGACAAGCTAATTTACCTTTAGTACTCCAACCGGACATGTAAGCATATGCTGGAAAGTCATTAATGGTCCATAATAAGGCTGCACGCAACCGAAAAATCTCGCCTTTAGCTACATCAAAGGTATCAATACCATTCCATAGGATTTGTAGCTCCTCAATCAATGGTTGTAATAGAACATCAATGTTGTTACCGGGACCTTTTGGACCGGAGATGAGAAGGGACAACAATATATTGGTACTTTTCATGCATTCCCAAGGTGGTAGATTATAAGGTACAATCAACACTGGCCATGTACTATGAGTGACGTTCATGTTTCCATACGGGTTGAATCCATCAGAGGCTAATCCAAGACGGACATTCCGACATTCTAACCCAAAATCATCAATGGCATCTAATGTTTTCCAGCAAGCCGAATCAGCGGGATGTCTTAACATACCGTCCTCCTCGCGTTTTTCATGATGCCATCTCATGTTGAGTGATGTTTTTGAACATGTGAAGAGTCTCTTTAGTTGTGGAATTAATGGAAAATGACGGAGAACCTTTTGAGGAACTCTTTTCTTTTTTCTCGAGCTACTCGATTTAAATGACTTCCACCGGGATTCACCACATTTGGGACAACAATTACACTTCTCATATTCTTTTTGATACAACATACAGTTGTTCGTACATGCATCAATCTTTCTATAGCCGTATCCTAACTTATCAAGTAGCTTCTTCATCTCATAAAATGATCGTGGTAATGATGACCCATCTGGGAGCAACTCATTCAATAACTTCAATAAAACATCAAATATTTTATTGCTCATTCAACCCATGCATTTAAGGTTTAGCAATCGAATGATGAAAGAAAGTTTGCTGAAATTCTTGCATCCGGGAAAAACAGGTTGGTTGACTTCTTTTAACAAGTCCAAAAAGGATTTCGAATCCTTATCATGTACTTCATCATCACATGTCGGAAAGACATCGGCTAACATTTCATACATGTTTGATTCATCTACACCTTCTTCAAATCTTCCTTGACTTGACTCTTCACCATAGAACTTCCAAAACTGTTTGTCCTTTATAACACCGTCTATGTAGAGGTGTTCTCTAATAATATGCATTTCACATTTTTTCAAGCATGCGCATTTCACACATGGACATCTTATCTTTCGACTCGATGGTATACTTTTATATGCAAACTTTAAAAAGTTCTCAACACCATCGTAATAGCCGTCCACATTTCTTGGCAAATCCATCCAGCTCCAATCCATATGACTATAGATCAAAACATGGATAATAATTAAAAATGCATCCTATAATTTTGAAAAATGGATAGCGTCGCATCGATTAATATTCTTAAACTTTATAAGGAATGATGGAAATGACTAGTTGAATCTTCCATAAAAATCAGGTAACTTTTTATGTTATATATCTAATAAGTGGGATACAAAGAAAAATATAACATATTATTGCTAAAGATATAGTGAACATGTGTCCGAATGCAAATAAGAAGATGTATTGTCAGATATATGGAAAAAATGCAACTACAAACAAAATCATTAATGAAAACATGAAAAGTGTAACAAGAGGATGAATGATTGACAAAATATAGTCGAAATTTATGGCATAAGTGTTACCTCATTTTCGAAGTAACAAGAGGGTAATCGAATCAATGAACTCCAGATAATAGCACCCGAAAGTAACCGTAAAGAACCCGTAAAGCCTTAAGACACGTTGAGAAATAAAAGAAACAAGGATATAGAGATTGTCCACTACAGTCGAATTTTTAAATGTTCAACTGTTCTAGCCAAATCACAGTTCATGTGAGCATCATATGAGCATTCAGAAATCTGCAGAAAGATCTTGAGAACAGTCCCACCGTTGTAATCTATAGACCCAAATATTTCATACTTGACGGACAAGTGATACAACAACAATGAGAAGGATGCCTTGTTTTCTGTAAATGATGGTTTGCTTCCAAATAACCAAATTCAGCAACAAGGACACCTCTTTCTAGTATTGCAATTAAAATCTGCAATTCCATATAGCAAAATTCCTTTGCTTGTTTGTAAACAAATCAAACGTTTAATTTGTTGTTGACATGAATGGAGATGTTGGAACGTACAAGGAAGATGGCATCTGTTTCGGAATGGGATATTCATAAAGCTAAAATATAACCTTTATACTTAAATGTACCATGAATATCTATAAATGTACATTTACTTCTCTTATATCTTTAGATCCATACATAAGGTCTTTACGTACCTTATGTATGGTACATTTCGGAAATGTAATATAAAATGACAGTTAGGAATTAAGCTCTGTTTCTGGTGTTAAAAAGACCAAACTTACAAAATGACACTTCATGAAAGGAGTTAATTTTTGTGACCGACGTTAAAAGAGACAAACTGAGATATTTTATTTTGGGCATGTAATGTTTGGTGAAGGGCAGTGAACCTATAGATCCTAAACTTAAGACTAGCTTGAAATGGTATATGATGTTTCTAATGGTAAGAATGGAAACAAACAACCGTTATTTAGTAAGAGCAACGGGAGTGATACCATATCAATTTTGACATTAATATTTGTAAATGACAGAGTATCGATACAAAAAATGATACAAGCAGATACTTTATTACATATATAGCCTTTTATTTGCACTAAATTATTGATAGCCAGATAGTTAGTGATGAATACTATCACTATTTCTAGCTGACAGGAAGTCAACATCTTATAACGTCTTTGGTTGCATCTGGTTGGACACTCGTTATGGAAGAAATCTCGTGAGAAATCTCCGGCAACCGAAAAAAAATCTAACCAAAAGCCCATTGCAACACTCTCATCATAGGGAAACGATGGGCAGAACATAGTTCAACCCACAACTTGTAAAACCCTAAATCGTACTGTACGTATTGAACGAGCTGAGAAATATGGAACCCAAAATCGATCGAAGTAAAGGAAAGGTGCGAAACACTTACAAGTATGTCGTAGGTAGCTCGGACGACTGATTCAAGCGACGACAGCTCCCCTTACGGTCCACTAGTCGACCGCCCCGCCTGGAAGCGCCGAAGATGAACTACTTGGAAGCGCCGAGTGGAGAGAGCGGGAATAGTAGAGGATGGAGAGCGGGAATCGCCGTCGATGCAATGCCTGGAAACGCCGTCGATGGACCGCCTGGAAGTGTCGAGTGGGGAGCTGGAAATCGCCGACGATGGACTGAGGAAGCCAGCGTCGGGGGCTGTGCGAGGAGATGGTCGGTCGATCGCGCGGGCATTCGAGTATTAGGTAAAATGCTCTGTTCGATCTTAGCCGTCCGCATATTTCAAATGGACGGATTAGATTCATTGATCACTTATAATGTTTACCTATAGGATGTCTTGAGTAGGTTATCCGTAGGTGTTGATACATTTACCTACGAGCAACTAATTGGTAGGTATACTATGTCGGTAAATGATACATATACCTACCAAAATCTCACCTACGCGATGGGTTCACGTAGGTAAAGGACGAATTTGGCGTAGTGCTAGTTAGTTACGTATGTACATACGTATGGGTTAATCCTCAAGTGGGATAAGGATCCGGTGGTTGTTAACCGGATAGGCATCGGGCTATCCTAAGTCTATCAGGACTCTGGATAGGGACTGGGAGAGTCCTAGTCGGGATGGGTTTCCTGGGTTGTTCTCCCTATAAATAGCCCTGGCCGGTGGCTCATTCCGGATGTCAGGTGTCGAGGGAGCCACCGGGGGAGAGGTTGTACGTCTGCGATTTAGAGGAGTTCGACTTCTCCAAGATCTCGTCGTCTTCGTGGTGTGTGCGTCTTGCTCCGAGGGAGATCGATCGCCGGGTTTTCCGCAACATCTAGTATCAGAGCTATGACTTGATCATTCGGAGTCGGAGACGACACGGTGAAGACGACGTTTGGTGGTGGCGGTATCCCTCCATCGACGGTTCTGCAACGGCTCCGTGCTGCAGGTGGAGCCTCGGGGCGGTGCTCGGCTGGAGACCGACGCAACGCCGTTGAAGAGGAGGCGCTCCGACGAGGCACGATTGGCGCTGCAGGTGGAGTTTTTGCAGGAAGGCCTTTGTGGCGGTGTGAGTCCACGGCGGTAAACTGGTGTCGGTGGCTCGCCGGTGGGACCACAGTGGTTGGACGGCGAAGGCACAGGGGAACCTTGGCGGCGTTGCTCCGGCGAGGAAGATCAGGCGAACCAGGTAGTCGCAGCAAACAGGGAGATTAGTGGTGTGCATCAGATCTCGAAATGGCCACGGCGGCAGTGCTGGGCGCCAACACCGGTGGCAGAGGGCAACGGCAGACCCCGACGAAGGTCACGGTGCGGTGAGCAGGCCCGAAGACCTGGAAGGCAGCACTTGCGGCGGCTTGTTTCTGTGCGTTACTTGCTTCGTAGGTTTTTATTTTTCTTTTTCTTTTTCTCCCGGTTGTAAATCCACCGTGGAAAGCAAGCCACGCGGAAGAGTGACTTTGGGAGAGAGAAAAAGATAGTAAGAAGGAGAAAAATGTTCAAACAGGTTGGGATAAGTTAGTTTTTTATTAGATCCAATTATTAGGACTTGATTTTAAGTTCGGTTGGATCTGATAAAGTTAGGTTGCTAGGTCTAGGTTTCGGATAGGGTTATCGGGTCTCGTCCGTACCCGTTAACAGGATTCGAGATCGGAAGGAGCAGGTTTACCGATAAGATGGCTGAGGTTGTTTCGGCTTGATCGGGGGTGTTCGGTGGCGGAATCAGGCGATCCAGGAGTCCAAGCCTAGGTTTTTAGGCGCTCCGGGTTCATTGGACAGTTTGGATCGGGCGATTTCCGAACCGACGGTCTGATTTGTGCAGGTGCAGGTGTGCGTCGATATCGATCAAGGGTGTACTTGATCAGGATCGATCGATGGCAGGGCAGGAAGGCACAAGTCAGAGATCCGTTGAAAGGGTTACAAGCTTCTCCATAGAACCCTTCAACGGTTATGGAGACTTCACTCTATGGCAGCAACGCGTGAAGAATATTCTTACGCGGGAAGGACTGGTCAAGGCTCTTGGCAAAGCAGCAGACAAACCGGAGAAGCTGACAGAGGAGGAGTGGGTTGAAAAGCGAGCGTTGGCGAATAGCACGATTCAGCTATTCTTGGCGGACAACACGCTCCGGGAGGTGATCGGCTTAGAAGATCCAGCGGATGTCTGTGAAAAGCTCGAGAGCAGGTACATGTCCAAGTCGCTGACAAACAGGTTGCTAGCGAAGAAGCGGCTATATGGCTTGAAGATGATCGAGGGAACAGGGATCAAAGCTCATCTCGACGACTTCAACAGGATTCTGACGGAGGTGCTATCTCTGGGTGAAGAAATCAAGTAAGAGGATCGAGCACTTCTCCTATTTTCGTCATTACCGATGTCGTACGATCACATCGTGACGACCATGCTATATAAGACCGACACTCTCAGGCTAGATGATGTCATAGTCTCGTTGCTTTCGAACGAGTCTCGTCGAAAGAGTAATGAAGCAGGGAAGTCAAGTGGGAGTCAGGCTTTGATTGCAGGTGGAGGTCGTGGAAGATCGGACAACCGGCAGGGGAGACGAGATGACAAAGGACGATCCAAGACTCGGGGTCATAGGTGCTACTACTGCGACGAGGAAGGTCACTTCAAGCGGGAATGCCCACAGCGTAAGAAGAGCGAACGGCTGCAGGAGGCAAAGTTGGAGAAGGCAGAGGCGTCAACAGCAGAGGACAGCGAGGAGGACGTGGATGACGTCCTCTGTACGACATCTGCAGGAGAGCGAGATTCAGGTTGGATCTTAGATTCTGGCTGCTCGTTTCACGTATGCTCGGACAGGACGATGTTTCACAGGTATCAGACATGCGAAGGCGACTCGGTCCGATTGGCAAACGGAGCATGCTGCTCAGTTGCTGGTATCGGATCCGTGAGGATACGCATGTTTGATAGAAAGGTGCAAAAGCTCGTGGAGGTCCGACATGTGCCAAATCTGAAGAAGAACTTGATCTCACTGGGAGCCGTGTGTTCAAGAGGATACCGATGCACTCTTGAAGGTGGAGCTCTCAGGGTGTGCAGAGGAGCACGTATCGTGCTAAAGGGGCTGCTGACGAAAGGTTTGTATAGGCTCGTAGGGAGGGTTGACACAGGTGCAGCTGCAATATCCCAGACGAGTAGTACGGTTCAGCGGAGGATGATATCTGCTGAAGGTGGAGCGCGGAGGAAGCATGTGACATTCGCTTCTAACGACGGTGGTCGATATCTCTCGCGTCAACCGAGAGAGGAGGGACCATGTCGGGGCGTGCAGCGGAATCAGGCTGTGCGGGCACCTGGTATTGGTGCGGGCCATGCAGGTGGAGCTGGTGGACGGACGGAGACTTGTGGAGTTAACCCAAGGTGGAGAATGTTACGTAACTAGTTAGTTACGTACGTACATACGTATGGTTTAATCCTCAAGTGGGATAGGGATCCGGTGGTTGTTAACCGGATAGGCATCGGGCTATCCTAAGTCTATCAGGACTCTGGATGGGGACTGAGAGAGTCCTAGTCGGGATGGGTTTCCTGGGTTGTTCTCCCTATAAATAGCCCTGGCCGGTGGCTCATTCGGGATGTCGGGTGTCGAGGGAGCCACCGGGGGAGAGGTTGTACGTCTGCGATTTAGTGGAGTTCGACTTCTCCAAGATCTCGTCGTCTTCGTGGTGTGTGCGTCTTGCTCCGAGGGAGATCGATCGCCGGGTTTTCCGCAACACAAAATCACTTATTGTTATCAGAATCATAATTGAAAACTAACGATGCCGACACCCATCCTTTGCAGCCCTAAGCCTATTTTTTTATGATGGCTCCAGCTGGCCCGACGGGGTGGCCATCTTCGGAGCGTAACGCCGCTGCATGGAGACAACCTTACATTTTCAATTTCATTGTCCCGAATGACTTTGACATATTTAACAGCGATGTGTGGATGGTACATATATATATATATATAGCTTCACCTCATAAGTTTGTTTTAAACGTATCGCCAAACACCTTGTTGTTGTTGTTTTTTTCAAATTATAACAAATTTGCCAAACATGATAACTTTAAAGTTTACACTTTACAAATTTGTCACATTTTTCTTAATGACATAAGTTTTTTATCATGAAATCCTATAAAAAAATAAATTGTAACCAAACACCCCTTACGCATTTGGGTTTCTTATAAACTGCTGCTTCTTCCCGGTCATCCCCTTAATCATCCTCCTGCTCCTGTATGCTTCATTAAGCATAAATTAGACGTTGCCGTGCGCAGCGTCACTATTTCATCTCGTTTTCCATGACGAAGCTCTTCGAATCAGAAACTCTCATATCGATAGCCAGAAGAAAGATGCATCTGTCGTCTCGACAAGGTAGGTCAAAACGCTGTAAGACCGCGCGCTTATTGCTCTTCAGCATTGCTAATTCAAACACGACGCTAAGAGAAGAGAAAAGCTTTCAGCTCACCATCTTAGATGGCATACATCGTTGGTAAGGCACACGAATTAACTACTGATACCGATTAGAAAATTGGAAACTATATACAAACTGACGCATGCGAGCATGGGACATAACCATTCTCAATCTTCAACAGCTAAAGCTGATAATGGGTTAGATTAGACAACACGTTGAACTGCAGGAATTAGACTATAAAATGAAGCAAGATCAATGTTCAAACTGTACAGGTGACGTACGTGTCGTCTCTCCGATAATAAGCTAGCTAGCCACCATGTCGTGGGCACCAGCTACTGCTGCCCAAGTGGAGTGTGCGTGCAGATTTGTGGTAAGGAGCCGACAATCTGTGCTTTGGATGTGACGACGACCAAGAACGCAAGCTAGCATGGGCATCTTCTAACTTTATTAGTTAGACCGATCAATTAATAGTTTTGAAATTAATATTCGAGCGGAGGGCCACGCGATGCTGCCCGTGTATTTCTATCTGGTTAGAATAAGAGATGAAGAGACGACTTTGTTGGGATGTACACCATATATATGGCCACCTACCGCGACGGAGACAAAAGAAGAAGAAAAAAAGGAGAAGATATGATCATGTACAAGAGTGATCGGCCCTACGAGGAGAAGTGGAATCTGACCATCAAGGGATTATTTTCAGCCCAATGGTGGTGATCGCCAAATTAATCTAAGGCATTGATGTACAGGTTGTGCCCCAGCGATCGATAGATAAGCCAGACTCGATCAGCCGGGAAAGATCTCCGGGGATCAAACATATATTCCGAGCAAGATGGGCACGGAATCAAGCCAACCAAGCATTGAGATGACAGGCATATATAGATGGGGTTTTTAATTTTTAGTCCTACGGAGGCTAAAAAATTATTTTTTAGTCCCACCGTTTATTTAAGTTAAGTTTTAATCCCGTTTCTGTCTATTTGAAATTTTTTAGTCCCTTTCGTTAATTAAAATGTCTCATTCCCACAATACCCTTTTGTCCCCGCCGTGTCCTGCCTCGCCCATAGGAACAGAAACCACCGGAGCAAACCCTAGCGCATTCGGCGTCCAGGTGCATCCAGGTGCGGTGAGACATCACCGGCGTCCGGCGTAGCTTTGTCACCGCCGGGACCTGTAAGTCCACCTCGTTCTTCCTCTCTCTCTGTCTGTGCTTGCGTCGGCAGGCCCGTCTCGGACCCCCCCGATGCCCCGTTCGACCTTCGTCACTATTTCGTCCCTGGCCGCCCGGTTGAAGAAGGAAGACGCCGGAGGGGGCGGCTTCTCGTCCGCCTCGCCGTCAGACGGGGAGCCCGCAGTCTCTCTCTGTTTGCGTCGGCAGGCTCGTCTTGGACCCCCCCAATGCCCCGCCGTCCCTGGCCGCCCGGTTGAAGAAGGAAGACGCCGGAGGGGGCGGCTTCTCGTCCGCCTCGCCGTCAGACGGGGAGCCCACACGCTGGCCTCTCTCTCTCTCTCTCTGTTTGCGTCGGCAGGCCTGTCTCGGACCCCCTCGATGCCCCGCTCATCCCTGGCCGCCCGGTTGAAGAAGGAAAACGCCGGAGGGGGCGGCTTCTCGTCCGCCTCTCCGTCAGACGGGGAGCCCGCATGCCGGCCTCTCTCTCTCTCTCTGTGTGTGTTTGCGTTGGCAAGCCCGTCTCGTCCGCCTCGCCATCGGTCAGGGTAGGTGCATGTGCATGGACCATATCGGTATGTGCATGTGCATATTCCATTTAATATCATCCAATCATTTACGTACAGGGGGATGAGGGGTAAAATTGGTAAAAGAAAAGTTGTTAACGGTGAGAGGGAGAGATAGGGGCGGGAATTACAATATTTTTTGATTTGGGATTAAAAAATAATGAAACAAATGGATGAGACTAAAAAATAAAGAGGAGCCTAAGAGTGGGGGGGGGAGTTGAATTCGCCTATATAGATATATATATCTTCGTCTTCGGCTTAACACAACGCTGTCAATTGAATTAGACACTCATAGCGTTCATAAATCAGTTCAATCCGAAAAATCAAACTAAACTATTATTTTGGTTCTGTTTGGTGTGATCGAGTTGGACTACTTACTAATCGATTTGATTTGATTTCAAAGATATACTCAAAACTAAAACAAATCTGCAAACCGAACAACGTACCCAAATTAGTTTGAATATTTATTTTAACTGAAGCATGCTTACGCATTTGTAGATGCATATGTATATATGTACTATCTTTCAGCAAAGCATAATTTAGAGCAGACCAAGTGAAAGTATAAATATAATATAGGTTAAAGAAATGTTGCTTAAACACGATCACCCAATCGAATCAAGTTGAATTAATTCAGTTTACTTTAATTTGACTTGGGAGGTATATTTGCTTTTGGCATGCTTTAGAAAATGTTTCTCAGAAAACTATGAAACCAAACCAAACCATGAATATTCCTACTCCTTCTGTGGCTTAATTAAGCTCGTCCGCGCCTTCGGATACACCCAAGGCATATGGGGTTGCCTCCGAGATTAAACAATCAAGGGAATCATGTACACATATAGATACCCCTAAACCCACTCGAACTCCATTATTGTTGTCGCCCCTGCCCTAATCATATGACAGCACATGGCCTTCCCCATACAAGTCAATACGGGAGCTTATAGAATTCCTGCATGCCCAAGCCTCACTGGCACCACCCCCTTAATTAATTTCAATTATCTTCAGGCTGTCATCGTTGCGGTCAAGTCTACATAGCCGTTTAATTAGCTAGGGTTATTGTATTCGAAAAATAAAGTATCTGGGTGCATCGCACCTGTGCGATCTCTCCGGTACGGCCCTACCGCCGTCGGCGGCGGCGGGCGGGCATGATCGGGTGCCAGCTCCATCTGAGCGGAGGAAGCGTGACCTTGTGCAATATGGGATTTCTGCTGTTGTCTTCTGTCTATATCCTGCGCCTCCTCCGGTGTCGGCTTGCAGCACCGTTAACGTCCCCTTCGGCGCCCGGTTCAGCAGTACATGAGAGGATGTCCGAGCCCGGACGAGGCGGCCGCCGGACAGTAGGCGCCAAGCTGGGCCGAGGATAAAGATGACAAGCCAGGGAACCTGGGAGAAGAAGGGGGCGCCTTTGATTTTTGGGCGTGCACGCGGGAAATCATTGGGGTCGATACCGCACTCCTCTGCAGGAGCCAGGTGGCCTCTTTCTTTTTTTCTCTCGGAGGTTAGAAACAAATATTGGAAGGCATGGATTTCAGGTCCCCTACACTGTTCGTTCCTCAGCAGACCAATAACCCATCTTCGAAATCTGGCCGTCTGGTCCCCGTTTGAAGACCAGAGAAGCCGCAGCCCCAACGCCCCCCTCCCTACTAGATTGTATTGTACCCATATCATGGAGGACCCATACAGACATATTCTCTCTATTCAGAGCTATTGCCATAATATCCTTCATATATATATAAGTATATATATATATGTTTCTCTTTGATGTAGAAGTCGCGGAGGGTCTACAAAACGTCTCGTCCACATGGCCATGCTGGGGAAAGAACAATGCCGTGCAACAGCGTCGGACGAGAGGGATGAGCGGCTAGGGCTTTAATTAATAACGGAGACGGAGCAGTGCAAAAGCCGGGCCAGGGGACGACTGTGTGCCATATCTCCTCGATCTCTTCCACAGCTAATTCACTGCAAAAAATATATAGTTATGAGTGACGGCTATTACAATGATTTGAGACACTTTTTATTGATGGCTGTCATGATTAATAACTTTAGTTTTTTTAATTATTTTAAATAAAATTATACAAAACCTACGAAACCTGTATTTATATTTACAAATTATACAATACTTGTACATTTCTTTTATCATCTCATATAAACTATCAAATTTATCAAAACCATATTTTCAATTCATGTAATCTCACCACATTTTGTGTATATAGAACTTTTTCATTCGTAGGAATGGTTGAATTTATACAACTTATTACATACACATGTTTATAATTCAAATATTTTTCTATAAAACTTGTACATAAAACGATTTTTTTTATAAAAGTTGTCTAAATTATACGACCTATTACGTACACATATTTACAACTCATAATCTATGAACAACACCTGTAATTCATATAAATTGTAATAAGTTTTGCATGTCAAATGAACATATAATATTTATAGATCATGTAAACTAGATCTTAATCATAAATATAATATGCACAATTTTGTGCATAAAATGTGACTCATACAGCCTATATTACATACAACACATACAGCCATCCCTAATGATTTATACAAATCATGATTTCATACAACCTACATAAACACATAGGGTGGTCTACCAAACTTGTCGTCCACGTGGGCATGATGGGGAAAGAACTATGCCGTCCAAAAGCGTGGGACGAGAGGGACGTGGGACGAGCTGCTTGGGCTTTTAATTAATAAGCTTTGCTGTTCTCTCAGCATATAACGAAACGAGCGGAGACGGAAGAGCACTCCCAAGCGGGCCAGGTGGTGCCTTCGTCTCTCCTCTTCCACAGCTGATGAGGGTGCTCTGTCCCACACTGCTCTAAGCCGATCGAATACATAACACACCAGCACACATCGATCCCTCGACGATAAATTTTTTTGTTAGGGGGAATGGAGATTTTCTCAATAGATTAGAGATAATTACCTCAAAACTGAATACCAATACGTGATATTTTTGTTCGTCAATTGTGATAGAATGTGTTTATTAGGTTTGTTGGATCTCAACTTGTGCGTAAGGGAGAATATTTTTCTACTACAACACCAAACTAAGAGGATCCGGCTCCACTGGAGCTTAATTTGGATAGGGGGCACTACAAGAAATAAAGTTATTAGGGACGGTTTAATGGAGACGGCTTTATTAAGCCGTCTCTATAAGAGTTAATTGCGACGGCTTAAGCCGTCCCTATTAAAGCCGTCGACAAATACAAAGATATAAGCGACGGCTCTAAGAGACCGTCGCAATATCGCTTATTAGAGACGGCCTAAGCCGTCGCCAAACCAGAAAATACACCCGGAACACCCATCGGTCCGGGTTAATGGCGACGGCTACCGATAGCCATCGCCAACTTAGATAATAGCGACGGCTCGAAGCCATCGCAATAAAATTTTTCGCCCGTTCAACGGTCGACTAATTTTTGCGACGGCTTGAGCCGTCGCTGTTGTACTTAAACGTACCAAATGAGACGGCTTCAGCCGTCGCCAATACATTAGGGGTTTACAAAACCCCGCCGGCCCCTTCCCTCTTCCCCCCCCCCCCGCTTGCTCTCGACGCGCTGCCGCCGCCGCCGCCGCGCCGCCGCGCCGCCGCCGCGCGCCGCCGCAGCCGCCGCCGCCGCCGCCGCCGCCGCCGCCGCCGCCGCCGCCGCGCGCCTCCTTGCGCCGCCGCGGCTCGCCTCCTTGCGCCGCCGCCGCCGCCTTGTTGCGCCGCCGCCACCGCCGGCGCCCTCCCCTCGCTACATCCGTCCGGGCATTATCCTCCAAGGTATATTTTAACTGAAATTATTTTATTCATTAGTTTCTATTTGAATTTTTTTTAAAGTCTTATGAAAAGTGGATGTTTATTGATAAATCTTTCATTTCATATCGGCTAGGGTTAGTTGTGTGGTCAATCATCTAGCACTCGTGTGTTTTGAGACCATGTAATTTTTTTAGGAAATCATGATATATGCCAAATTAAGTAGAAAGCATTTTAGTGTAATAAATTGTTTAGAAAAATAGCCGTATTGTAGTGTATTAAGTCTTTTATAATTAGATTATGCTGATTTCTTTAAATTATACGTCAGCATGAATCAAAAAGATCACTCGTATAGCTAAATGATCCGGCTTCTTCAGCTCGGTGTGAACCCCTGTTTCGATTTCATCGATTTGGAAGGCTCACAAATCGAATGAAACCGGACCGAACTGCTTGGATCGAATTGTTTAAAACATTACATTATTATTAAGAAAAATAATATGTATATAGTTTGATTCGGTTTGATAAGTTATCTATTTGGTTTTGAACCAAATCGAACCGATAACTTTTTATCGATTTAGTTCGGTTCGGCACCTCCCCAAACCGAACCGAACCGGTAAACTAGTTGACCCAATTTGTCAAAATTTGACCCACTTTATTTACATATTATGTTACATTTAAATATATATATATATATTACATCAATTATAAATATATATTATTATAAATACATATTATGTTACATATTATTACGTAGTTGGATTTTTATTTAACAAGAGTAGAAGATAAAAAATTTATAAGAATTTTTTAATGAAACTCAATGTCATTAATATGTTTATCTTATGACGGCTTTAATTCTTATTTCAGGTAGTTTCAAACGACATTCTCGTTCGAGACTTTCTTCTCTTGGAGGTGGTTTGGTTTGTGTTTATTTTGTTTCGAGACTTTCTTATCTCATTGTTTATTTTTGTGCATATATATCTTTATTTATATTAACACATGACGATGAGCTTAGATAAGTCTTGGATAGATATTCCTAATGATTAAGTCCTAGGTATCTTCAAGGAGTAGAAGAATTTTTAGATTATGCTTACGATGAATGTAGGACTCGATTTAGACATGGATTAGACAAAACTTTGATTCAATGTCCATGTAGACGGTGTTGTAACACATTTACTTTAAAAAGAGATGTAGTTAAAGAACATCTAATATGTGATGGCATATGGTCCAATTATCGAACGTGGATAAGTCACGGAGAAATTGAACCTAGTTTAAGTATCGTTAATGAAGTTCGATTAGATGAAGCACAACATGAGAATTTAAATGACGATGTAATAGAAATGCTTGAAGACATTAAAAATATTCAACGAGCATCTATACATCATGAAAGCGAACCAAGTATAGAAACACACAAGCATTTCTTGCTATTAAGAGATGCAGAAACACCACTATATGAAGGATGCACAGAAATATCTAAGTTAAAATTTATTTTAAAGTTGATTCAGTTGAAGTCAGTAAATGGTTTGACTGGAAAATGCATGAGTAGTATATTGTCTTTATTTAAGGATGTATTACCGAAGGATGCAAGTGTTCCTAACACTTGGTATGAACTTAAGAAGATTGTTAAGGACTTAGGACTTAGTTATGAAAAGATAGATGCATGTAAGAACGATTGTGTTCTCTTTTGGAAAGAGAATGCACATAGAATTAGTTGTCCACATTGTGAGTCTCCGAGATACAAAGATGATCAACAACATAAGAGGAAGAAGGTGGCATGGAAGATATTACACTACTTTCCTTTTAAAAGATAGGTTGCAGCGTTTGTTTATATCAACAAACACCGCTAGGTGGATGTCATGGCATAGTGAGCAACGTTCGTATATATCGAGAGGTGAAATGCGTCATCCAGCAGATTCCCCGCTTGGAAAAGAGTGGATGAACTTTATCCGGATTTTGCATCAGAAAAACGCAACATTCGGCTTGGATTGGCCGCCGATGGTTTTAACCCATTTGGCAACATGTCTTCAAAGTATAGTGTGTGGCCTATAGTTACATTGGTTTATAACTTACCACCATGGATGTGTATGAAAGCGGCTAACACGATGATTTCATGTCTAATACCGGGTCCAAGAGCCCCCGGAAATGATATCGATGTATACTTACAGCCGTTGGTGGAAGAGTTAAGAAATTTGTGGGAGATCGAATTGGAGACATATGATGTTTTAGCGAAAGAGACTTTTCTATTGAGAGCTATATTGTTGGGTACCATAAACGATTTTCCAGGTTATGCCAACCTTTCCGGCTGGAGTACTAAGGGAAAATTAGCATGTCCGATATGTAATGAAGAAACAAATTCGGTTCGACTAGTTCATAGTCGAAAACAATGTTATTTAGGACATCGGCGATTCTTACCCATATCACATCGGTGGAGAAAGAATCATTACAGACATCTATTTGATGGTTGCCGGTGTGAGAGGGGTACACCAAAGATACTAACCGGACATGAGATGTGGAGACAACAACAGAGACCGAATTCGTAAGATTCGGAAAAACATTTAAGAAAGATTTGGAGAGCTTGAGAAAGAATTTGACAAAAAATAAGAACTGGAAGAAAAGAAGTATCTTCTTTGAAAGACTGCCATATTGGGCATCGCTGATTGTCCGACATCATTTAGACGTGATGCACATCGAGAAGAATGTGTGTGACAATATTTTAGATATGTTCAACCTATCCGGATCGGATAAAGACAACCCGAACTCTAGAAAAGACTTGGTAGAGTTAGGAATTCGTCCCGCAGTTACATCCACATGAGAGTTCATCTAGGTTTCCGGATGCTATCTATAAGCCGAGTAACGCACAAAGACTCGCATACTCGAATTTGTAAAGAGCATTCGAGTGCCGGATGGGTATTCATCAAATTTGAGTAGGTGCGTAGATCTAAGTAGTAGGATCATTAGTGGATTAAAAAGTCATGATTGTTATGTAATGATGCAAGTGATTATTCCTCTTGCTTTTCAAGGGATTGTACCAAAGGACGTACTCAAGCCCATTGTAGAGTTATGTCAGTATTTTAAAGTAATTTGTGCTAAGGTTTTAGATACTAGTATTTTAAGGGATTGGGAATCAAAGATTGCAATCACAATGTGTAAGTTAGAGCAAATCTTTCCACCATCATTTTTTGATATTATGGTTCACCTTGTTGTGCATTTGGCTTACGAAGCTAGGATATCCGGACCAGTTCAATACCGGTGGATGTATCCGATTGAAAGATATTTAAAGAGATTGAAAGATTATGTTGGCAACAAGGCGAGAGTTGAAGGTTCCATTGCCCAGGGCTATTTGGTAGAGGAGTGCACGTAGTTTATTTCTTTGTACATGCGACATGAAAATGAAGATGAGCGAGATCGGAACTACGATAGTGGTCCCTATGATGATGATCGTGAGCAGGGTTCAATGTTTAAGGCAGTTGGACGTCCGTTGAGATGCACTCATGTACCTAGAATGTTGACGGAAAGAGAACAAGCTTTAATCCACTCATATGTGTTAAATCAAATTGAAGATATCGAGGATTTTCGTCAAAAATATAATGATGCTCTTATTAACAGAGGTAGGAATGAATGTAGTTTTTCGGTTTGGTTTAGAGCACACGTTACAGAATTAAGGAACACAAGGTCTTCTAGATACAGTAAGGATCTAGAGATTTTATCACTTGGTCCATCCCGTTTTGCATCTTCATTATCCGGGTATATTTGCAATGGGTTTAGATTTCGGACAATGAATTCGGATTCAACCAAGGCCACTCAACTATGTGGGGTCATTGTAACTGCAGAACTTCCATCTAGTTGTGATGGATATTATGGACGAATTTTAGATATAGTAGAGGTATCGGTTGATAGGAGTAGTCGTTTAGTATTGTTTGAATGTCAATGGTGGGATGTGTACAATAAGGACAGAGGATTTAAGATTAATGAGTATGGATTTATTTCATTGAATACACAAACGCAATTAGGGACAGATGAACCGTTTGCACTTGCAAATCAAGTCGAACAAGTTATTTATGTGGAAGACAATATGAGTAAGGGATGGATGATACCAGTGAAGTCACTTCCACGTAACTACTACAACTTAAGGAAGCGATGATGAAGTAGAACCATATTAAGATGAACTTGTGAGCGTACCCGTCGCATTTGGTGTAGCCGATGAAGATGTACAACTACAAACAACCTATCAGATAGAAGTGGAAATGTGATTGTCCGAAAAACAGCCGGTTAGCTTGGAAAAATGCATAACACCCCACCCCGAGGCCGGTTTGCCCGATCGAAGCCGGATTCCGGCTTGGATCGGGGAAACCGGCCGGATAGCTTGGAAAAATGCATAACACCCCAACCCGAGGCCGGTTTGCCCGATCGAAGCCGGATTCCGGCTTGGATCGGGCAAACCGGCCGGTTAGCTTGGAAAAATGCATAACACCCCACCCCGAGGCCGGTTTGCCCGATCGAAGCCGGATTCCGGCTTGGATCGGGGAAACCGGCCGGATAGCTTGGAAAAATGCATAACACCCCACCCCGAGGCCGGTTTGCCCGATCGAAGCCGGATTCCGGCTTGGATCGGGGAAACCGGCCGGATAGCTTGGAAAAATGCATAACACCCCACCCCGAGGCCGGTTTTCCCGATCGAAGCCGGATTCCGGCTTGGATCGGGCAAACCGGCCGGTTAGCTTGGAAAAATGCATAACACCCCACCCGAGGCCGGTTTGCCCGATCGAAGCCGGATTCTGGCTTGGATCGGGCAAACCGGCCGGTTAGCTTGGAAAAATGCATAACACCCCACCCCGAGGCCGGTTTGCCCGATCGAAGCCGGATTCCGGCTTGGATCGCGGAAACCGGCCGGATAGCTTGGAAAAATGCATAACACCCCACCCCGAGGCCGGATTGCCCGATCGAAGCCGGATTCCGGCTTGGATCGGGCAAACCGGCCGGTTAGCTTGGAAAAATGCATAACACCCCACCCCGAGGCCGGTTTGCCCGATCGAAGCCGGATTCCGGCTTGGATCGGGGAAACCGGCCGGATAGCTTGGAAAAATGCATAACACCCCACCCCGAGGCCGGTTTGCCCGATCGAAGCCGGATTCCGGCTTGGATCGGGCAAACCGGCCGGTTAGCTTGGAAAAATGCATAACACACCACCCCGAGGCCGGATTGCCCGATCGAATCCGGATTCCGGCTTGGATCGGGCAAACCGGCCGGATAGCTGGAAAAATGCATAACACCCCACCCCGAGGCCGGATTGCCCGATCGAAGCCGGATTCCGGCTTGGATCGGGCAAACCGGCCGGTTAGCTTGGAAAAATGCATAACACCCCACCTCGAGGCCGGTTTGCCCGATCGAAGCCGGATTCCGGCTTGGATCGGGCAAACCGGCCGGATAGCTTGGAAAAATGCATAACACCCCACCCTGAGGGCGGTTTGCCCGATCGAAGCCGGATTCCGGCTTGGATCGGGAAACCGGCCGGATAGCTTGGAAAAATGCATAACACCCCACCCCGAGGCCGGTTTGCCCGATCGAAGCCGGATTCCGGCTTGGATCGGGCAAACCGGCCGGATAGCTTGGAAAAATGCATAACACCCCACCCAGAGGCCGGATTGCCCGATCGAAGCCGGATTCCGGCTTGGATCGGGCAAACCGGCCGGATAGCTTGGAAAAATGCATAACACCCCACCCCGAGGCCGGTTTGCCCGATCGAAGCCGGATTCCGGCTTGGATCGGGCAAACCGGCCGGATAGCTTGGAAAAATGCATAACACCCCACCTCGAGGCCGGATAGCTTGGAAAAATGCATAACACCCCACCCCGAGGCCGGATTGCCCGATCGAAGCCGGATTCCGGCTTGGATCGGGCAAACCGGCCGGTTAGCTTGGAAAAATGCATAACACCCCACCCCGAGGCCGGTTTGCCCGATCGAAGCCGGATTCCGGCTTGGATCGGGCAAACCGGCCGGATAGCTTGGAAAAATGCATAACACCCCACCCGAAGGCCGGATTGCCCGATCGAAGCCGGAATCCGGCCGGATTGTCCGATCGAAGCCGGATTGTCCGATCGGGGAAACCGGCCGGATAGCTTGGAAAAATGCATAACACCCCAACCCGAGGCCGCATAACACCCCACCTCGAGGCCGGTTTGCCCGATCGAAGCCGGATTCCGGCTTGGATCGGGCAAACCGGCCGGATAGCTTGGAAAAATGCATAACACCCCAACCCGAGGCCGGTTTGCCCGATCGAAGCCGGATTCCGGCTTGGATCGGGGAAACCGGCCGGATAGCTTGGAAAATGCATAACACCCCAACCCGAGGCCGGTTTGCCCGATCGAAGCCGGATTCCGGCTTGGATCGGGCAAACCGGCCGGATAGCTTGGAAAAATGCATAACACCCCCCCCGAAGGCCGGATTGCCCGATCGAAGCCGGATTCCGGCTTGGATCGGGCAAACCGGCCGGATAGCTTGGAAAAATGCATAACACCCCAACCCGAGGCCGGTTTGCCCGATCGAAGCCGGATTCCGGCTTGGATCGGGCAAACCGGCCGGTTAGCTTGGAAAAATGCATAACACCCCACCTCGAGGCCGGTTTGCCCGATCGAAGCCGGATTCCGGCTTGGATCGGGGAAACCGGCCGGATAGCTTGGAAAAATGCATAACACCCCACCCGAAGGCCGGATTGCCCGATCGAAGCCGGATTCCGGCTTGGATCGGGCAAACCGGCCGGATAGCTTGGAAAAATGCATAACACCCCACCCGAAGGCCGGATTGCCCGATCGAAGCCGGATTCCGGCTTGGATCGGGCAAACCGGCCGGATAGCTTGGAAAAATGCATAACACCCCACCCCGAGGCCGGATTGCCCGATCGAAGCCGGATTCCGGCTTGGATCGGGCAAACCGGCCGGATAGCTTGGAAAAATGCATAACACCCCACCCCGAGGCCGGTTTGCCCGATCGAAGCCGGATTCCGGCTTGGATCGGGCAAACCGGCCGGTTAGCTTGGAAAAATGCATAACACCCCACCCCGAGGCCGGTTTGCCCGATCGAAGCCGGATTCCGGCTTGGATCGGGAAAACCGGCCGGATAGCTTGGAAAAATGCATAACACCCCACCCCGAGGCCGGTTTGCCCGATCGAAGCCGGATTCCGGCTTGGATCGGGCAAACCGGCCGGATAGCTTGGAAAAATGCATAACACCCCACCCGAAGGCCGGATTGCCCGATCGAAGCCGGATTCCGGCTTGGATCGGGCAAACCGGCCGGTTAGCTTGGAAAAATGCATAACACCCCACCCCGAGGCCGGTTTGCCCGATCGAAGCCGGATTCCAGCTTGGATCGGGCAAACCGGCCGGTTAGCTTGGAAAAATGCATAACACCCCACCTCGAGGCCGGTTTGCCCGATCGAAGCCGGATTCCGGCTTGGATCGGGGAAACCGGCCGGATAGCTTGGAAAAATGCATAACACCCCACCCCGAGGCCGGTTTGCCCGATCGAAGCCGGATTCCGGCTTGGATCGGGCAAACCGGCCGGATAGCTTGGAAAAATGCATAACACCCCACCCCGAGGCCGGTTTGCCCGATCGAAGCCGGATTCCGGCTTGGATCGGGCAAACCGGCCGGTTAGCTTGGAAAAATGCATAACACCCCACCCCGAGGCCGGTTTGCCCGATCGAAGCCGGATTCTGGCTTGGATCGGGGAAACCGGCCGGATAGCTTGGAAAAATGCATAACACCCCACCCCGAGGCCGGTTTGCCCGATCGAAGCCGGATTCCGGCTTGGATCGCGGAAACCGGCCGGATATCTTGGAAAAATGCATAACACCCCACCCCGAGGCCGGTTTGCCCGATCGAAGCCGGATTCCGGATTGTATCGGCCAAACCAGCCGGATAGCTTGGAAAAATGCATAACACCCCAACCCGAGGCCGGTTTGCCCGATCGAAGCCGGATTCCGGCTTGGATCGGGCAAACCGACCGGATAGCTTGGAAAAATGCATAACACCCCACCAGCAGGCCGGATTGCCCGATCCAAGCCGGATTCCGGCTTGGATCGGGCAAACCGGCCGGATAGCTTGGAAAAATGCATAACACCCCACCCCGAGGCCCGTTTGCCCGATCGAAGCCGGATTCCGGCTTGGATCGGGCAAACCGGCCGGATAGCTTGGAAAATTGCATAACACCCCACCCCGAGGCCGGTTTGCCCGATCGAAGCCGGATTCCGGCTTGGATCGGGCAAACCGGCCGGATAGCTTGGAAAAATGCATAACACCCCACCCCGAGGCCGGTTTGCCCGATCGAAGCCGGATTCCGGCTTGGATCGGACAAACCGGCCGGATAGCTTGGAAAAATGCATAACACCCCACCCCGAGGCCGGTTTGCCCGATCGAAGCCGGATTCCGGCTTGGATCGGGCAAACCGGCCGGATAGCTTGGAAAAATGCATAACACCCCACCCCGAGGCCGGATTGCCCGATCGAAGCCGGATTCCGGCTTGGATCGGGCAAACCGGCCGGATAGCTTGGAAAAATGCATAACACCCCACCCCGAGGCCGGTTTGCCCGATCGAAGCCGGATTCCGGCTTGGGTCGGGCAAACCGGCCGGGTAGCTTGGAAAAATGCATAACACCCCACCCCGAGGCCGGTTTGCCCGATCGAAGCCGGATTCCGGCTTGGATCGGGCAAACCGGCCGGATAGCTTGGAAAATGCATAACACCCCACCCGAAGGCCGGATTGCCCGATCGAAGCCGGATTCCGGCTTGGATCGGGCAAACCGGCCGGATAGCTTGGAAAAATGCATAACACCCCACCCGAAGGCCGGATTGCCCGATCGAAGCCGGGTTCCGGCTTGGATCGGGCAACCCGGCCGGTTAGCTTGGAAAAATGCATAACACCCCACCCCGAGGCCGGTTTGCCCGATCGAAGCCGGATTCCGGCTTGGATCGGGCAAACCGGCCGGTTAGCTTGGAAAAATGCATAACACCCCACCCCGAGGCCGGTTTGCCCGATCGAAGCCGGATTCCGGCTTGGATCGGGAAACCGGCCGGTTAGCTTGGAAAAATGCATAACACCCCCCCCCGAGGCCGGTTTGCCCGATCGAAGCCGGATTCCGGCTTGGATCGGGCAAACCGGCCGGATAGCTTGGAAAAATGCATAACACCCCACCCGAAGGCCGGATTGCCCGATCGAAGCCGGATTCCGGCTTGGATCGGGCAAACCGGCCGGATAGCTTGGAAAAATGCATAACACCCCACCCGAAGGCCGGATTGCCCGATCGAAGCCGGATTCCGGCTTGGATCGGGCAAACCGGCCGGATAGCTTGGAAAAATGCATAACACCCCACCCCGAGGCCGGTTTGCCCGATCGAAGCCGGATTCCGGCTTGGATCGGGCAAACCGGCTGGTTAGCTTGGAAAAATGCATAACACCCCACCCCGAGGCCGGTTTGCCCGATCGAAGCCGGATTCCGGCTTGGATCGGGCAAACCGGCCGGATAGCTTGGAAAAATGCATAACACCCCACCCGATGGCCGGATTGCCCGATCGAAGCCGGATTCCGGCTTGGATCGGGCAAACCGGCCGGATAGCTTGGAAAAATGCATAACACCCCACCCCGAGGCCGGATTGCCCGATCGAAGCCGGATTCCGGCTTGGATCGGGCAAACCGGCCGGATAGCTTGGAAAATGCATAACACCCCACCCCGAGGCCGGATTGCCCGATCGAAGCCGGATTCCGGCTTGGATCGGGCAAACCGGCCGGTTAGCTTGGAAAAATGCATAACACCCCACCCCGAGGCCGGTTTGCCCGATCGAAGCCGGATTCCGGCTTGGATCGGACAAACCGGCCGGATAGCTTGTAAAAATGCATAACACCCCACCCCGAGCCCGGTTTGCCCGATCGAAGCCGGATTCCGGCTTGGATCGGGCAAACCGGCCGGATAGCTTGGAAAAATGCATAACACCCCACCTCGATCGGGCAAACCGGCCGGATAGCTTGGAAAAATGCATAACACCCCACCCGAAGGCCGGATTGCCCGATCGAAGCCGGATTCCGGCTTGGATCGGGCAAACCGGCCGGATAGCTTGGAAAAATGCATAACACCCCACCCGAAGGCCGGATTGCCCGATCGAAGCCGGAATCCGGCTTGGATCGGGCAAACCGGCCGGTTAGCTTGGAAAAATGCATAACACCCCACCCCGAGGCCGGTTTGCCCGATCGAAGCCGGATTCCGGCTTGGATCGGGGAAACCGGCCGGATAGCTTGGAAAAATGCATAACACCCCAACCCGAGGCCGGTTTGCCCGATCGAAGCCGGATTCCGGCTTGGATCGGGCAAACCGGCCGGATAGCTTGGAAAAATGCATAACACCCCACCCGAAGGCCGGATTGCCCGATCGAAGCCGGATTCCGGCTTGGATCGGGCAAACCGGCCGGATAGCTTGGAAAAATGCATAACACCCCACCTCGAGGCCGGTTTGCCCGATCGAAGCCGGATTCCGGCTTGGATCGGGCAAACCGGCCGGATAGCTTGGAAAAATGCATAACACCCCACCCCGAGGCCGGTTTGCCCGATCGAAGCCGGATTCCGGCTTGGATCGGCCAAACCGGCCGGATAGCTTGGAAAAATGCATAACACCCCACCCGAAGGCCGGATTGCCCGATCGAAGCCGGATTCCGGCTTGGATCGGGCAAACCGGCCGGATAGCTTGGAAAAATGCATAACACCCCACCCGAAGGCCGGATTGCCCGATCGAAGCCGGATTCCGGCTTGGATCGGGCAAACCGGCCGGATAGCTTGGAAAAATGCATAACACCCCACCCCGAGGCCGGTTTGCCCGATCGAAGCCGGATTCCGGCTTGGATCGGGCAAACCGGCCGGATAGCTTGGAAAAATGCATAACACCCCACCCCGAGGCCGGTTTGCCCGATCGAAGCCGGATTCCGGCTTGGATCGGGGAAACCGGCCGGATAGCTTGGAAAAATGCATAACACCCCACCCCGAGGCCGGTTTGCCCGATCGAAGCCGGATTCCGGCTTGGATCGGGGAAACCGGCCGGATAGCTTGGAAAAATGCATAACACCCCACCCCGAGGCCGGTTTGCCCGATCGAAGCCGGATTCCGGCTTGGATCGGGCAAACCGGCCGGATAGCTTGGAAAAATGCATAACACCCCAACCCGAGGCCGGTTTGCCCGATCGAAGCCGGATTCCGGCTTGGATCGGGCAAACCGGCCGGATAGCTTGGAAAAATGCATAACACCCCACCCCGAGGCCGGATTGCCCGATCGAAGCCGGATTCCGGCTTGGATCGGGCAAACCGGCCGGATAGCTTGGAAAAATGCATAACACCCCACCCCGAGGCCGGTTTGCCCGATCGAAGCCGGATTCCGGCTTGGATCGGGCAAACCGGCCGGATAGCTTGGAAAAATGCATAACACCCCACCCCGAGGCCGGTTTGCCCGATCGAAGCCGGATTCCGGCTTGGAACGGCCAACCGGCCGGATAGCTTGGAAAAATGCATAACACCCCACCCGAAGGCCGGATTGCCCGATCGAAGCCGGATTCCGGCTTGGATCGGGCAAACCGGCCGGATAGCTTGGAAAAATGCATAACACCCCACCCGAAGGCCGGATTGCCCGATCGAAGCCGGAATCCGGCTTGGATCGGGCAAACCGGCCGGTTAGCTTGGAAAAATGCATAACACCCCACCCCGAGGCCGGTTTGCCCGATCGAAGCCGGATTCCGGCTTGGATCGGGAAAACCGGCCGGATAGCTTGGAAAAATGCATAACACCCCACCCGAAGGCCGGATTGCCCGATCGAAGCCGGATTCCGGCTTGGATCGGGCAAACCGGCCGGATAGCTTGGAAAAATGCATAACACCCCACCCGAAGGCCGGATTGCCCGATCGAAGCCGGATTCCGGCTTGGATCGGACAAACCGGCCGGATAGCTTGGAAAAATGCATAACACCCCACCCCGAGGCCGGTTTGCCCGATCGAAGCCGGATTCCGGCTTGGATCGGGCAAACCGGCCGGATAGCTTGGAAAAATGCATAACACCCCACCTCGAGGCCGGATTGCCCGATCGAAGCCGGATTCCGGCTTGGATCGGGCAAACCGGCCGGATAGCTTGGAAAAATGCATAACACCCCACCCCGAGGCCGGTTTGCCCGATCGAAGCCGGATTCCGGCTTGGATCGTGGAAACCGGCCGGATAGCTTGGAAAATTGCATAACACCCCACCCCGAGGCCGGTTTTCCCGATCGAAGCCGGATTCCGGCTTGGATCGGGCAAACCGGCCGGATAGCTTGGAAAAATGCATAACACCCCACCCCGAGGCCGGTTTGCCCGATCGAAGCCGGATTCCGGCTTGGATCGGGCAAACCGGCCGGATAGCTTGGAAAAATGCATAACACCCCACCCGAAGGCCAGATTGCCCGATCGAAGCCGGATTCCGGCTTGGATCGGGCAAACCGGCCGGATAGCTTGGAAAAATGCATAACACCCCACCCGAAGGCCGGATTGCCCGATCGAAGCAGGATTCCGGCTTTGATCGGGCAAACCGGCCGGTTAGCTTGGAAAAATGCATAACACCCCACCCCGAGGCCGGTTTGCCCGATCGAAGCCGGATTCCGGCTTGGATCGGGCAAACCGGCCGGATAGCTTGGAAAAATGCATAACACCCCACCCCGAGGCCGGTTTGCCCGATCGAAGCCGGATTCCGGCTTGGATCGGGCAAACCGGCCGGATAGCTTGGAAAAATGCATAACACCCCAACCCGAGGCCGGTTTGCCCGATCGAAGCCGGATTCCGGCTTGGATCGGGCAAACCGGCCGGATAGCTTGGAAAAATGCATAACACCCCACCCCGAGGCCGGATTGCCCGATCGAAGCCGGATTCCGGCTTGGATCGGGCAAACTGGCCTGTTAGCTTGGAAAAATGCATAACACCCCACCCCGAGGCCGGATTGCCCGATCGAAGCCGGATTCCGGCTTGGATCGGGCAAACCGGCTGGATAGCTTGGAAAAATGCATAACACCCCACCCCGAGGCCGGTTTGCCCGATCGAAGCCGGATTCCGGCTTGGATCGGGCAAACCGGCCGGATAGCTTGGAAAAATGCATAACACCCCACCCCGAGGCCGGATTGCCCGATCGAAGCCGGATTCCGGCTTGGATCGGGCAAACCGGCCGGATAGCTTGGAAAAATGCATAACACCCCACCCCGAGGCCGGTTTGCCCGATCGAAGCCGGATTCCGGCTTGGATCGGGCAAACCGGCCGGATAGCTTGGAAAAATGCATAACACCCCACCCCGAGGCCGGTTTGCCCGATCGAAGCCGGATTCCGGCTTGGATCGGCCAAACCGGCCGGATAGCTTGGAAAAATGCATAACACCCCACCCGAAGGCCGGATTGCCCGATCGAAGCCGGATTCGGGCTTGGATCGGGCAAACCGGCGGGATAGCTTGGAAAAATGCATAACACCCCACCCCGAGGCCGGATTGCCCGATCGAAGCCGGATTCCGGCTTGGATCGGGCAAACCGGCCGGATAGCTTGGAAAAATGCATAACACCCCACCCCGAGGCCGGTTTGCCCGATCGATGCCGGATTCCGGCTTGGATCGGGCAAACCGGCCGGATAGCTTGGAAAAATGCATAACACCCCAACCCGAGGCCGGTTTGCCCGATCGAAGCCGGATTCCGGCTTGGATCGGGCAAACCGGCCGGATAGCTTGGAAAAATGCATAACACCCCACCCCGAGGCCGGATTGCCCGATCGAAGCCGGATTCCGGCTTGGATCGGGCAAACCGGCCGGATAGCTTGGAAAAATGCATAACACCCCACCCCGAGGCCGGATTGCCCGATCGAAGCCGGATTCCGGCTTGGATCGGGCAAACCGGCCGGATAGCTTGGAAAAATGCATAACACCCCACCCCGAGGCCGGTTTGCCCGATCGAAGCCGGATTCCGGCTTGGATCGGGCAAACCGGCCGGATAGCTTGGAAAAATGCATAACACCCCACCCCGAGGCCGGTTTGCCCGATCGGAGCCGGATTCCGGCTTGGATCGGGCAAACCGGCCGGATAGCTTGGAAAAATGCATAACACCCCACCCGAAGGCCGGATTGCCCGATCGAAGCCGGATTCCGGCTTGGATCGGGCAAACCGGCCGGATAGCTTGGAAAAATGCATAACACCCCACCCGAAGGCCGGATTGCCCGATCGAAGCCGGAATCCGGCTTGGATCGGGGAAACCGGCCGGATAGCTTGGAAAAATGCATAACACCCCACCCCGAGGCCGGTTTGCCCGATCGAAGCCGGATTCCGGCTTGGATCGGGCAAACCGGCCGGTTAGCTTGGAAAAATGCATAACACCCCACCCCGAGGCCGGTTTGCCCGATCGAAGCCGGATTCCGGCTTGGATCGGGGAAACCGGCCGGATAGCTTGGAAAAATGCATAACACCCCAACCCGAGGCCGGTTTGCCCGATCGAAGCCGGATTCCGGCTTGGATCGGGCAAACCGGCCGGATAGCTTGGAAAAATGCATAACACCCCACCCGAAGGCCGGATTGCCCGATCGAAGCCGGATTCCGGCTTGGATCGGGCAAACCGGCCGGATAGCTTGGAAAAATGCATAACACCCCACCCGAAGGCCGGATTGCCCGATCGAAGCCGGAATCCGGCTTGGATCGGGCATTCCGGCTTGGATCGGGCAAACCGGCCGGATAGCTTGGAAAAATGCATAACACCCCACCCGAAGGCCGGTTTGCCCGATCGAAGCCGGATTCCGGCTTGGATCGGGCAAACCGGCCGGTTAGCTTGGAAAAATGCATAACACCCCACCCCGAGGCCGGTTTGCCCGATCGAAGCCGGATTCCGGCTTGGATCGGGCAAACCGGCCGGATAGCTTTGAAAAATGCATAACACCCCACCCCGAGGCCGGTTTGCCCGATCGAAGCCGGATTCCGGCTTGGATCGGGCAAACCGGCCGGATAGCTTGGAAAAATGCATAACACCCCACCCCGAGGCCGGATTGCCCGATCGAAGCCGGATTCCGGCTTGGATCGGGGAAACCGGCCGGATAGCTTGGAAAAATGCATAACACCCCACCCCGAGGCCGGTTTGCCCGATCGAAGCCGGATTCCGGCTTGGATCGGGCAAACCGGCCGGATAGCTTGGAAAAATGCATAACACCCCACCCCGAGGCCGGTTTGCCCGATCGAAGCCGGATTCCGGCTTGGATCGGGCAAACCGGCCGGATAGCTTGGAAAAATGCATAACACCCCACCCCGAGGCCGGATTGCCCGATCGAAGCCGGATTCCGGCTTGGATCGGGCAAACCGGCCGGTTAGCTTGGAAAAATGCATAACACCCCACCTCGAGGCCGGTTTGCCCGATCGAAGCCGGATTCCGGCTTGGATCGGGCAAACCGGCCGGATAGCTTGGAAAAATGCATAACACCCCAACCCGAGGCCGGTTTGCCCGATCGAAGCCGGATTCCGGCTTGGATCGGGCAAACCGGCCGGATAGCTTGGAAAAATGCATAACACCCCACCCCGAGGCCGGTTTGCCCGATCGAAGCCGGATTCCGGCTTGGATCGGGCAAACCGGCCGGATAGCTTGGAAAAATGCATAACACCCCACCAGCAGGCCGGATTGCCCGATCGAAGCCGGATTCCGGCTTGGATCGGGCAAACCGGCCGGATAGCTTGGAAAAATGCATAACACCCCACCCCGAGGCCGGATTGCCCGATCGAAGCCGGATTCCGGCTTGGATCGGGCAAACCGGCCGGATAGCTTGGAAAAATGCATAACACCCCACCCCGAGGCCGGTTTGCCCGATCGAAGCCGGATTCCGGCTTGGATCGGGCAAACCGGCCGGATAGCTTGGAAAAATGCATAACACCCCAACCCGAGGCCGGTTTGCCCGATCGAAGCCGGATTCCGGCTTGGATCGGGGAAACCGGCCGGATAGCTTGGAAAAATGCATAACACCCCACCCCGAGGCCGGTTTGCCCGATCGAAGCCGGATTCCGGCTTGGATCGGGCAAACCGGCCGGATAGCTTGGAAAAATGCATAACACCCCACCAGCAGGCCGGATTGCCCGATCGAAGCCGGATTCCAGCTTGGATCGGGCAAACCGGCCGGATAGCTTGGAAAAATGCATAACACCCCACCCCGAGGCCGGATTGCCCGATCGAAGCCGGATTCCGGCTTGGATCGGGCAAACCGGCCGGATAGCTTGGAAAAATGCATAACACCCCACCTCGAGGCCGGTTTGCCCGATCGAAGCCGGATTCCGGCTTGGATCGGGCAAACCGGCCGGATAGCTTGGAAAAATGCATAACACCCCACCCGAAGGCCGGATTGCCCGATCGAAGCCGGATTCCGGCTTGGATCGGGCAAACCGGCCGGATAGCTTGGAAAAATGCATAACACCCCACCCCGAGGCCGGATTGCCCGATCGAAGCCGGATTCCGGCTTGGATCGGGCAAACCGGCCGGATAGCTTGGAAAAATGCATAACACCCCACCCGGAGGGCGGTTTGCCCGATCGAAGCCGGATTCCGGCTTGGATCGGGCAAACCGGCCGGATAGATTGGAAAAATGCATAACACCCCAACCCGAGGCCGGTTTGCCCAATCGAAGCCGGATTCCGGCTTGGATCGGGCAAACCGGCCGATAGCATGGAAAAATGCATAACACCCCACCCGAAGGCCGGATTGCCCGATCGAAGCCGGATTCCGGCTTGGATCGGGCAAACCGGCCGGATAGCTTGGAAAAATGCATAACACCCCACCCCGAGGCCGGATTGCCCGATCGATGCCGGATTCCGGCTTGGATCGGGCAAACCGGCCGGTTAGCTTGGAAAAATGCATAACACCCCAACCCGAGGCCGGTTTGCCCGATCGAAGCCGGATTCCGGCTTGGATCGGGCAAACCGGCCGGATAGCTTGGAAAAATGCATAACACCCCACCCCGAGGCCGGTTTGCCCGATCGAAGCCGGATTCCGGCTTGGATCGGGGAAACCGGCCGGATAGCTTGGAAAAATGCATAACACCCCACCCCGAGGCCGGATTGCCCGATCGAAGCCGGATTCCGGCTTGGATCGGGGAAACCGGCCGGATAGCTTGGAAAAATGCATAACACCCCACCCCGAGGCCGGTTTGCCCGATCGAAGCCGGATTCCGGCTTGGATCGGGCAAACCGGCCGGATAGCTTGGAAAAATGCATAACACCCCCCCCCGAGGCCGGTTTGCCCGATCGAAGCCGGATTCCGGCTTGGATCGGGCAAACCGGCCGGATAGCTTGGAAAAATGCATAACACCCCACCCCGAGGCCGGTTTGCCCGATCGAAGCCGGATTCCGGCTTGGATCGGGCAAACCGGCCGGATAGCTTGGAAAAATGCATAACACCCCACCCGAAGGCCGGATTGCCCGATCGAAGCCGGATTCCGGCTTGGATCGGGCAAACCGGCCGGATAGCTTGGAAAAATGCATAACACCCCACCCGAAGGCCGGATTGCCCGATCGAAGCCGGAATCCGGCTTGGATCGGGCAAACCGGCCGGTTAGCTTGGAAAAATGCATAACACCCCACCCCGAGGCCGGTTTGCCCGATCGAAGCCGGATTCCGGCTTGGATCGGGCAAACCGGCCGGATAGCTTGGAAAAATGCATAACACCCCAACCCGAGGCCGGTTTGCCCGATCGAAGCCGGATTCCGGCTTGGATCGGGCAAACCGGCCGGATAGCTTGGAAAAATGCATAACACCCCACCCGAAGGCCGGATTGCCCGATCGAAGCCGGATTCCGGCTTGGATCGGGCAAACCGGCCGGTTAGCTTGGAAAAATGCATAACACCCCACCTCGAGGCCGGTTTGCCCGATCGAAGCCGGATTCCGGCTTGGATCGGGGAAACCGGCCGGATAGCTTGGAAAAATGCATAACACCCCAACCCGAGGCCGGTTTGCCCGATCGAAGCCGGATTCCGGCTTGGATCGGGCAAACCGGCCGGATAGCTTGGAAAAATGCATAACACCCCACCCCGAGGCCGGATTGCCCGATCGAAGCCGGATTCCGGCTTGGATCGGGCAAACCGGCCGGATAGCTTGGAAAAATGCATAACACCCCACCCGAAGGCCGGATTGCCCGATCGAAGCCGGATTCCGGCTTGGATCGGGCAAACCGGCCGGATAGCTTGGAAAAATGCATAACACCCCACCCCGAGGCCGGATTGCCCGATCGAAGCCGGATTCCGGCTTGGATCGGGCAAACCGGCCGGATAGCTTGGAAAAATGCATAACACCCCACCTCGAGGCCGGTTTGCCCGATCGAAGCCGGATTCCGGCTTGGATCGGGCAAACCGGCCGGATAGCTTGGAAAAATGCATAACACCCCACCCCGAGGCCGGTTTGCCCGATCGAAGCCTGATTCCGGCTTGGATCGGGGAAACCGGCCGGATAGCTTGGAAAAATGCATAACATCCCAACCCGAGGCCGGTTTGCCCGATCGAAGCCGGATTCCGGCTTGGATCGGGCAAACCGGCCGGATAGCTTGGAAAAATGCATAACACCCCAACCCGAGGCCGGTTTGCCCGATCGAAGCCGGATTCCGGCTTGGCTCGGGCAAACCGGCCGGATAGCTTGGAAAAATGCATAACACCCCACCCCGAGGCCGGATTGCCCGATCGAAGCCGGATTCCGGCTTGGATCGGGCAAACCGGCCGGATAGCTTGGAAAAATGCATAACACCCCACCCCGAGGCCGGTTTGCCCGATCGAAGCCGGATTCCGGCTTGGATCGGGCAAACCGGCCGGATAGCTTGGAAAAATGCATAACACCCCACCCCGAGGCCGGTTTGCCCGATCGAAGCCGGATTCCGGCTTGGATCGGGCAAACCGGCCGGATAGCTTGGAAAAATGCATAACACCCCACCCGAAGGGCGGATTGCCCGATCGAAGCCGGATTCCGGCTTGGATCGGGCAAACCGGCCGGATAGCTTGGAAAAATGCATAACACCCCACCCGAAGGCCGGATTGCCCGATCGAAGCCGGATTCCGGCTTGGATCGGGCAAACCGGCCGGATAGCTTGGAAAAATGCATAACACCCCACCCCGAGGCCGGTTTGCCCGATCGAAGCCGGATTCCGGCTTGGATCGGGGAAACCGGCCGGATAGCTTGGAAAAATGCATAACACCCCACCCCGAGGCCGGTTTGCCCGATCGAAGCCGGATTCCGGCTTGGATCGTGGAAACCGGCCGGATAGCTTGGAAAAATGCATAACACCCCACCCCGAGGCCGGTTTGCCCGATCGAAGCCGGATTCCGGCTTGGATCGGGCAAACCGGCCGGATAGCTTGGAAAAATGCATAACACCCCACCCCGAGGCCGGATTGCCCGATCGAAGCCGGATTCCGGCTTGGATCGGGCAAACCGGCCGGATAGCTTGGAAAAATGCATAACACCCCACCCCGAGGCCGGTTTGCCCGATCGAAGCCGGATTCCGGCTTGGCTCGGGCAAACCGGCCGGATAGCTTGGAAAATGCATAACACCCCAACCCGAGGCCGGTTTGCCCGATCGAAGCCGGATTCCGGCTTGGATCGGGCAAACCGGCCGGATAGCTTGGAAAAATGCATAACACCCCACCCCGAGGCCGGATTGCCCGATCGAAGCCGGATTCCGGCTTGGATCGGGCAAACCGGCCGGATAGCTTGGAAAAATGCATAACACCCCACCCGGAGGCCGGATTGCCCGATCGAAGCCGGATTCCGGCTTGGATCGGGCAAACCGGCCGGTTAGCTTGGAAAAATGCATAACACCCCACCCCGAGGCCGGTTTGCCCGATCGAAGCCGGATTCCGGCTTGGATCGGGCAAACCGGCCGGATAGCTTGGAAAAATGCATAACACCCCACCCCGAGGCCGGTTTGCCCGATCGAAGCCGGATTCCGGCTTGGATCGGGGAAACCGGCCGGATAGCTTGAAAAAATGCATAACACCCCAACCCGAGGCCGGTTTGCCCGATCGAAGCCGGATTCCGGCTTGGATCGGGCAAACCGGCCGGATAGCTTGGAAAAATGCATAACACCCCACCCCGAGGCCGGTTTGCCCGATCGAAGCCGGATTCCGGCTTGGATCGGGCAAACCGGCCGGATAGCTTGGAAATATGCATAACACCCCAACCCGAGGCCGGTTTGCCCGATCGAAGCCGGATTCCGGCTTGGATCGGGCAAACCGGCCGGATAGCTTGGAAAAATGCATAACACCCCACCCCGAGGCCGGATTGCCCGATCGAAGCCGGATTCCGGCTTGGATCGGGCAAACCGGCCGGATAGCTTGGAAAAATGCATAACACCCCACCCCGAGGCCGGATTGCCCGATCGAAGCCGGATTCCGGCTTGGATCGGGCAAACCGGCCGGATAGCTTGGAAAAATGCATAACACCCCACCCGGAGGCCGGATTGCCCGATCGAAGCCGGATTCCGTCTTGGATCGGGCAAACCGACCGGATAGCTTGGAAAAATGCATAACACCCCACCAGCAGGCCGGATTGCCCGATCCAAGCCGGATTCCGGCTTGGATCGGGCAAACCGGCCGGATAGCTTGGAAAAATGCATAACACCCCACGCCGAGGCCGGATTGCCCGATCGAAGCCGGATTCCGGCTTGGATCGGGCAAACCGGCCGGATAGCTTGGAAAAATGCATAACACCCCACCCCGAGGCCGGTTTGCCCGATCGAAGCCGGATTCCGGCTTGGATCGGGCAAACCGCCCGGATAGCTTGGAAAAATGCATAACACCCCACCCCGAGGCCGGTTTGCCCGATCGAAGCCGGATTCCGGCTTGGATCGGGCAAACCGGCCGGATAGCTTGGAAAAATGCATAACACCCCACCCCGAGGCCGGTTTGCCCGATTGAAGCCGGATTCCGGCTTGGATCGGGCAAACCGGCCGGATAGCTTGGAAAAATGCATAACACCCCAACCCGAGGCCGGTTTGCCCGATCGAAGCCGGATTCCGGCTTGGATCGGGCAAACCGGCCGGATAGCTTGGAAAAATGCATAACACCCCACCCGAAGGCCGGATTGCCCGATCGAAGCCGGATTCCGGCTTGGATCGGGCAAACCGGCCGGATAGCTTGGAAAAATGCATAACACCCCACCCCGAGGCCGGATTGCCCGATCGAAGCCGGATTCCGGCTTGGATCGGGCAAACCGGCCGGATAGCTTGGAAAAATGCATAACACCCCAACCCGAGGCCGGTTTGCCCGATCGAAGCCGGATTCCGGCTTGGATCGGGGAAACCGGCCGGATAGCTTGGAAAAATGCATAACACCCCAACCCGAGGCCGGTTTGCCCGATCGAAGCCGGATTCCGGCTTGGATCGCGGAAACCGGCCGGATATCTTGGAAAAATGCATAACACCCCACCCCGAGGCCGGTTTGCCCGATCGAAGCCGGATTCCGGCTTGGATCGGGCAAACCGGCCGGATAGCTTGGAAAAATGCATAACACCCCAACCCGAGGCCGGTTTGCCCGATCGAAGCCGGATTCCGGCTTGGATCGGGCAAACCGGCCGGATAGCTTGGAAAAATGCATAACACCCCACCCGAAGGCCGGATTGCCCGATCGAAGCCGGATTCCGGCTTGGATCGGGCAAACCGGCCGGATAGCTTGGAAAAATGCATAACACCCCACCCTGAGGGGGCTTTGCCCGATCGAAGCCGGATTCCGGCTTGGATCGGGCAAACCGGCCGGATAGCTTGGAAAAATGCATAACACCCCACCCCGAGGCCGGTTTGCCCGATCGAAGCCGTAGCTTGGAAAAATGCATAACACCCCACCCCGAGGCCGGTTTGCCCGATCGAAGCCGGATTCCGGCTTGGATCGGGGAAACCGGCCGGATAGCTTGGAAAAATGCATAACACCCCAACCCGAGGCCGGTTTGCCCGATCGAAGCCGGATTCCGGCTTGGATCGGGCAAACCGGCCGGATAGCTTGGAAAAATGCATAACACCCCACCCGAAGGCCGGATTGCCCGATCGAAGCCGGATTCCGGCTTGGATCGGGCAAACCGGCCGGATAGCTTGGAAAAATGCATAACACCCCACCCCGAGGCCGGTTTGCCCGATCGAAGCCGGATTCCGGCTTGGATCGGGGAAACAGGCCGGATAGCTTGGAAAATGCATAACACCCCACCCCGAGGCCGGTTTGCCCGATCGAAGCCGGATTCCGGCTTGGATCGGGCAAACCGGCCGGATAGCTTGGAAAAATGCATAACACCCCACCCCGAGGCCGGATTGCCCGATCGAAGCCGGATTCCGGCTTGGATCGGGCAAACCGGCCGGATAGCTTGGAAAAATGCATAACACCCCACCCGGAGGCCGGATTGCCCGATCGAAGCCGGATTCCGGCTTGGATCGGGCAAACCGGCCGGATAGCTTGGAAAAATGCATAACACCCCACCCGAAGGCCGGTTTGCCCGATCGAAGCCGGATTCCGGCTTGGATCGTGCAAACCGGCCGGATAGCTTGGAAAAATGCATAACACCCCACCCCGAGGCCGGTTTGCCCGATCGAAGCCGGATTCCGGCTTGGATCGGGCAAACCGGCCGGATAGCTTGGAAAAATGCATAACACCCCACCCCGAGGCCGGATTTCCCGATCGAAGCCGGATTCCGGCTTGGATCGGGCAAACCGGCCGGATAGCTTGGAAAAATGCATAACACCCCACCCCGAGGCCGGTTTGCCCGATCGAAGCCGGATTCCGGCTTGGATCGGGCAAACCGGCCGGATAGCTTGGAAAAATGCATAACACCCCACCCCGAGGCCGGTTTGCCCGATCGAAGCCGGATTCCGGCTTGGATCGGGCAACCCGCCCGGATAGCTTGGAAAAATGCATAACACCCCACCCCGAGGCCGGATTGCCCGATCGAAGCCGGATTCCGGCTTGGATCGGGGAAACCGGCCGGATAGCTTGGAAAAATGCATAACACCCCACCCCGAGGCCGGTTTGCCCGATCGAAGCCGGATTCCGGCTTGGATCGGGCAAACCGGCCGGATAGCTTGGAAAAATGCATAACACCCCACCCGAAGGCCGGATTGCCCGATCGAAGCCGGATTCCGGCTTGGATCGGGCAAACCGGCCGGATAGCTTGGAAAACTGCATAACACCCCACCCGAAGGCCGGATTGCCCGATCGAAGCCGGATTCCGGCTTGGATCGGGCAAACCGGCCGGATAGCTTGGAAAAATGCATAACACCCCACCCCGAGGCCGGTTTGCCCGATCGAAGCCGGATTCCGGCTTGGATCGGGCAAACCGGCCGGATAGCTTGGAAAAATGCATAACACCCCACCCGAAGGCCGGTTTGCCCGATCGAAGCCGGATTCCGGCTTGGATCGGGGAAACCCGCCGCACTGCTTGGAAAATTGAATAACACCCCACCCGAGGCCGGTTTGCCCGATCGGCCGGATTCCGGCTTGGATCGGGCAAACCGGCCGGATAGCTTGGAAAAATGCATAACACCCCACCCGAAGGCCGGATTGCCCGATCGAAGCCGGATTCCGGCTTGGATCGGGCAAACCGGCCGGATAGCTTGGAAAAATGCATAACACCCCACCCGAAGGCCGGATTGCCCGATCGAAGCCGGATTCCGGCTTGGATCGGGCAAACCGGCCGGATAGCTTGGAAAAATGCATAACACCCCAACCCGAGGCCGGTTTGCCCGATCGAAGCCGGATTCCGGCTTGGATCGGGCAAACCGGCCGGATAGCTTGGAAAAATGCATAACACCCCACCCCGAGGCCGGTTTGCCCGATCGAAGCCGGATTCCGGCTTGGATCGGGCAAACCGGCCGGATAGCTTGGAAAAATGCATAACACCCCAACCCGAGGCCGGTTTGCCCGATCGAAGCCGGATTCCGGCTTGGATCCGGCAAACCGGCCGGATAGCTTGGAAAAATGCATAACACCCCACCCGAAGGCCGGATTGCCCGATCGAAGCCGGATTCCGGCTTGGATCGGGCAAACCGGCCGGATAGCTTGGAAAAATGCATAACACCCCACCCGAAGGCCGGATTGCCCGATCGAAGCCGGATTCCGGCTTGGATCGGGCAAACCGGCCGGATAGCTTGGAAAAATGCATAACACCCCACCCGAATGCCGGATTGCCCGATCGAAGCCGGATTCCGGCTTGGATCGGGCAAACCGGCCGGTTAGCTTGGAAAATGCATAACACCCCACCTCGAGGCCGGATTGCCCGATCGAAGCCGGATTCCGGCTTGGATCGGGCAAACCGGCCGGATAGCTTGGAAAAATGCATAACACCCCAACCCGAGGCCGGTTTGCCCGATCGAAGCCGGATTCCGGCTTGGATCGGGCAAACCGGCCGGATAGCTTGGAAAAATGCATAACACCCCACCCCGAGGCCGGTTTGCCCGATCGAAGCCGGATTCCGGCTTGGATCGGGCAAACCGGCCGGATAGCTTGGAAAAATGCATAACACCCCACCCCGAGGCCGGATTGCCCGATCGAAGCCGGATTCCGGCTTGGATCGGGGAAACCGGCCGGATAGCTTGGAAAAATGCATAACACCCCACCCCGAGGCCGGTTTGCCCGATCGAAGCCGGATTCCGGCCTGGATCGGGGAAACCGGCCCGAGAGCTTGGAAAAATGCATAACACCCCACCCCGAGGCCGGATTGCCCGATCGAAGCCGGATTCCGGCTTGGATCGGGCAAACCGGCCGGATAGCTTGGAAAAATGCATAACACCCCAACCCGAGGCCGGTTTGCCCGATCGAAGCCGGATTCCAGCTGGCCGGATTGCCCGATCGAAGCCGGATTCCGGCTTGGATCGGGCAAACCGGCCGGTTAGCTTGGAAAAATTGCATAACACCCCACCCGAAGGCCGGATTGCC